>VWZX01004655.1:0-50218 GCA_013399015.1 Galbula dea
TCCTTCCTTCCTTCCTCCCTTCCTTCCTTCCTTCCTCTCTCTTCTGCTTTATTTTATGGCTCTCTTTTTACCGGACTCTTTTCCTCTCTTTGTTTTACTTTGTGCACCCTCTTTCTTTCCTTCTCCCTTTCCTTCTGCCTTTCCTTCTCCCTCCATCCTTTCACTCCCTGTTTCTCTCCCCTCACCTCCTCCTTCTCCTTGTCCTTTCTGTTGTTTGCTCTCATCTCTCTTGTGTCTCATCTCTTTAAAAGGAGCTTTCTTTTGTGAGGTACGGTACAGAGGACTTGGGGAACAGCTTTAACATAAATTCCATTAAATTTAGAAGAACATGAGACTAAATAAACCACAATATCTTCAGACTTGGGGAAGAACTTTACATGCTAAAAAGATAAACTCGCATATCTTCCAAATTTAACGGGATAAACAATTCATTTGAGGGTGGGGTTTGCTACAGATAGCAAAAAGTTGGCAGTAAAGTAATTCTGATTTTATGTTTCAAAGAATATTTTGTAGATACCACAGTATGTTTTTAATGTATTTCAAATGCTATCAGGATTTCTGGAATTTTACTTTATTTTATTTTTTTTCCAAATAGGCATTAATGATGTATATATTGTGACTTTAAGTCACTGAGTTCAATAATGAATAGTTCATTGACTGCTGGTTCAATGAATTGTGTGGAAGTTCATGGACCATGCAGGCAAAGAGAAGAGGTAACTGTTATTATTTCAAACGAAGATTTTATGTCTTAGTGGCATTGTGAAAGATTGACCTTCAAATGAGATATTGCTGTTCTTGCATTACCACCCTGATATCAATAGAAAACTGCTTTTAATCTACACAAAGGGTCCTGTTATCCTCTCAATGCATGGAGGATTATCATGCTTAGGTCTCCAAAACACTGAGAGGCAAATAGACCCCACAGTCTCTATTGCTTTTAAATGATTATTTTGAAAAGTTCTAGGGGGTTTTTTTGGTGGGTTGTTTTTTGTTTTGTTTTGGTTTGGTTTGGGTTTTTTTACTGTTTTGTATTGTTTTGTTTTAAACTAGACAGTTGACTTTTTTTGTAAACTTATACACAAACACTGCTCTATTTGATATGTGACAAGTAAGGACTTACTGAATTCTCTGTATTAGTAATTAGATTGAAATATTCATGATCATCTCAGTTAACCATATGATCTTTTCTCAGTAATGTTTATAGTAGAAGCTAAGTACTTTGTGTTGCAACACATTGTAAATGTGATATTTATATAGGAGTCTGGCAGAAGGCACATATAATTTACAAAGGAAAACAGGTATTAATTATAATACATTTGTTTATCAGCATTGGTTTTCAAAATCTGAAATTATAAGTCTACTCTTCCTTAGTAAAATTATATTGCATATCTGTCTTTTGCATCTCCAGCTCAATAAAGTAACCATGGGTTACTGTATTCTGTAAATATATCCATAAACACACACACACACACACATATATATATTTGTGTGGGTATGGGTGCACTGTGTCCACTCAGTGAAAACTTTTAAATATTAAAAAGAAGTACTGCATCCCATATTTCATCTATTCTTACAAGACAAGAATGACAGTATTAAGATGCACATTCAGGATAGCACTCTTTCTATTTTGAACGCTGTCAAGAACAAAGTGCTTTACAGACTTAAAATAAATCTAGGTACTAATCCATTGAATTTCTGACAACAGGAGCCCAAGGTTTCCATGCACTTAGCTGAGTACTGCATAAGAGCTTGTGCATTATTTATGTCCACTAATGGTGTTGCAATGCTCTTTGTGTGAAGCAGTGACAGTGCAATCTACTAAGATAGCCGCTGCTGCGGACAAAGCCATACATTTCCCTGGGCCTGAATTTTTGACAGAATACTCTATTAATGCCAATTCTGCTTAAGTAAATGCTGAACAGGGGTCAGTTCCTCCCCCCCAATCCTCTTATTATTTAAGAAAACAGCGCCATAAAACTGAAAATGATGTTCTGGGCTTTGCTGAATTTTGCAACACAATAGTAGCTGATAAAGGTCAGTCTGCTTTTTTGTCTACTTTTATGATTTTGTGTGATGATCCACAGACTAAATAGGAAAGCTCTTAGCATTGGAGAAGGGAGGTGCTATTAATTCCAGTTTCATTGCCATTATACTCTTCAGTGGATCAATAGAATTAAATGAGCTGAGATATTAGGAAAATATTGTGAAGAGAAGTAGGGTGATATTATTTGACCAAGGTTAGGATGAATAGAAAATAAAGAACCATTTATACTGGGATGTCAATAAATCACAGAACCCATACATAAAATAGAACAGGGCATAACAATCATAAGCATTCAAATGACCATAATCTCTTTCTTTTTAAAAAATAATTTAATGTTTGGCTGGCAATTTAAGGGGTCACTGTAAACTTTTTTTTTTTTTGGTAAATGGATGAATTTTAAAAAAATAATTCAATTTGTATTGATTTTAAATTGAGTAATCATAATAAGTTTATAATAATTCTTTTTAATATCCTTACTTGCTTCTCTAACCATTTAAGACCTGAAGTTTTAATGGGGACATGGCTGAGCCCTCAGTTCCTTTCTCTGTATGTTCCTGTTTGTACTGCCTGCTGCTTCTGCAATCTCCATTTCAGTCTTGCAGTTGCAGTTTCTTACAAATGCTTTTCTGGAGAGCTTGTAAAACATTGCATACATCAAATAAATCTGCAGAAATGACTAACCCAAAGGACATGAAGTAGTTCCTTTTGGAGTCAACATACACAGATGTCTGGGGGAGACAGACAAAGGACTTTCAGGTATTTGAGGAGGGAAAAAACAAAAGGAACTAATTTGTCTTTTTTCTCTCTCAGAATCCACAGTATTAACAGCAACAGTTCTCATCTTCTGAAGAGTTCAGTGACTATAAAGCAAGATTTTTCCATTGTTTCCCTTCTACAGATAGGAAAACTGAGATTTTACAGGTGAAGTTTTCCTAGAGTAACAGATCTAAAGGCATAAACATATTCTTGTCACAAGCACAATGGTTACTTGCAAATAATGTATTTCCTCTAGAGGTGAATTCTTAAATATTTACTTAATTAAAAAGAGAAATCAGGTTAAACTGTACAATAATTTGAGCTAAAACTGACAAATTGCAGATCTAAAATTCATGTTTAGTACTAGAATTATTGTATGTACTTTTTGTGAATGTAGTAAGATAAAATGAATAACCTTTCAACCTGCTGAAACTGAAGAAAATCACTTCTTCATGACCATGCTTTTTCTTCAGCCATACTCTTCTGTTAATTTCTCACTTTTTTTACCTGTCCTGGCTCAGTCTTCAAGATTTTGATCTTAACAAAATTTAAAAGAAAAAAATCTCTTGTCCTTTCTTAGAATCACAAAATCCTGTAGATTTTTCCAGGACCTCTGGAGGTCTTGTGGGTCTCTGGGCAACCTGTTCCCATGTGTGCTCACACTCAGTATGTGCTTTTCTTTTGGGGACAGAATTTCCTGTGTTCCAACTTACTTTGTGACTTTGTTCTGTTGACTGTTAAATCTGGATCTGTCTTCTTTGTATCTTCTCATGAGGCAGTTGTTTATGGCTACATCTTCTCCCAATACACTTTTGTTAAGGATGAACAAATCCATCTCTCAGCCTCTCATCTTGGCTTAGTCTGCAAACCACAGAAGTGCTGCTGTAAGCCAGCTGTGTATGATTCACCAGGAAGCTCTGCCAGTCAGTGGTGCTCTTATTCCAGGAATTTAAGGAATTCCAGGAAGAAATTCTGGGAAGAAATCTTTGTTTCTCTCAGTTTACTTATTCTGCCCTCCACCAGTTTTCTTACTGCTCACCCAGTCATTACATCTGAACTTTTTCTGAGGAAACACAGATATTGCTTACTATAACTTTTTGTGGGACTTCTACAGACCAGTTTCAGCTGAGTTCCTCTTTTCACTTTTAATACTTGGTAAAGTCACATCTCCACCTTCAGACCTCTACACTGAAGGTTTTCACCAGAGATTATTGTCTAAGCTGACTTCATTGGCATTTCTAATGTGCGAGTCATCTACTTTTAATGACTTTGCAGGAGCTCAGGTGATTTTTTTTCCTTCCCATTTGCTGTCATAAGGTAGCACTGCTACTAAGTCTTAGGTTTTATGTAAGATGGAGGCCATCTGCAGAGAACATTTTAGAATACTGACTGTGCTTTCTTCCCCTCTACTGACCATATGTTTGTCTCTCTTTCCCACTCCCCCTTCTTATCTCTCTCTAAACTGTAGTCCCTCTGAGCAAATATTGTGAGCCTATCTCTTTAATACCTCATTTCCCCCCTTACAGTCTTCTTTCACCTCTGCCATGTTGGATAACTTCAGTATTGTGCTTGTGAGTTGGGTAGTATTCGATGAAGATGTGGTGCCTGGGGACATGGTTTAGTGGTGAGCATGGCAGTGTTGAGTGGATGGTTAGACTTGATAATCTCAGAGGTCTTTTCCAGCCATAATGATTCTATGATTCTGTATCTTTAATTAACATGCAAGATGTATCTAAATTCGAAGATTCTTCTTGCACATAAGTTCTGATTCACAATCTGTGATACCTTCCAAAAACTTATAACACTTGTGCAGGCTCTCCTAAATTTGTGCCACCAGAATCTTTTAGAAGATCTTTGTGAATCTTGCCCTTTCTATTACATTATATATCATCTCTTTCTTTTTTAAGATCATTCTTAAGTTGTCTTAGCCTATATTCACCTCAGATTAGCTACAGTTCTGAATGCTAACCTTTGAGCAGTGTGCCGTGCTATCACTCTGTAAATGTTTTTGTTTAATTTTATATTACTGTAAGACATGCACTGTATAGCATGAGTTCCTTAGAAATGTGTAAGCCTACCTGCAGTCTTCTTTCATTTCTCTCTCTTAAAACTCAGATGTGATTTCTTGGGGGATGTTGAAACAAACAACCTTGACAGCATTTATGTCAAATATATATTCAGTACAGTTAGCTAATATCTCATTGCTTTCTTCTGCTTAGCTTTTTTTTCTAGCTCTTATGACAGTCTTATGTTGAGATCAGGCATTGTATATTTGTTTCACCTTTGTGTGAAATGTGTATATTTTTGTATATTTGTTTCACCTTTATGTGTTTTTATTGCTCCTTGACTACCAGCTCTGAATACTTATAGTAGAATTTATCTCATCTAAGACTGGCAATGGAGATATCTGGACTCAAACTAATCAATTTGCAGTACCTGCAAACAATGTGGAAAAATAAACATGATTCATCTGATGTATTTTTGATATTTCCATTTTGATAGAATGCATCACACTAAAATTAATTATTTGAATGATGTGTTTGGAACAATTCTGTGTCTATCTGACCCAGAGGAGAAAATATTGTTGAGTTAAAGTCCTGAAACAGACAATTACAATGACAATGAGTAGTGGAAAAAAAGTGTAGAAGTGCCACAAAATGCTCAAATAACATAGAAGGAGGTCATGTTTCCTGTAAAAGATAAAGTTCAAAGGTCACTCTCAAGAGACCAAGATTAAATCATCTCTCTATTTAAGCTCTTAGATAATTTAGTTTGCAATCTATATTCTGAACCATGGCACTGAAAATCTAAAGCAGTTCAACAGCCTTGCAAGGAATTTAAGTAAAAGCTCTATCTGGGCTACATGTCAGGCATTACACAGATAGATATATGCCTTTCAGCAGTGTTGTGAATTTCTGTATATATTCTCAACTTCTATGGCAAATTTGAATGTGTTGAGAAGCTGATCCCTTATATCCGGAATAGAAGAAAATATAAGCAAGCTTATTTAGTGTTGCCATATAGCAGCTTCTCTTTTTGTGCCACAAAATCTGACATAAACCCTGATTTTCAATGGTTTATCTCAGAAATAAAGAAAAAAAATCACTTCAGTTTAAAGGTGGATGCATCTGGTCTCTGCCTGGAGCTATTTCATTTTTGTAAAATTTAAAAAGGTGGTAGAGCTGCTTTTAGTTATAAAAGTGTCAAAAGAAGTTGCTAGTGGTTTCAGAGAGTTGTACTCTCACAGCTAAAATACTTCAAACCTTTAAGAGCTCCATTCAATTACAGATATTTTTTAGCTTCTGCAGAAAAGAATCTATGGACATTTACTCTGTAACTGGACAGCTGATTCAGCAAGAATGAAGCAATAAACAGTAGACATGTAAGTTCCCATTTATTGTATTTGTTTATTTCCACTAGGATTCTTGTGTGGTTGAAGCTTCTACCAGTGTGCATCTGTGCTATGGCTGAGAAATGGTATGGCAGATACCAAATCTCTTTGCTGAGACATTGCTACTTCCTCCACTACCAAAGAGCAAGATTCCTTCCTGCACACACTTATGTAGCACAACCTTATATGACACCACAGCACACCTGAATTCACTGATCATCTGTCCCCATAGCATGAAGTCTATCAGGTCAGGAGGAAGGAGAGAGATGGCAGCACTTGCTACAAATTAGGGCAGAGATGTCAGTACCTGCTGCAACTTAGGGCACAGATGGCAGTACTGGCTACAACTTAGGGCACACAACATGTCTCTTTCTCCTCTTTCACAGTTGAACAATATGCCCTTTCTTGTTATGAGACCTGTGGAGTTAGATGCTTTCCATGGCATGTGACAGACTGTATTCCTCAGAGAACTGTGTGACTAAGTCTGTGTCAGTATACTAGTAATTAAACTAGTCTGAGCTGGTAAAAGTTAAAAAAATGTACCAGGATTTTCCAGTGGCTAACTGTGAGTTTATTCCCTGGCACCTCTTTAGGTCTATACCAAAGACCCCCTCACAGATAATGTTCTTGTCACTTTTATTTAGTAATGTGATGTAGACTGAGTACCACTCTAATGAGCACTAATTCCTATTCTATATAGCATAAAGAAGAATATAAAGACACTTAAAGCACTGGTAAGAGAGCAACATTTAAGCCACCTGGGAGAGGTGTAACACTCATATACAATATTTTCCAAGACATTCTTTAAAAAATTATCTACTGTAAAAGTTAAACAGAAAATCTCAGTCCAAAAGCAATCATTTTTAGCACTTTCTTAGAAAAAAAATAATCTTTTTTAGTTATTGAATTGCAGTGCTAAAGATCAGCCATTTATCCTGTTTCATAATCCAGGTGCTATTATAATTTGACAGTGATTTTTAACAGCTAAGAGCTAAATTTGTCAAGAAAATTACCTGTGATATGCTCTGAATTATTTTAAAATTTTTCAGGGGAAAACAAATAAAGTTATTTAAATGATACAACATATAGCAAGTGGACAGTGTGCTTGGTTCAGGTTTTTTTCTGTCTACATAGCTCTGCTTACAGTAGTTAAACTAAGATTCGTAGGACTGTTTTTTCCACTGGGATCAGCTAGCACTAGTAACTTACACTTGTACACATCTTTGTCCCTAAGCAGGGTAGCCACAACCACCTGATGGGAATAGTTACTGTATAGGTTTACTCTTGAAATGTGTTCAGAATTATAGTAGCTGCATGTAATTTAAAAAGTTTATTTATATACACAAGAAATGATATGACCCTTAAAACATTTGTTACACTGGTGTTGTAGGTGTGGTATGGTTGAGTGGATCACTGAAGGAGGAAGTTGCCAAGGCCACATTAGCTACAGCTTCCTACTTAATGATTTAATGATGAGAATGATTGCAAAGGATTTGAGAAGTATGGTGTGTGTCTTTCTTACTTCCCAGAATGTGCCCCAACCATCAATCTATTGGGTAAATACCTGACATTTCTAATTCATCCTGATGAAGTAAATGAACATCCAGCAATGCAAGAGTTCTGGAACCTGAATGAGTCAGAAGGAGAGAAGAGGGAAGAAAACCCAGCTTTGCTGCCTCTGGAAATCGTAGGAGAATGAGGTGAGAGTAGGAACAACAAACGCAGAGCACATGTAGTTAATTTTTGATGTGGTGTGACTGCTGGAGTCAAGGAACAGTCACAGAACTGGACTTCAAATTTTGTTTTGAAAATTTCAGTTTAATTTCACAGATGTAAAACTTAACAGTGTTCAGAGGAAATATCAGAACTTAAGAAATACCTTACAGGATCTGACCTTGCCCAAACCTATTTCAGATCTAATCTGGTCTAGTCCAGCTCCAGATCTGGTAGAGACTAGTCCATCTAGCACACTACTGTGTGTCCATTCAAAGGTGTTGTTTAGGAACAACACACTAGTCTCAGCACTTTCAGCTATTAATTCTGATCTTACAGCAGCTATATTTTTTGTATTAAAGTTTTTAGAAGGTACCTCCTTGCTTGGATCAGTATACTGATTCAACTCCTGCCCACTTCTAATATCTAGCATTACACAATAGCTGTTCATGGAATGGTCAGTATTCAGCAGTTTGAATAAGCCTCTCTTTTGGTTCAGTAGCACATTAGCAAGCTGATAAGGCAGGCCAGTGCTGGAAACAACCACATAGAAAGTGAAAAAAAAAACCCACAAAGAGATGCTTGTATATATAATGGGCTGCTTTCTGTGTTGGAATCTTGATGTGTCTTACTAACTCTCCTCTCCCTATGTTACTGTTGTTGAATGAGTCTATAAGCACATGACTTGCTTATTTTATTATTAAATTTATTGGTTTAAAATTACAGGCATGGAAAAGAGAAACAAGAAAGCTGTTGAATATATCTTTAAGGTGTATAAATTCAGAGATTTACATTCTTATAAAATTTCTGGAAGAAGTCAACATTACTGGTAAATGTATGACAGATGCAGTAATGTGCCTTGAGATGAATACACTATGGACAAGAAAAAATCATATTTATTCCCCTCACAATAACAGTTTGTTTGGATCACCTGTTCTTTCTTGTTGCACCTGTGGCTTGTTCATTTGGTTGGAACATGGGAAAATGTCAGGATCAATACAAGCTCTGGATTCTTTCTCCCTTGTGTGGGTGTCTCCCTTTCTTTTAGTTATTCCCCAAATGTTCTTTGTGTACAGTCTTCAGGTATAATGAAGAATTTGTTTTTTAAATAAAGGCATTAGTTCAATATTAAGGCTTGAGAAAAAGAAGCAGTGAAGCCCCAGGGAATTTCAAACTCCAGAGTATTTTCTAAACTTTATCTCAATTGCACCTTTAAAACAGGATGATGAACAATTCAATTGTCGTCAAAATGAAAAGCAATTGAACAGCATTTACAATATTCTTAGTAAGGGAAACATATAAGTGCACTGATGCTTTGTAGCTGCTAAAGCAGTACCTTTATATTTCTTAAACAATCTGGGTGTGCCACCTATATGATCTTTACCTGTATGTCCTTTCAAATTTTTTGCTATATACACATGCAGCTCATACTATGCAGCTGTTATTTAGAAAGAGCTGTTCTCTCCTCTGCACAAAATTCTACTGACTTCAGTATAATATGTTGGAGAAGAAAGAAACAGCAATAAAATGTGTACTATTTGATGGACTGCCATGATAGGGAGAATAACTTAATGTTTTCCCTTTCAGAGAATCACCTAGGAAAGATCAAGCTTTTCTCTCTAAAAGCTGTATTTTCAGTACTGAATTCTGGACCAGTGACTTCTTTGTGTTCAAGAGAGATTCATCCTACCCAAAACAGCACAATGGCCTGAGGCATTAAGTGTAGGAGCATCATCATATGAGACATCAGGAAAAGATGGTATAAAGTAGTGGGCACTTCCACAGGGTGAAGTGTCTTTGAAAGGAAATCACAGAATAACAGAATTTTAGGAGTTGGAAGGGACCTCGAAATATCATGTAGTCCAACCCCCCTGCTCTAATTGTTCAATATAGCAGGAGCCTACAGTGGTTATGGGTCTGATTTACTTCAGACAAGTTCCTAAAATCACTGACAATTAAACCTAGCTTAAGGTTTGCAGATACCCTGAGACACCTGTACGGACTCAGATGCAATATAATTCTTTGAGTTATAACTTCTTTTGAGATTTGTTTTACTGAAAGCATGATAAATGTTATGTTTTTCTACCCAAAAGTACCTGTAAAATATCCAAAAAAAGTTAGAATAAAAATGTGAACAGTTATGCACAATAGACTTTCAAAAGATACATCATTTGAACAGATTTATTATGTTTATGAAATGCATTCCATCATATTTATCTGCAGGATTTCTTCCTCTGATGTAGTGAGACAGAATGATTTGTAGCTCTAAGTAGTAAGCAACCACTTCTAATATTATTTTCATATTTCAGGTTGGAAGTCCTTTGTAATAAAATTACACCTGAAATGTGATTTTCAGATGTTTGAATGCTTTCATTTATTGGTGTTTGAAATGTCCAGTGCATTGAGAAACTCAGGGACTTGGTTCCTGAATCAAGATGTTTCTGAAAGTGCTGTCAGTACTGAAGTACCATGATAATATGTATTTTATGCCAACATTATGCCAGAGCTTGATTCCCAACTTTATGCCAGAGCTGATTCTGATCTGTGAAAATGAGGGTTCAGCCAGTGCATGAAGATTCTACCCTTCTGTTTAACAAATGCTGAGTGTTGCACTAACATTTTCAAACTGTGGACTGTATCCAAACATGTCACTCTTAGCCAATTTCTTATTTATAAGACATCATCCTTCTAAAACAGAGAAACACAATTCTTCCTGATTAGAATAGACAGAATGCCTGAAATAGAATCTGAACGATTGGACCTCTTTGCATCTAAAGAACATATCCTCTCTTTAGTAAAATACATGGATTTGTGCCCAGTAAAGATATCTGTTATCAGAAAGCTCTTCAGGAGATAAGCTTAGTTTCCTGTGCTGATATATTTTTCTGTCTGAATAAACAGTGAAAGAGGATAGCAGTCTTTGTGATTTCCTTTTTGCATGCTACTGAACTTCAGTGTTCTCAGAAAACATTAAAAGACTAGACTGAATATACAGCACTACTCATTCATCAGGAATGCCATTATCTAGTGTAAACTCCTAACAAATCTTCCAACCAGAACAACTACTTAGAGCTATTTACACCAGCGATGAGATACAGTCTGAATATGGACATACAGTATATCTCTCATATAAAAGAGCCTCTTAGAGATTTACTAGTCACTAGTTTATTCCCCAGGTGTGCTACTCTTTTAATCTGTTACTCTTTTCTCAGAAACTGTGGGTCATTAGTTAACAGTAATATTTTCAGTGTAAGATTTTCAGTTGTGTTCAAAGGCCAAGGCTTTCTAGCCCAAAAAGGAACATGCGCTTTTACACATCTTCTATATTAGAGCTTTCAATTAATTTCCAAATGTTTTGACCTTAATCAAAACCAACAGCAGTAACTAGAAAAAAAGTGTAGATGAAACCCAAGACTAGAAGATAGAACAGATAAATAGACAAACTTAAGCTAGCAAACAGATAGCTAAAATGTGAGATAAACTAGAATGAGTTTGCAAGTTCTTTAAGATTTCTGACAAGTTGAATAAGTAAAACAGCACAATCCTCCTCTTCAGACTTTTTTACCCTTTTTTCTGTTTCCTTTCCTTTTTCTTTTTTCTTTTCCTTTGTTGCTTTTTTTGTTGTTTGTTTGTTTATTTATGTGGGGTTTTTAGCTGTGTTTTGTTTTTATGTTGAAAAGAAGGAATCATTTTTCTCCGGCCTCAGAAGGTATCAGGTAGAGCTTTCTAAATTTGTTTTTCAAATTCACATAACATTATATGAAATCCAAAAATTCATAAAGATATTGAATTGTCAAAAATAAGAATTGATTATTTTTGGAGAGATTTCTCTCTGATATTCTTGCTTTTGTTCACAAATTATATTCCAGAAGAGTGTACATGATTTGCTAAACAGTCACCATAATCCAAAATTTCATTGACTTTTACTGACAGAAAAGCTTTTTCACAGTATTTCTTTTGTCAAGTAGAGTTCTCTTAAATAACCTGGTACACAGAGTGTAGAATTAGCTCCAGACCTACTGAGCCTGCTTTAAGTGGCACGTTACAAGTTACTGAATAACAATTCCCTAGATTGCATTTTTTATATTTATCATCTCTCTTTTACTGCCATACATTTTCTTCTGTTGGCTAAGCAGAATGTAAAAATAAAAGTATGTTTTCTATAAACAAGTAAGTAAATAAATAAAAGTTATTCTCATCAAGTTTACAGTGAGGGAGAAAGTTCTGTGCTTCAGATCATTCATTGTTAATATAACAAAGGGGGAATGCATTTAAATAATTTACATGTATCCTTAGGAAGATTGCATTCTAAGGGTAGCATATGTACTGGGTCATCTGGGTTAACTGTTTTTAGTTACTTCAGGTAAATAATGTGACTTGGAGTCAACTTCTTTTTTTCCAGAATACTCTGAATTCTACAACAAAGGGCTTAATAATTCTTATAAGTATAGTACTTAATGCTGCTTATGAAGTTCTACATATAACTGTACATAATTCCTCTTGCTGGAGTTATTTTGGCAGGCAACTTTGTTAGAAGTGGTTAAGTATTTACTACATTGCTGTTTCATGATGTTTCCAAGACAGAGTTATAAACTTGACTGAATCACAACCACTAGGATTTTATTACCATATTTTTTCAGTAGTTTTAACTGGTACTTATCCTACAAAGGTGGACAATAAAAGGCAGATGATTGTTTATTCTTTTTCCTTAGTTTTATTGGATTGGAAACTTTTAAAGATAACAGTAGAAAAGTAATTCATTAGGAATAATTCCACTAATGTAATTTTGAATTCCTGAATCCTCTCTATTCAGTCCATTACTGAATGATGTCTTTTCTGTCATACTGATTGATCATTGAACTCCAAAATAAACTGTTCATTTAATAATGAGAATAACAATAGCTACAATACATAGGTACGTTGTGGTGCTTTCTTCCTAAGTCCCTTACAGAATTCCTGTTTTTACAAAGCAAATAAAAATCATGGAAAATGACTGTCCATTTCCTGCTGTTAATTTACAGTTATTGCTCATCTCAGGCAAGTTTAAAGATATATAGAAAGGGATTTATGTATTTTTTAAAAACAATTGTAGATTTAAATTTTTTTTCAGCTTTTCCCATCATGACTTATGCACTGTTGACAGGGAAATTATAACATTAGTTTGTTGGGGATTTTGTGTCAGGGTTTTTTTGTGTGTTTCTGAATGCAGTCTTGTTTAGTTTTTGTTTGGTTGGGTTTTGTTTTGTTTTTTCCATAGGTGTATGTTTTAAGACTGGTATTTACTTAGAGGCATAGCAGAAATCATTGAAAATAGCAGCTGAATATTTTTTGCAATGTATGATGCCAAAATCAATGGAAACATTATAATGTACAAAGGCATAATATGGATTTATCCTGAATATTTTAAGATGGCAGCTGTATCTCCATTATTTGTCCAGTGCATTGTTTTATATTAGAATATGGAGAAATTAGCATATTCACACAGTTACTGAACAGAATTAATTCTGTTCTAACCCAAACCATAACAGCTATTTTCTACTTTTTTAAGTGAATAGAATGGTGAGTACCCTTCTAGCCGCCAGTTGGACTGCAACAGCTACTATAGAACTCATAAGGTCATGGAATAAGACACTCAAGTTAAACCACATGAAGGACAAAAGAGAAACTAGAATTTAAATTCCCTAACAAAATTTTCCGCTGTACATTGAACACTTCACGCACAGTAAAAAAAAAGAAGCATTGAAAAAGTTTACAATTGTTATTTTGTAAATATGTAATACAAGTCCCAAAATTACAAAAAAAAAAAAAAAAAAAAGGGTCAATCCAAATGTCCATGTTTGTTCATTTTAGTTTTTACTCAGGAATCGTTCCAACACACAATAGAAGACAGTAGGGGGAAAAAAAAATCTGCAAAACTTCTTGCAAGACAATATAATATAGAATAGAACACATGAAAAAGCTTCTGATCACCCTAAGCAGCACTTAACTTAATACCCCTAGCAGCTGTCCTGATCTCTATGGTTTAGGCTTTTAAACAACTTTAATTAAACAGGATCTTTGGTGTACCAGGACATATATATGACTGGGATATGAATAAAAGACAGAGATTGGCAACAGCAGAGATTGGCATATGGTAGAAGAGATATGTATCATGATTTTTGCAGTACCATTTTTTCAATCTATTTTAGCATTCATAAGCAGTAGGTGCTTAAAAGAGAAATAGAATTGTCTCACTGGATTTGGAACTTTGACTGTCAGAGAAAATTCTCTTTTTCTATTATTTTTTTCCAATGCTGAAACTACACTAAAAAAAAATCCACCGAAGTCCATCACTGTAGGTCTTAATTGTCATGTGCACAATCTACAATGTTTAAATGGACCCTGTGGATTTTGGTCCAAAACCAAACCAATCAGTTACAAGGTATTTTTCTTTTCTGTTAGATGTTCTCCTGCAATATTTGCATAAATGTAACCATGCTGTCCGTCTTTTAACTTTCACTCAATTAATTATGCTCCCAGCCCCCTGCTGATGGACAAAAATGAGACTTCATCTGCAAATAGCTTCAGCAGTTTACAGCTTATTAAATGCCAAAATCTAGTTAAGACAGTTTGAGAATTCTCATGTCAGACATTTCAACGTGCCAGTTTTAACACAAAACTCTTATTAAAAGGAAAAAAAAAGTGAGCCCACTACCCTGAGACAGGGAGAAGAAAATGCAATAGATTAAAGGTAATGGACAGATAAGAATATTCTGCAAATTACGTATTTAACATATGCAGCACAGTCTGACTATGTTTTAATTGGTTCCCCTAATAATGAAAAACATGGGAAAAGACTACCAGTTGACAACAAGATGCCTTACAAATTGCAAAGAGCTTTGGTCTACAGTATCACCTTTTGTAATTTTTATAAAAGTCTGAACAAACCATGGAATAAGAAGATTCCATACTAAAGCATTTTTTAAAATAGCTTTTTTATTACTCTTTTTGACAGGTTTTACTTTTTGCATCAACCATCTAGTGCTTTCATTTTTCAGTACATACTGTTCTGGTATACTTTGTACCGTGCTGGGTTGATTCTTGATTTAAAACAGAAATAGAGAGGCAGTATGATGTACAGGAAACCTGAAGTGTGCCATGATCCAAAATAAATTCAAGACATATTTTCACACTATAACCTTGATCAGATCACTTAACCTGCTTGAACTTTAAGTAGTCTCTCTTTAAAACTGGATATAATCAAGATCTCATTGAAGAATGTGCTACGCCTGAAGGTGTCTCATCTTGTATTAATTATGAAAGGAGAACTAACAATATTTCTTTTCAGTAATCCAAGCTACACTTAATTGTTTTCAATTTCTTTTGTTGTTAGCTTCTAAACATTCCCTTAGCTGTCTGTTTTTAATGAAATATATATAAAAATGCCCATAAACAAAAAAAAAGAGACAAATACAAACCTTAATATATACCATTTCAGTTGTAGTTGTTAAGAATGGAATTTAAATTCTTTCTTTTTTTGGGGGGGGAAGGGGTGGTGAAGGACAGTGTTCAAGCTGAAAGAAAAAGGGTTTTTTCTAACTATGACATATTATCTGGGTAATTGTGACGTATTTTGTCATGTTTGTTGTCTCACGTTATAAACTAAAGTGAGCTAAACATGATATGAAAATTCATGACAGAAATGTCAGGAATTAAAGAAGTATAAAACATGTCCACTAACATAACAATTACAGTCCTCTTATAAAGTGCTTAACTATTTTCATATTTACTGTAATAAAAAAAAATATAGTATATATTATTGTAGCAGTTTCCTGCCTTAGTATTCTCATTAATTTCTGAAGATTTATTTCAAAGTAGTATACACTAATGACCTGATCATGTAGAACTATAATTTAGTTTAGTGACCTATACTAAGAGGCACATTCCTCAAGCAGACCCAACACTCAGGCTGCTCCACATAAAATGCCTCCTGAGTATCTGCTGCCTGTATTTCAAATTCCCACTGTATTGATGAGGAAGTATCAGTCTTCTCCTTTGCATAAATAAATGCATGTTCATAGAATCACAGAATCATTAAGGCTGGAAAAGACTGCTAAGATATTCAAGTCCAACATGCCCTCTAAATCACATCATGAAGTGCCATGCCTACACTTTTTTGGAACACCTCCAAGAATGATGACTCCACCACTTCCCTGGGGGCAGCCTGTTCCAATGTTTAACCTTCTTTCAATGAAGAAATTCTTGCTAATATCCAACTCAAACCTCCCTAGCTGCAACCTGAGTCCATTTCCTCTTGTTGTATTGCTAGTCACGTGGGAGAAGAGACCAAGCCCCACCTCACCACAACTTCATTTAAGGTAGTTGTAGAAAGTGAGAAAGTCTCCCCTGAGCCTTCTCTTCTCCAGACTAAACAGCCCTTGTTCCCTCAGATGCTCCTTATATTACTTGTGCTCTAGACCTCTCATCAGCTCCATTGCTCTTCTTTGGACGCACTCCAGCATCTGAATGTCTTTCCTGTAGTGAGGTACCCAAAACTGCTGAACACAGTTTTTGAGACTCAGCCTAACCAGTGAGAGTATAGGAGAAAGATTACTTCCCAAGTCATGCTAAAAACACTACTTCTGATACAAGCCAGGATGCTGTTGGCCTTCTTGGCCACCTGGGCACACTGCTGGCTCATGTTCAGCCGGCTATCGACCAACACCCTCAGGTCCTTTTCCACTGGGCAGCTTTCCAGCCACTTATCCCCAAGCCTCTAGCACATACTCCTCTCACAGTCAGAATACAGGATACACATGAAACACATTCTTATTTTACATGATTCTGTTGTTGCTAAACTGCACAAAAGTGTTTAAAATCACAGAAAAGAAGACATGGATAAAAGACATAGTTGAAATCAAACTTCCATTGTAATATATTTCCTGGATTATGTTTCTCATAGCTGATTGTTTTTGTTAGTTAGGTTCTTTTAGGTATGGTGTTGGAAGTAGCTACTGAAGGCATTTTCTAGAGATAAGAATGGCTTTTAGAGCTGACCTGTAGGAAGGTGGTTGATTACCACTGCTTCTCAACATTATAAAAAGAAGCACAGAAATAGTTGTATTAGAAATGAGTAAAAGAGTAATTGAGTCTAACATGACTGGTAAAGTATCTTCAGGCTACACAATAAAAAATTAGACTCAGGATGTAATCAAGAGTGACAGAAAAACAGTGTGGGCGGTGGTAGTGATGCAGAGGACTCAGGAGGAAAGATAAAGTGGTCATTTTCCTGACATTTGTGTTAACTCACAACTTGCATTGAAAGGAAAAATGTTTTTTTCCACTTTAAAATTTCATTGCTTTAGCATCATGGTGGACAGTATGCCCTGGAGACCAAAGTCTTGTCCTCTATCATAGGTAGTGACATTGAGTTCTGCTGCATGCATTCCACCTCTTTTTTCAGTATTTTCATAGATGGACCACTTCTAGGCATGACATGGTAGGTTATTCTCTGCCAATCAGTGTGCAAATTAATGCCACTTACAGAGATATATTTTGTGAGGTGAATATTCCTGGAGTCTATGGATGGCAGAAAGTGCTGGAGGGCAGCACTGGAAATATTAGTGGGTTTGGCAAAGTGTAAAAGCTAGGAGTGTCTTAAATGTTTGTTAACCTGTTTAAAAAAAAAATTCAAGATGCGATTTCTTATTAAGTTGCTTTGGGTTTTGACCAGATTTTCGGTCAGAGTAATGGTTGTGAAATAGATTCATTGAAGTCTATGAAGAGAAATGAATATTGAAATATTAAAAATACTTTTCTGTTGCCAGATATTGATGCACAGTAGTGGGTTGTGTCAGATGAAGTGGAGTAGATTATTCTATCAAGAATGAAATTTAATATGATTGAGGTAATTCTCAAGTTGAGAAAGAAGGAGGGATAAAGCAAAATATAATCAAAGGAGTTTAAAAAAATCCAAAGAAATACTGAGAACACATTGCAATTTTCCTTTCATATCATCAAACTTCATGTACAAGATTATGTGATGCAGGTACAAGACTTGTCTCAAACTGGAAAGAGATTTTCTCTACCTCATTCTACCTAATTACTGTGTCAAATATGACATATCGGTTTTCATACCATAACTGATCCTTTCCTTCTCCCTGTTCATTCCTGTTTGGATTTATAGGAGAAATTATGTGGGGGGGTTTTTTTGGCAGTTCAAGTTCATATGAATTCTCCATTTTCCCCAGAGTGTTTTTATTCACCTTACAGAAGGAATCAGCTGTTACAAGTATTTTGGTGGGTATGTTTGAATTCATTTATGCATAGTTTGCTGTTGCAGGAACAAAATATGTGCATTTAGTTTTAGCTTTGATGATTTTCTTCTTCTATAGTGAAAAATTTGTCTTATATTTAACACTAGATGGAATCAAATAAAGTGAATCTTTCACTTAATTGGAGAGAAAGGACAATAGGATTTAGTCCTTCATGACTTTTTCTTTTATTCATTATTTTGAGGATCATGTAAGCCCTAGAATACAGAAACTTCATCTTATTAAAAAGTTCTAGTACCTTGAAAGACATTTTTCACCCTTGTATTTCAATAAGGTACAATACTGTAGGATTATGTAAACCCAGAAAATGTTTCCACCTGTAGCATGAATGCAGCAATCTTGATTGTTATTACAGAAGCAGCAAAGAGCAACACATGCTGTATTGCTATTAAAAGTTCCCCAAATACACTTTATTTAGTGCTATGACTACAATGTATTCAAAGCAGAGATATATGCTTCATTAGCTGTAGAGGTGTTAGCACTTGCTGCTTTATAGCCAGAAAGAAATAATAGATCATAAAGAACAAGAATGTGTGAAGGAATGAAAAGAGTAATCAAATATATAAGTTTATACACAAACACAAACCTCAATAAAGATACACATATACCTGTTTTAAAACATATGCTTGTGCACCCTCTCTGTAGAAAGCCTCCAGAATGTGTATATACTTATTTTTATATGTTCAGGTTTCATGAAAATGTTGGACATCATAAGGATATAGGATGTAAACAGATGTCAATTTTGTATTTTCAACAACAGAACTGATTAACTATTCTATGAATACTGTAGTCTGGGACCGACGATAAAGAACTGAAACTGTTCAGACATTTATTATGCAGCATGCTTTCAAAAACAGTGGCTACTTTTTATAAATCATTCTAAACTCACAACCTTACTGTAGTTAGAATAAAATGTTTTTATTCGACCTTTCTTCCTGTGGAGGTGGGAAGAACACATTCTTAGCCACTGAACCACTGCCTTTTCAGCAACTTTACTCTGTTAGCATGCAGAATAGCTAACTGAACCCTCTAGAAATCTGTACAGCCAGCATTATTCCTCACATTTCAATCTCCTTGATCATTGATTTTTACTTACATTTGTAACTAATGGAAGACTCATCAAGAAGGGGCCCCATTTACAAAGGAATGTATAAGCACAAATATACAACCAAGGTGCTGAAAATGCTCCTCATATAGAGTCACCGAATTACAGAATCCTAAAGAAAAGACTACTAAAATTACCAAATCCAACTGTGGACCCAACACCACCATGCCCACTGAATCATGTCACAAAGTGTCACATCTACACTTTTTTTGAACACATGCCAGGTCTTTTTCCACTGGGCAGCTTTCCAGTCACTCTGTCCCAAGCTTGTATTGTTGCATGGGGCTGTTGTGATCCAAGTACAGCCATCCACTGTGACACTCAAAGCATGATTCATCCTTCTATGTTTCCATAACAGCGACTACGTCATAGTTCTCCTGCCGTGCAATGGCTTCCACCTCCTGTTTGTTGCTCATGCTATGTGTATTGGTGTAGATGGACTTCAGCTAGGCTATCGATCTCACCTCCAACACTGGCATGTTACCCTCAGGCTCATCTCTAGTGTGCCTGGTTTTAACCCCTTCCCCTTTTAAACTTAGTTTAAACCATAGATCTCCTCAGAGATGAGTTCACAGACTTAATGTTTTCAGTCATTTGCAGATAAGCCTGCAGAAAAACACAGTTCATGATTCTGTATGTTTAGAATGTCTTCACTGAGTGGCCCTGTATTAGAGTTGTGGATGTGTAATAATCATCTTCAGACACTACTTTTTCAGAAAACCAGGAACAAGTCAAAAATTCTATTTTTTTTTAGTTCCAATTAACTCCTTCCCACTCTACTACTGTTAATATATTGAGTGATACATCAGAAACTCCTGACATTTGTCTAAGTATGAGATTTTTCACAAAATCAACTCCTCTTTGTATTTTTGTATCAACCATAGGTTTTGATTACTTCAAAATCTCTACAATGAAATGTTTCAGAAATAGACTTTGCTGGTGAATTTTGTACTTTTCCATATTCTGCTGAAATGTAACCGGTTGAACACACATAATCTGAAGACAGCAGGTGTTTTACCTGTAGTTTCACTACAAGCCATCCAAAAATTAGAAGCATACAATTCATATAATCTAATTTTGGCTACTCAATGTAAATCTTGAGTATAAATAATTTAATTAATCTCTTTGGATACTCAGTGGAATCTACAGCAGGCAATTCAGAACATCCTGAAATAAATGTCTAAAATATTTCAGTTTTCCTCTCTGGTGACACCCACTTCTCTTTACTGTCTTTTAAAAGTCTAACTTAAACTACAGGAGGTTAATATGACACTTAGACTGAATACTTTTTTTTTTTTAAATTAATCTGTAACTCTGTATCTGCAAATACTGCTATTTTTATTTAGTATTATTTGGAGCATATCTTGCGCAGATTGAAATCAGATAAGCAAGGCAGCAGATAAGCAGGCCAAGTGCAAAGCTGAAAAGAGAGCAATTTGGTTTCAGGTTAACATTAACATCTTTTCTCTCTTTATTCTTTCCAGTCCTTTCTGTTTTCTCTGATCTTCTTACATCTTTGATACTAAGATGATTTCAGTGGTATATGACAATTGCAGTTGTAAAAAAGCTTAGTGAAGCATATGAGAATGCAAATACCCATCTTAGTGACACTAATAATGGAATACAATGCTAGCGAAGCCAAAAATGTGTATCATAATTTTAGAATACACTTTGATTTTACATACATGTATTTAAGGACAGAGTGTATAATGAATGTACTGAACTCTTTACAATTTTTCCTTTTTGTGTATTCAGAATATTTCTGTTGCTGAAATCTGAAATAGTACTAGGTATTCTGTGTCCTACTAAAGTTTCAATGAATTATTTCAACACAACATTAAAGGAAGAATGGTACTAGAATAATAAGTGGAGTTTTGTTTGTGTTTGGTTTTTTTTTTTAGTTTTTGTGAAATTTTATTTCTGAGCCACTCTGCGTTGTCTGTGGGTAATAACACAGAGTATTTATATTTTTTTTCAGATGTACAATAATTTGAATATTATTTAATATTTCATGATAGTGATTTCAATGTAGAAAAATGAGTCAAGAGGGGAAAAAGGAATTTTTCTGAGTAGTTCAGATGGTGAAAACTTACAAAGCACTAGCAATATTTAGTGACTATTTTCATCTTTCTGGGACTATTGCCAGTGTATGAGCAGAGAAGTGAATCTCTTGTATTCTTTCTAGAAGCTGCCCCTAAGATAAAGTCCTCTATGTTTGATCAAACATGTCTGAATAGCAATGAGCAAGTACCTTCTATGTCATGAACCAATATCAGGATCCCCTAAAACACAAATGACTTTATGTGATACTTCTTTTTAGGTAGTTACACAACTAATTGAAATGTTAAACTTGAACAAGCTCACTGAACTGAATAATAAGCTAAAATTATTGAAAGCATGCCTAGGGCAAAGTGAAGCTTCCTACATCTGTTTTAACTTTCAGCTTGACTCTCTCTGAAAAGTATGTGACCAAGAAAGTCCTAACAAAATCACATTTATAAGACTGTTGTAAAATAAAGACTCACAAGACTGGTTTCCCAGGAAAATATATTTGTTTTTCCACAGTGCTGTTATTCTTTTTCAACATTCTTTCTTGACATTTATTATTGACTGATAACTGAGAATCTGTCTGAGAATCTACAGTTGTCCTGCTCTATGTGCATAGAAATTTTCCAACTTTAAAAAATGCACACTTCCACCCAGTAAGGAAGCTGTTGTAACAATGAGTTACAATGCACCTAGGTTAAGAAAAGCAGAAAATAGCATATACAGTAAGTAATTATCAGGTAATTATAGTAGTAAGTAGTTATTCTCAATTGCAACTTGAAATATGCTTATGTCTGTGTCTTAAGAGCTAGTATTCATGGCTGATGATCTGGAAAAAAATAAAGAAATGCAAAAAGAGAATCTTATAGCTAATAAACTTAAGGGAAAATAGTATCCTAGAATTTACAGCTGAATATACACCAGTGCCCAGGAAACAATTAAAATGCAGCAGCCAGTACATGTGAGCTTAGATATTTCAGTAAAACTAGAGTCCAAATATTAACTTAGTACTTATTTCCTGATTTATTTTTGGTTTTATACTGTGACTTCTGAGTATGGAATATATGTTAGACATGGCAGCTTTTAATCTCAGTGTCTCAGCCAAGATTAGTTGGAGAATGCTTAAAAACCAGTCTTTAACTGGAATATTGCAGGCTTGATAAGTTAGGAAAAAGTGAGTTTGGGAGACACTGATTAGCCTACTGAGTATGGTCAAAATAAAGTAAGCTGACAGTATTGGAGGGAATTCTTAGGCCAAGGAAAACTGTTAAAATTTTGCATAGGCTCAATGGGAGACATCTTTGTGGCAAAATATCAAATTATAACCATACACCTCCAAGACAGAATATCTGGAGGTGAGGAATCTCATCAAATATAGTATTTAAAATGACATTGCTATACCTCAAATTGAAATAAAATGTTTGAAGTCAGAATAACTATATATGTTGTTGCTTGTGCATTCAAGTTATATTGAATAATTCCTTTACCTTACATTTCTGATTGGTTTGATTTTGTCTGCTGCAGCAAAGGAAAGGAAGAAGGGAGATATAGTTACTTCCAGAAGTTTCAATGAATTTTTCTAACAGTTTTGAAGAAAGGTTATGTACCTGTTTCATCTTTAAAAGAGAAATCTGATTTTGTTATGACATTTTTTACACCATGAGACCAAATGAGTAGTAAATACTTCTGACTTCCTACATCATTTTGTACTGGTCATTTATAAATTTTTACTGCCATATTCCTTTATCGATAAAACAGCAGTGGAAGGCATCAGATTCCTGCAGATATGATGTTATATGGGAATTGGTGGGAATTGAGAGTTTTTCCTAGGACTTCTGTGGTCATTGTCCCTCTCCATAAATGTTGTTTGTTCGTGTATGAAAATTTATTGAGCTTCAGTGCTCTAGAAGCTTGCTTTAGTCTTCAATTTAATCCTCATTTCACAGAGGCATCAAAAGGATTTATCCTGGGAGATTTTAAGTTTTATTTTTCTAACTATTTGTTTGCCCATTGGTTAAGAGAGAATAAATGTAAAATTACTACATTTTAATTAGTAAAAAGTAGTATCTCTGTGCTGAAGACACAGGATGCTCTTATTCTACTTACTTTCATCAAAAAATGCAGTTATTCAAGAACACATAATTAGGTTGTTTTAATCTTATCATTTTCAGAGGCATACTACAGTAATTGGCTTTCTTTCCTCTCCTTTTTAGTTAGAAGATTGCTAAAGGATCAATGAAGAATACATTTTTCTATTCTGCAGCATCAATTACAGTGACCCTTGGTGTAAATTTATTGATTTTTCTTATTAGAACATTATCACCAGTTATTCACAGCATGGTGTTTATTAATTAGTAAGGAAAATAAAGATTCATTTGTGAAAAATCTTCCTTTTAAGTTTGCTACCTAGCACATTCATAGCTCTGTGAGATCTCCTAATTGTACTCTGCCTTTATGAACTACCATACAGTATTTCATTCCCTATTCTGTTTGCTTTTTCTTACCATCTGGAAAAAAAGTTACAGAACTATGTCGGTTACAGTTCTGAGGTACAGAAATTGTGCATTTTTACTACTGACCTACAGAAGCTGAACAAGCCTCCTTCATTTTATGCTCATGATGGCTATTTAATTCTGAGAGGGAAATAATAGGGTGTAAAGGAATGCTGAAACCAAATATATATTTAAAAAAAAGGGAGGAAATAGGAGTACCAGCTACTAGAGGGAAACTAGCTTTTCATTTAGAAGTCTTGCTAATCAGAATTATAGAGGACTGAGGGAGGAGAGAGCTAAAAATCAGTAGATTATGATTTTTTCATTGGTCTTTTCCAATGATTTTGATCCTTAAGCCAAATCCCACCAAATGGAAGAAGGTTATATGTACTATGAAACAAAAGGAAAGGCAAATAAATCTGTGATCAGTCATTTTGAGGACAAAAAAGTTTAACATACACAATTACGATGGTTTTCATCTATTAAGCCTCCATGTGATAACAGCAGATTACCACAGAACTAATTAAAATATATCAGTTACATAGGCACTTAACTCATTATTGTCAGCTACAGTAAGGGGCTTTAATATCTGTAAGAATCTGGGCTCAAGTGATAAGTTTCTATGAGGTGTAGAAAAAAACCCTCTGAAACTTTATTCTTCAGGTATTATTTGTATTGGTTTGTGCTTAGGAAGAGCTAATGTGTTCTTCATATGAAGGCATTTTGCCCTGTCTTAAATACATCTTCCCTTAGGTGCCACCATCCAGTACAGCCTTCAGCTTAAGGTGGGACTATAGTCGACACTGTATCAGGTCAGCCCACTAACTGGCTCCACTGACAGCTGCTGAATTAAGTTTATCAAGCAACTGCTTTCCCACCCTATTGGACCTTTGGCCAAAATTCCCAGTTTTCTTGCACAATGGGGATTGTTGTCCCTGAGACCCCAAAACTTTTTTTTTTTTTTTAAAACCAATTAGCTCTTCTTATTGTCTTTCTCCTCCCTCCTGGCACCTTCCCCAAGGATTTCCTAGAGTTTGAAGTCTGTTCTTAGTAAGACCATAGACTTAACACTAGTACTTATCTTCCCAGCTTTCCTTTGAGGAAGATAGAATGTCTAACACCCAGCACAGCCCTGGTTGCCATCTCTGAGTGTATTTGTCAAAACATCTTTGCTGCTTACAATCAGCAGGTCAGAAGGAACATTATTCCTGTTTGACCCCTCCAATACTTGAATTGGGAATCTGTCACCCACAGAGCCTAGAGACTTCCTGGACTGCTGACACATGTGTGTGCTGCTGCTCTCTGAGAACTATCCCAGGTCAGGAACAGTTCAGAACAGCTTTGAACATTTGGCTGCATAAGATAATTTAATAGTGAGGATGTCAGTCACATCAAAGAAGTGACCTCATAGTGAGAAAACGAATGTCTCAGCATAGTTATTTATTAGAATAGACTATTAAGCTACTATGGGTTTAGAGCAATTCCTGCTGATTTTAGAACAAAAGTAAAGTCATTCAAAACTTTTAAGAGTCCTCATTTTTCCTTCTTTCATGAAAAGCAATCGAATGAAGTGTTGATACATGTAGTTTCACTAAAGGGTTAAATAGGCATTTAGATAGGAAAAGTATTTTCAGCTAAACTAAGTTCCTAGAAAAACAATTCAATATTCAAATCACCAAAATTTTTTAAAACGATAAAGGCCAATATTTTCAGTATTGAACTTCGTGATAGTTTTGCAAATCTGAGAACAAATCTAGGATATGAAATGATTTGCATTATAAAGTCTGTGATAACTTAAATAACTGAAGAAAAAAAATCTATGAATACAACATTAATGCTTAGTACTTTTGAAAGAAGTATTCAAGAGCAGTTTCTCCCAGGGAAAATACTATCCCTGGACTGCTGCCAAGGTAAGCTCCAGTTTGGATTATCTGCTGTACCTGTGCCTGTAATTCAATGCAGTCTTGTGCAGGCATTGCTCTAATACACACATTAGCCTGCTCAAAAAAAAGATGATTGCTCCTGAATCAGTGGTCTTTGCTCTGAGAGTTCATTTATGCATGGCTAAGTTGTGCTCTTAATGGGGGTACATTTTGTGATTGAGAATTACTATTTGTTGAATTTTCTGTTAGGTATTGAATAATAGCAATTACTATGTAGAAAGAATTTTTTTAGAAGCACTCTCTGTGTATGTATCTGGAAAAGCAGGAGCAAAATAAGATGTAAAAAAGGAAGAATGCTGAATTCCTTTCACTTCAAAGTTCCTTCTTTATTCTTTAATAATTATTGAAAGACACTTTGGGATTTATACTGATAACATTACTGTTATTATCTTTAAAAGTCTCTCTATATTTTAAAATAACTTGGACTGAGGTGTTCTATATATTTTCACATATTTTCTTAATGATTATCTTCTTACTGTCAATGTTTAAGGATTTTTTAAATTTTATTTTATTTTTATTAGGCTTATTTTTTTTCAGTCTCCCTATTCTACACACTATCATTTCCAGAATGAAGCTGCTTGAATTCATCCAGGATGTCTCTGAAGTTTGTAAAAGAATTCATTTGAAAAACAGGAAGGTAAAACTTTGTCTTTTACCTACTGAAAGTGTTCCTTTGCTTTTTAACAAACCAAAGTAAATGTTTAAAGTAGGATATGTAAATTCCCTCAGGGGGAAATAACACAAAAAAGAACCACAGAAACTGAGGCACAAAGGAGAAAAAACAATTTATGAATACATGCAAGAGTTTTTCCTTCTCCTAGTAAATCTCACAATATTTAAATGTGCCTTTCAGCATTAGCAGTAGACTAATTCCATTATCATAATTTATTAACCAGATCTTTTGTTCTATGTAGTAATACACTGTGTTTCCATGCTGTGTGTTTTTTATCCTGTGACCTAATTTGCGTAAAAGGAAACTCTTATAACTCCCCTGTTGTAATGAATAAAATGTTAATGAAGAACTACAGAGAAATCCCCTTTGCATTAGTTCCTTATTCCCAGGAACATCATCATAAATTTGTTTGCCTGGTTCTGACAATGGTAGTGATGTTCAAGCTGTGGAGAAGCAATAGTTACACTAAATGGTTCTGATGGAAAAGTTAAAGATATTCAAGGCACTGTCATCAGGGATGGACTACTGGAAGTTATCTTTTGGAAGAGGAAACTGATGGATTTGGCCACAATCCAATTTTTTTTTCTTCAGTATGTATTATCAGCATGGATAACTGCACTATGAGATGTCTTTTCAGAAAATGTAAATCATAAAAACATTTGTGAAGAAAGGGTTTGGTTTTTTAATTCAGTACACGGAAAATCATAGATCAGTGTACTTCTACACTGCATATTGTTTATATTGTTCAGTAAATTCAGGAAATGATATCATGGAAGAAGTATTAAATTCAAAGAATATAAAACATTATGTGTTTGCAGTGACTATAGATTACTTGTGTAACTGTGTCATATTAGAAATTACAAGGTGCTATTAACCTTTACAATATTGAAGACTTGATGGAATGTTAAATCATACATAAGATGATGGTATTCCACTTAAATAGTCCAAATTTATAAAGAAATAAAATATACACTAGTAATAAATTGTTTTCTCACTCCTCATCAATATTTGTGCAGAACTTCAAAGGTTTATAAATGAAGATTTGAATGTTCATTATAAATTGCACTAATTTATAGCCTTGCAGTTTGACACCTCTGGATTTGCTACAGACAGCTCTTTGGAACTGAGGTGTACTCCAGTCCTGAGGCATTCACATCCATCATTTGTCCTTCCCTCATAACAAACTTATTTTAGCACCAAAGGGTTCTATCTTTAGAAAGGTTTGACCCATGGATCATGTCACTTGCATTAGTTGTCTTAACCACATTTTGGGTTTGTCTACAAATGTTAACAACTATTCCTCCTGTTTTTCCAAAATGGAAAATTATGGGCATTAAGCTTAACAATTCTATGAGAAAAACTGAGTATAAACCTCTATTAGTTGTTGTAACAGTAGCATTTCATGTTCCTGGTCTGAGTCTGTGTAAGATGAGAAGTACTTCAAATATAATAAGCACAATAAGTGACAAAATGGATCGGTTTGTATGCAGCTGTTCACCTGCCTCTGTTCCAGTACAGCATGACTTCAGTGGGTCATGGGTTTGCTTACTCAGCACAAGTTACTGGTCTTCTTCTGCAATAGCTGTGTTGACTGTCTCTATTCAGGAATAATGGTAGGAAATTTTTAGCTTTTATTCTGTACAACCTTTTGCTCACAAATCTTTATTTTCAATATGTCAGCTTCAAACAATAAGTACACATCACATCAGATATTTAGAATACAATATATTTAAAATGTATAGGAAATTAAATGTTAAATTAAGCATATTATTTATGCTCTTATGAAGTTTTCCTTTAACTGCATATGTTTATAGAAACAAATTATACTCCATGTTTTCTCTCACTTTTCTGACAAATTTTTTCCTCAGATAAGAATCATAAGTATAAAATATGGATGCCACAAGAAAATGTGTAAAAAAGAACACTTTTCATCTCTTCTGAAATTCAAACACTCTTCTTGTGTGTTAAGTATCTGTTAAAAAGCCTGTGTTGGGTCAAAAGAAGTGTTCATCATGTGAGCAAAGGAGGTGGGATATCACAGCAATGATAGGTATCCAAAACTTGTTGTCAAGCCACAGACCTCCCACAGCTCCTTAGATATCTCCTTAGTAAAAGTGCTTAGATTATCTGGACTGATGTGTTTAAAAAAATATTCAGGTTTTTAGCTACTGATTTACACTGAGGTCAGCAAAAATTGCAGAGCAAAGCTCCAAATGCAAAAATGGATTTTGGCTTCATTTCAGGGAATATTGCAGTCCTAGGACCTTAACTAACCCCACTCCTCTTTTTTTTTTTTTTTTTTTTTTTTTTTTTTTTATCATCCTAAAGATCCCAGCACTTTCAAAAGCAATTCAGAACTCTCCTGAGTTTCCTATCATCTTCAGTTTATTTCCTGCTGATCTTGAGAGCTCAACATTTTGAGTTCGGCACTTGTTTCTTCTCCCTGTTATATGCTCAGTTTGATAGATAGTACCAGCATGTGAATTTGGCTTCCACAAAGTGGAGCAGTACTTTCTATATCCTTCATGATGTACAAAAATAGAAGGAAGTCCATATTTTGTCAGTAATTTTGTGTAGGAACATTAACTTGGATCTGGGGAGTTATAGGACAAATTCTCTTCTCTAATTTGGGGGATTCAGACCCTTACCTTGTGCCTCCTTATAGATCATCTTGTGTCCAGGCTGCTCTGGAATAGCTGAGAGTTTCCCATGAAGACAGAATGGAAGATTAATTTTTAACTATACAAGAGGGGTAAGGCAATCTGAGGGGGAGGAAAGGTTGTTTTTGTGTTGTCATCCAGTGTTTAAAACCTAAATCACATAATTTTTACAGGGAGGTGGTAGATGCCTCGTCCCTGAAAACATTCAAGGTTAGATTGGATGGGGCTCTGAGGAATTTGATCCAGTTAAAGAAGTCCCTGCTTACTTCAGGGAAGTTAGGCTAGATGACCTTTAAAGGTCCTTTCGAACTCAAAACATTTATGAAGCTAACTTTTTATGCCAAGACATAAGTAATGCATTTGTGATATAGGTGGGCTTTATCAGCTGATGAACTTACAGTTAATGGCAGTCATTCTTGCTATTAGTCTCTAAGTACTTTGATCTCTTCCATTCCATTTCTATTACTCTAATCACATTTGTCATTATTTACTGCCATATGAGGTTCTGATCCTATATGGGCAATATTTCCCCATTTTATACCATTGGCACTTTTCATTTGGAGGCTCTTAGTTTATATTCCAATGAAATGTATGTCAAAGTATGTGTCAGTCTGTCTGCAGCCTGGTGCTATAAAAGCTCATTCTATTTCATCACAGGAAGGATGTTCTGTTTGGCTGCCATTTCAATTGCCATGCTTACTCCTGTAGTATTTCTGGCTTGAAAGCACGACAGAGCCTCACAGGGACATTTACTGGGCTGGATCGTGTCCAGGTAAATTTGGCACTGTTACACACCCACCTTCAACATCATCAGTTAATCCTTTACCTCTACATTACACATCTCTGCCATTTCTGTAAGCTGAGGTAGTGCTTTTTTCTTTGCACCATACTTAACTTGAAGTTCTAATTCATGTTCTCTGCAAAGTGACCATGTTTTTTTTACTTCTTATGTTTTATCATATAATGTTGGATTGGTTTTTTTTTTCAAAGTTTTCATTTTTGGCCTTTTAAGAATTCTTTTACCCTTTTGTACCTTGATCTCTGAAAAGTTTCATTCTTTGTAATCAGTTCTGTTTTCTATTCTTTCTAAGCTGAACAAGGAGGCTTTATATTTCTCTTTATAGATGGTTTATCCTTTAGTTATATCTAAAACTCTTCACTGCAATCTTTTTCTCATAGTCTGGATCCATCTGCACCTTCAAGTGTTTTGATATTTTGTCTGATTTATAGTTCTCCAAGTTTTTCTTTAGTTCTATCTTTTTCATTTTTAGAAATTAGAAAATTAATTAGAGTTCTGCATTTATTCAGCCTTCAAATTTATGCAAAACCTGACTAAGTATGAACACACTATTTTATAGACAGTTTCTGTGGATGTCCTCCCTACTTGTAAAAATAAATTTAAAATAGCACAAGTTTTTGTTGGTTTGGAGATTATTATATTATTTACTGAAGAAATGCTGTCCATCATCTTCAGATTATATGAACCCTACTGTTGTTTAGAGCATGTATTTTAGTTCTTTCTTCACTGGTAGTTATACCATTAACAGTTACAACCACTTCAATACCTTTACCTTTATTGCTTCCTGACATGGACAGAACAGATTTTAGGTTGCTGTGTTTCAGCAATGCCTACTATTTCCCAAACTTTTTGGTTTCACTATAGCCAGGATGATTCTGCTGCTACAACATGTAAATAACAAGTATAGGAAAGATACTGAAATGGATGTGAGCAGTAAGGCTGATATTTATTATACTTAGTAATTGTAAACTTCATTCGTCTATCTGAAAATGTATATAGTCTCCTAGTTGTCTTGCTCATTTTACATTGGTGTGACATTCTTCTGCTATATTTTATCTGAAAATAAAAGAGTATTAGCTTCCTTCTCCTGAATGCTGCTTCAACTACTAGAACTTTCACGGATTTTCCTTCTTTTTAACAGAAACTTTATTTTTAAACCCATGTATGTTTTAGTTTAACCTTGATACATATGGTTAGCTAGAGGCTAAGAAAAGAAAAGTTCACTATTAAATGACTTATTAATCAGCTTTAAATCTGATGAATAATACTTTACAACCTCTTTGACATATGGTAGGGTCTGCAACAAGTTTGGCATAATGGTTTCACTTAATAAACACCTGATTAGCATTGTTTAACAGGTTTAGATTGTATGAAAACAGTAAAAGGGCCACATTCTATCTAGTTAATTCCTCATTAGCAGCCTTATATTCACCGTGTTTGACAGACTGTATACTAGCTTTGACACAAGGTGACCTCTTGCATGGGCCCGTTCATCACCTTCAGTCTGTCATAAATGGAGTCAGTATAAATGTCAGTATGAATGTGCTATCACCAGAGATTTTTGAGAATTAGAATCCATCTGGTATCATAAAGGTTATTTTTTCAACCTTATCATTACACACATGATGAAATTATATCGAGTAACAGGCAAAAATGTAAGGAGATAATGTCACATTAAAATGTCTGGGTGGACATTTTTATTTAATAGATGTTGTAAAAGCTAAAAGTTTGCAGTATGTAATTCATATCAGGAAGAAGAGAAAATGTACCTAAACTTATAAACACATTGTTCTTAATTTTTAAACAAATATGAAAATATTAATTCAGTTAAAAGCATTGGGGAATTCTTTACTAGTATGATTTGAATAAATGAATTTCTAAAATATTTACCTTTTTTTCTTTGAAGAGTGATCAGAGTTTGACAGGTCTTTCACTTTATTTCTTCCCAGATGAGGTTATCCAGAATCTAATCACATCCAGTCCTCTTATGGGGAAAGGGGACAAATTTAACTTAAGCAACTTTAACTTTAACTTAAAATTAACTTTATTTTTTAACTTAAAAAATAAACCAAATACAATTTAAAAGCATAAATCAACATTTACTTAAATACTCAGTTCCTCTGAAGTCAATATTGCCATTCCTCCATTACATCTATTCAGACTTCTATCCAAAAAAGTACTCAAATATATGCTACTATGTCACACCTTTCTCAAATGTCTGTGTAGAAATCTAGAGCTGTACATAAACTAAAATGCGGGGCAGTAAAAAATCCTCAATGCACAAAGAGAAGATTAGCTGTGTATTGTCTTATGAGGATTCCCTTGTGTAGTCTGATAAAGTGCCACGTGCTCCAGAAAAAAGCCTAGAGATTCAGCATGGAAGATCATGTTGTCCACATTTAGAGCACACAATTTTATCTTCACAGTAGTAGTTGCTTCAGCCCTGAGGAGCTTCTGTATCATCAATAATCTTCAGGAATTCAGTCTAACTAAGAGAGACAATGTCAAGAATGGTCACTAAATTCTGCCTATCTGTCCACAAGATTACTTTAATTAACTTGATTGAGATTAATTATCTTAGTAAGGTGGATATCATGACCCAATACATATGATGAGTTTGCACAGCATTTGGCTTTCAAGTTCATATTATTTCCATCTGTTTTGACTATGCATACTTATCTGGAATTGTTGATGATTTCCTACTGGTACATCTAACGTCAGAGTCAATATATATTAAGTAAATAATCCATTTTTACAAAAGATTTTGAGACAAGAGTTGCCTAAGAATGATCACTGCTAGAACATACAAAATCAAATAAAGTACCAAATTCAAATCTGGAAAACAAATTTATGTTCTTAAGTATTTAAGTATGTTTTAAAAGGCTGCTTTAAACCCTGAACACAGAGACACAATTATAAGACAGGAAAATAAGTCCATATATATGGAACCTAATGATTCTTCTCAGTGCTATCCTTGTAATTAAAAATTTACATGTGAGATTTATTACTATCTAGCAAATAATGTGGGATTATTCACAAACTCATACATAAATTCCTAAAAATATTTCACAAACTTCAGAAGAAAATAACATGGGGCTGCCAGGCATGTATGCTTTTGGAAGTTCTCTTGAAGACAACTTTCCTGCAGTGCTAGCAAAAGTACAAGGGAGTTGCTGTGCCTACAGAAGCATTATTGTCGGACACAGGCTTATACTTTAAGAGATTGTTTCTGACAGGTCATAGAAGAGTCACTTGAGGCATAAGTTCATTTAGTCATGTCCAGTTTATACATGTCAGACAAGAAGATGACCTACAAAAATCACATTTCTTTGGGACTTTACTATTTCCACCGGCTGAGGACTGGAATCCTGATTATTAAAGCTGGTTTGTGATCATGTTTACAAATAACAAAGGTTAACCTCATATAATTTTAAGGGTAGAGGTTTGGTCTGGTGCAGTAGAAAATTATAGATTAAAGGACATTTATTGTTTATCATAATTACTATATTATCTGTCATAAACAATGGAATCCAAGGTCTAAGGTCCTTTATAGTACATATTTTAAAAACACTAAGGATGTTATCTCACAATGGACTATTCCAGTTGTTGTTTAGATAAAGAGAGGTGGAGCAAACTCTCTTATCACACTATCTGTGCAGCTGGTAAAAGCAGGTGATTCAGCATCCATCTCCCAGAATTCAAACTTGGTCTAAAGCTACACCATTTAAAGCTATTTTTAAGTAAAAGTTATGCTTTTAGAATTGTCCAAGGTAATTTTTCACTGTCCCCAAAAATTCTGATGAAAAGCAATAATTTAATAATTTGAATTATATAATAATTTGAATGCATATATTAATATAATGTATATATATTAATATAATGTATTAAAATGCTATTATAAGTAAATTTACAAATGAAAATTTTTTGTTTCTATTTCTTCTTGTTGTTCCTGTGGTAGTGGAGAAGCCTAACTAAAATCCAAATCAGGACAAAGTAAATATTCAGTTTAGATTTTGGACTACATATCAAAAGTTCAGAAGTTTTAAAATTATTTTGGAAATACTTTGGGAAATTATGTTTTATTTTAATTCTTTTGTACTCCACATTTTCATATTCTGCTCATCAATATGAGAAACCATCATCACATTATTATACCTGCAAATAATTATATTCACAAGTAACTGTCACTACAAATGATAATATTTGCATATCTGATTAAATTATATGTATCTACACTAATAAGTCACACAATTAGCAACATTTTCCCATTTACACTAGCACTGAATTGTACAAATGGTTGTGGGAATTGAGCTGCTTTTCTGATACTGGAGGCTATTTAAGCATCTCACTACAGATAAGTGTTTAATCTTAAAATCTGTTAAATGGAAATACAAAATCTGAACTGCGGTCTAAAACTTGCACCATGTTAACTCTAAAAGGCAGAAAGACTTGAATTAACCTTATTATACCTTTATTTTATATGATTTTCCTATTATATATAAAGTTGTATATTTTTCAGTTAAAATATGCAGCATTTAGATAAAATTATACGCAGTGCACAAGTATTTAAATTTGAATTTTATATCCATATTTTCTTCCTTAATATCAGTTCTCTAGTATTCATCCAAGATAGGGAGGATACTTCACAAACTGATGTAAAATCTTGGTCCAGATACATTGAACATTTAAATTCACGTTGCTTATGCATTTTGGCTTCCCTGAGATGCAGTTGCTGTATGCAAACACATTCATAAACAGAAAAATCCTAATAGTCTGCTGTTTCTTCAGTCAAGCATAAATAGAATGGAGAGAAAGTATTCAGAAATAGTGCTGTGAACAAGAGCACTTTTTTCTTTTTTTTTCTTTTTTTTAAACATTCCTATTAAAAACAAAGGAGTATAAGTTATTCTGCTGCCTAAACTTACTCCTTTACATCAACTCCTTTACATCAACTATTTTGATATCATTTGTGTACATAATTCAATTAATCTCCACTCATTCCAGAGGAGCCAAGGTACAACCCTCTCTTTTGCACAAGTCCAGCTGTGTAATTCCCCTTCTTTTACATATCCACAGGGTATTCTTTCATTTGTTTTGAATCATAGAATCAGAATCATAGAATATTAGGAGTTGGAAGGGACCTTGAAAGATCATCTAGTCCAACCCCCCTGACACAGCAGGATTCCCTACACCAGATCACCCAGAAGTGCATCCAGACGGGTTTTGAATACCTCTATAGAAGGAGACTCCACAACCTCTCTGGGCAGTCTGTTCCAGTGCTCTGGCACCTGAACTGTGAAAAAATTCCTACATGTATTCACACGGAATCTCCTATGCTTCAGCTTACAGCCATTGCCCCTTGTCCTGTCACTGGGCTCTTGTTTTTTATGTTGTTGCTGTTTTTCTAATTTCTCTACTGCTGCTTATTTCACCTTCTTCCTCTAGCCAACTTCTTGTTTAAACCATTTTCTTTAAAGAAGGTATCTTATTAAACATTAAGAAAACTGGCTGTTCTAACACCTTTCAAGAACACTTTTAAAAGCATTTTTATTTCTTAATTATTTTTTTATTTACATCTCCCTGTTCTGTGAAAGTGCATGAAGTCAAATATTTTATAACACGCTCACTATTCTGAGTAAAAGGTAATTGTTCTGATGTTAAATTCAACAACAGACTAATATACATCAATCAAGTCCTTAAAGAAAATATGAATAGCTAGTTTTACAAAATTTATATCTTGCCATTTCTAAAGTAGCAGCAATTACTTGCAGGGCAAAAATTAGTTTTGAAAGTGTTTAAAGTTTTTAGTCTTCTTAATTTCCACAAGTCTTTATCATTGATTCATCAATTTTGCTATAATTTGCAGAATAAAACATGAAATATAATCAACATCTAATAAAAAGAGAATTCAAGTTCTTACTGATGCAATATCTTTTTATTTTTCCATGAAGTCCATAGTCATCCATCTTGAACCCAAAGCATGTAGGAAGACATAGGTAGAAGTATATTAAATCTGACAAATGACCTCCCATGTGCAAAGGAGGAAATAAAGATTCATTCTCTGTGTTTGTGAGATCATTTTGATGAAGGGAAGGCTAATTGAGAATGACATATATTCTAAATCTAATTCAAATCAGCATTTTTACATGAAGACTCATCACATTTCCAGTGGTAGACTCTACCATAAAACAGCTTAGTAAAGACATTCTGAATTTGATTCTGGAAATTTTTTTAAATACTTCATCAGAACTGACACTTCCAGTGGTAATGAGTCTTAGTATTAGTACAAACAAGATACCTGTGGTATTTCACATCTCTTAGAACAAGAGGCTGTTGGAGTCAGTCCAGAGGAAAGCCACAAAGATGATCCAGGGCTGGAGCACTTCTATGAAGACAGGCTGAGAGACTTGGGGTTGTGCAGCCTGGAGAAGAAAAGGCTCCAGGCAAACCTTAGAACAGCCTCCCAGTACCTAAAGGAGGCCTACAAGAAAGCTGAAGAGTATTTTACAACACCATGTAGTGATAGGACAAAGCTTAATGTCTTCAAACTGGAAGGGATTAGATTTAGATTGGGTTTGACAAATTTTTTACTTAGAGGATGGTGAGACATTGGGACAGGTTGCCCAGAGAAGCTGTGTATGCTCCATCCTTGGAAGTGCTCAAGACCAAGTTGGTTGGAGCTTTGGGCAGCCTGGTTTAGTGGAAGGTGTCCCTGCCCATGGCAGGGGAGTTACAATTAGATGATCTTTAAGGTCCCTGCAACCAAAACAATTCTATGAGTCTACGATTCTATGGTTTCTTCTTAATATAATAAAGTCTGATGTTTCAGAGAAAATTGCAACTAATATATTACTTTTAAAAAGGAAAAAGTATAAATACAGAATTTCTTCCTGTGAAAATGGATCACTATAATAAATCATTATAATGTTACATTACAGGGTTTTTTCCCCTCTGGCATTCATGAAGTAATCATGTTTAAGAACAGATAGTATTACTATGTTTTTAAAATGAGAAAGTCCTCCTTATTCTCAACTTAAATGGTAAAATTCTTCTTTTAGGTCATTACTAACTTAAATCCAACTTAATAGCCCAGCTCCATCAGAAAATTCATCTTACATTTTTAATTTTGCTTTTTTAATACTGCAGGTCATAGCTTGTGGTTGTAAAACATAGTATGGAAACTTACAACCATTTCTCACAGAAAGATGAAACTACATTTTGAAGACATTTATGAAATTATGGTCTAATACTCTGTGTAACTTTGTCCAGTAGGTGAGCAGGACAGAACATTTAGGAGATTTGCTACTTTAATGCATGGGTAATACTTCTAAAATATTTTAAATAAATTTATATGTAAACTTTTTTATGCAAGAAAGGATGGTGCAAACATAGCTGCTAACAAGATATTTTCATTTATAATACTTAATTTCCACTCACACAATGTTCATTCAGTCTCCTCTCCATCATGAAAAAAAAAAGGAACAAATCAAACTTCTGTTTTTTCTAAACTACTACTTAGTTTAAATGTAGATTGCTTGTCATGGAGTGGCCTCTTCAGCGCCATGAAAAAGTTATATGGGACTGTAGCCTTACCAAAACTATTCAGAAAAAAAGACAAAGTAGGAATGGGGCAGATTAAAAAAAAGTTTAAAAAAAGAGCAATTATGCCTACATCTTGGCAGCCATGGATGTTCTGTTTCTGTTGGCCAGAAAAAGGGGCTAAAAGTCTTAGTGGATGAAGAATCTTTTCAAGCAACAACTGGGAAGACCCCAGAGAGAAGAAGGCATATTGATATATGCTGTCACAGGTTTGATTATGAAAAGATTATTTCCATCTGTTTTGTACTTAGTAATTGCTGTGAAATAGTATTTTTACTAATATAATCCTAATATATATATATGAGGATATATAATCCTAATTTTATATATATGTCATAGAAAACATATGAAGATCTGAGATTATGCTTTTGGGGTTGCAATTAGCCTTATTCTCTTCTTCGTTTTTGTTTGTGATCAAGTCTTATGCAGAGATATTATTAAATATATAAATAAATAGAATAAGCCTTTATTTCCTGAAAGTGGAAGCAGAGCACAGATAAATGGAAGTCAGATAATCATGTCTAAAACAGCAATACTTTTTTTCTCAAATGAACAGTAGTATTTGCTTAAATATCATGTTACTTGACTCCTGGATCTTATCCTGGCTTAGCCTCTGCAGTGTGTTTCCATTCTTGGAACAAATTAAATGGAAATAAAATTATTTAGTGGATATTCACCTAGCAACAGAAAGACATTTCAAACTGCACCACAGTATTTTACTAGTGTGGACGTTTTCCTGTGTATCCACTTACAATTTCTGTCACCTTCCCAATCCATTCATAGGAACTCTGGATAAAACGAGCAAAAGGACCACTGTAGTATATAACTCAGGCTCTGTTGCTTGTAATGACTGTGCTCTTCTTTTAAGGCTTCATTTATTCTTGACAGAAACAATTATGTGGAATAATTGTATCAAAAGCCAGGTGGTATGCAGTGTTCAATTTGGGAAGTGAAGAACATTGTTTGACTTCTACCAAGAATATGTTTGTTATTGAATAAAAGCTTGTATCAACAGGTAACAATACTACACCTCTGTAATGTATTAAATTCAGATACCACAGTAAACAGAGCTTAACTAGACAATATGCAGAAATAATCCAAGCATAACTTCAAACCTAGGGAGTACTTTAGATCTAGATCATCACCTATATGAAGAGATTCCCAAACATTTTCAGTCAGGTTAATTGATGCCGTATAGGTTTCTAGTATCAAAAATATGATAAAAAAAGAACTTTCCACTTATGTTTTCCAATAGATATTCCTAAGGAAAGATTTGCTTTCTGCATTCTATAACCTATAAAATGCAATTCCACTAAACTTTATTTAAATAATAATAACAACAACAATAACAACAATAAAGTAACAAATTTATTTTCAGGTGAGGAAAATGAGGCACAGAATGGATATAAGACAAGTTAAGAATTATATTCTATATTCTATAACTTCCATCCATTGCTGTACATTTCTTGAGAACTCTATTCTTTTTTCAAGTTATTAGAATTAAATTCAAAGATGGTGTAGTCGTAAAAACTACAACATAGGAAATAAAATTCATAATGAAGTGTTTGCCCAGCAGTACAGTTACCAGCAATCTAAAAGATCTGTTCTGAATCAAAAAGAAATGTTGTTCATACTTCAAACATACTTTTCTGTATGTGTGTGCAGCATTCCTCTTTCCTCTCGCAAATTTTCCACCTGTATGTCTGTCAGTCTGCTCCAGGAAGCATTAAACCACAGGTCTTTTTTTTTAATTGAACTCACAAACAAATAATTGTATTTTAATCTTATGCCTCACAGAACATAAAAAAAAGGTCATAAATATTTCCTCCCATGCAGAGTGAAACAATATAAACAATATGGATTGCAGCAGTATGGAAGTGTCGTTATAGTTCAGATGTACATATTTCCAGCAGTAAGATCTTTGATTCTCAAAATCTGTTTACAGCATCAGAGTATTTTATGTCTCTCATCATTTTCCCATAGTTTCTGGTTTTGTTACCCTCTCTCTACTTTTCTTTGGTCATTTTGCCATTATATATTGCAGTGAACAAGTTTGTTATACTTTTCCCATAGTCCTGCTTCTCTTGCCTTTTTATTCCTTTTTTTTTTTCAGGAAAATGAACAAAAAAAAACAAAAAAGAAAAAGCACAGAATTTTAGACTGTATGAAATGTTAAATAATACTGTCATTTTGTAAATGTGTTTGAGTAGCATAATGATTACAAGCTTCCATTTGGTTGTTTTCTTTGGAGATTACTAGAAGATAATGTCTACCTGACAAAGAATCATACAATCATAAAAAACATTGGGTTGGAATACACCTTTAAAAGCCATCTAGCTGACACCAGCCTGTAGTGACTGGGGACATTTTTAACTAGATCAGGTTGCTCAAAAAGTTTTAAAAATACATAATTATAAAATTCTGGTTTTATTATAAGGCTATTAATATATTATGGCTGCTTGCAATATTTGGGGAAAAAACTAGTTTCACATATTAATATAAGAATTATAATTTTCATTTAAATAAATTAATTTAATGGGTGATACATTAGACCATAACTATTTTCCAAAAATATTTCATGTTGAAATTCCATATAATGCTTTCCTGAATAACAGAAGTTGTTATAGCACACTACAGCTGTTCATCTTGTTTTAACCAAAACTGATCTCCATTTTAAGCTACTACTTCTCTAAATACAATTTTATTGCAACTATTTATATTGTAGGGACATTTAAAATGTGCCATTCACTGTGTAAACAATTAAATATTCACTTCTTATTAAATAACATATTCTGCCATCATTACATGTGCAGACCAGATCAATGGCAGGATATAGTTTCACAGTACTGTGGGGAATTATGTTACAGTATGCAAAGTGCTAATTTCCTAACATTGTAATTAAAGTTTCTGAGTGACAAACTTTGGAAATTAGATGTAAGTCTCCAGTGTTTAAGAATGTCTGAATCATTTGCCATCATGCTTGAGTACCTTTTCTCCTCAAAGTATTCACTAAACTGACTCTGGGGGTAAAGGAGGAAGGGAAATTACTTGTTTATGTTTCTTGGCTTTTCCTTTGGTGTCTTAGAAGTACATACAGCACATGTCTCAAAGGCAACAAATCTGCTGCCATCTCCTGTGAATACTATTGAAGGCACAATATCTGCATGTGTTGTAAAAACAGAAAGTATTGGGGAAGATCACTAAGAGAACAGGAGTATTTTTTGACAAGTCTTCCCCCAAAATTTTCCTGAAAATCCTGCCAGCTTCATTATTCCTAAGACTTCTAAGGCTTTTGGAATTTCAAATTTGAATCTGAAGTGTCCTGCAAATGAATTTACTTACCCGGTTCAAACATTTTTCAGCATGGTGGAGAATTGAAGATTATTTTATTATTTTTTTATGTATTTTAGTTTAGTTTAGATTAGTTCATCTCCACGAGAACTAATAGTATGCTATACCAGAGAAATTGTTTGAAATCAGAATCGATTTTTGAGCATGATGCCAATTTTTTTAAAACCAGATTCTCAGAGAATAAGTCAAACAATGTGCAGGTTCTCCCTATATAAAATGGTGACTGTCAGGAAAACATTACTTGCATTTCAGTCAACTAGGTCAGTTTTCTGATAGCTGGAACATTCAATGTGCTGCCTAGGAAAGGAAATATTTTGTATTAGTACTTTTTATTCATGTAGGAAGTAAATTATATCCACACACTTCTATTGTCAGGGACATGAAAAAAGTTCATATCCCAGGATGAAAATATGGCCTACAATTTTTGCACTACTATTACAATCAAGAATTATTATTGCCATTACAGACTTCTTCCATGTACTAAAATAGTTCAGAATCTCTCACATCTCTTTACAGATAGCAAAATTTATATCTGATTGTAATGATTTATAGTGGTTAGACGAAAAATCTTCAGTCGAAGCTGAATATCCATATGGTGTCCAGGGCCCTCCTACTTAAGAAGTTATATTTCCCCTTTTGTAAAACCCTAGCAAATTTGAAACTCTCTTCTATTTTATCAGTGCCTTAGACTTCAGCTTACAAAATATATATCACAGTAAGAAGCTCTCTTAGGGAAATGGACCACAAAAGAGATCCTTCCTTACTCTCCAGGAACCAGTCATGCAGAAGCTTTATTGGAACTGATGATATTAAAGTTCCAATTTTTCGGGTCAACCTCTGTAAAGCAAAAACTTTAATCTTGTTTTCCTAAATATTTTTCTTCATTTGTTACTTTATGCTAGGAACAGAGACTATATTAATAGAAGAAAAACATTTTCTTTCCACCATTTATGTGATATGGAAAATTTTATAATTTCTAATATAGAATATTTATAGCTGTAAAGGGATGGGGAAACTGTTTCTTCCCTGCTCTGTTCTTTTTTATATCTGTTGTGTGAAAGAAGGAATGGAGAATACTGAATAAAGTACATGCTTACAAGAGGCATTTCAATTTCCAATCTAAAAATTAGGTACATATAGTCAAATGGACATACATCTCATTCTAAAATGAGAGGTGAGTGTATTGCTATCCAGACTTTTTATAAGAGATATCAGAAGTATTAAATGCCTAACCTGTGGCAGATGACCCTGCAGTTTATGTTGGAAAGGAGTAGTCACTGTCCTTGGAGGTTTTTAAGAGGCAAGTAGATGTGGTGCTTCAGGGGAAGATTTAGGGACAAGAGTAGTGGAGGGCTATCGGTTGGACTTGATGACCTTGAGGGTCCTTTCCAACCGTAATGATTCTATGATTCTATGAAATACCATTTAGCTTATGATTGTTTCATCTAGTTTCTCCCTCAGCTTCAGCTACTAAACACCCTTTTTCCCTATTTTGACTTAGAACTGTTGTTCTTGAATTATATTTACTTGCAATTGTTTTACTTCTGAAGAAGATTTTGAGTACTCAAAGTTTTTCAGAGCTTCTGAAGAAGGTCTTGTGTACTCAAAATTTGTTCAAACTTCAACATCTGCCACTCCAAAAACATTGACTGTCCCTGCAAAACCTTGCTTCACTTGATATAAGCCAAAATGTAGCACACAAAGAAATGTAAATGGTCATACTAATTCAAGCCAAAGACATATCCAGCCTAGTGTCATTTGTAATAGTACCCAAAAGGACAATTAAGGAGTAGTAGAGGACAATCAGATTAGAACTTCTAATATTCCTCTTCCTGAGGAGTAAACCAGCACATGTCAAATCTCCCATTTACTTTACTCAGCTTTTGACAGACAAATGAAGCCAAAATATTTTAAGAGTTAATATGTGTACTTTACATCTTTTTGGTCATAAATGTGCAAAAGTTAGATTTGAGGTATCACAAAGTTTGGGGAATATTTAGATTCAATCTTCAACAGTCTTAGGATTTGTTAGGAAGATATAAGGAAAAAACATTAGACATTTATAACTTTTTTCCTGTTTAAAGTCTAGAACAGCCACTTAATCCTTTCTTAATCTTTAAAATCTTCTGGTAAGATTAACTCTGCTTGTTAGATTAATAACTCTAGCAGAATGTTTTACCTGAAGACAGCTCTAACTTCTAAATTCTAACATTTAGTTTAACTTACAATGTTTTATAAATTACATTTCTTGGTGTGCTTTTATATTTTGTGAAGTTTTTGTCTTTCCCATACTTCAGTACCAATTTAACAAGACCTTCATTGGCAGAATTTGTTCTGGATTGCCTAAGAGAAAATTCAACTGTTTTCCCATAACACTCACTTATATGAGGTTGGAATATTTAGTTATAGCTCTTTGTTATTTTTCACCTGATGGAATTATACTGAGGTAAAAAGATATGTTGTTACAAACCAGCAATGGTTTTAATTTAAAGGGCTTTCCTATTTCATTACTTTTAACTCTTCTGTGGATCTACAGAAGACTGAAAACGAAGCTGTAGGAGCTGAGTGTTAACTTTATGCATTTTATATTTAGTCTTACAATATTTCCATAAAGGCCATCTGTGAGGGGGGAAAAAAACTCTAACAAACCCAAACCATACAGGCTGTGCAATAAAAGACATATTCCACATTAAGCAGTGGTTTTCACAAAAAAGAATTTTCATTTTGCTTTAGAGGCTTTTATTTTCATCTTTTGGAAGTCTATGAATGTGTTTTGTGTGTTACCATCCACTGTTTTGCCATTTCACCTCCTGATAAACACAGCCAGGTGATGTGAAACAGGTTTCGTGTTATATTCGTTTTCAAATGTGTAACAGGTGAAATATATTTTCTTATACAAGACTAAGCAGTTGCTACTTTTAATCTGGTATAAGCTGCTATATAATTTTGAACTCTAAATAAACAAACACTAATAGGGATTTATTCCTGTGTTTTATTTTTTTTTAGTAAGAAATATGCAATGATCATTACTTTAGACTTTGACATAACTGCATGTTACCTTATGCAACACTTAAAAAAATGCTGTTCCTTTTCCCCAGGCAGGTACCTTGAATATAATATTTCTGTCCTTATCAACATAATCAATATAGTATTTCTGTCCTTATGGTACTTATGCATAAACACAAAACATGTGTGATTTGGGTTACATAGGCTAAATATGTAGTTCAGATTTAACTGTCATTAAAATAATGACAAATAAAATCACATTGAGTAATAAAGGTTTAATTAATTGCAAAGAAAATATGTTGCCGTGAATTTGTCAATATTTTTTCTTAATTTTCTGTGTAGATTTCTGTATCCACTACTGTTTCCAAATTTTCAGATTTTAGGAGTTGTCTTGACTCTTTTCAAGTCACCAACTAGGTGAATTTAGTTTTTCAAGAAGAAAAGCCCTAACAACAACCCAATAAAGCCTGCCTTTTCATGGATTACCATGTTAACTTTATTCTTTTTTTAATAAATTACCAAATAATTTTTAATTACTTTCACATTGAATAACATCTAGAATGCCAAAAAAGTTTGCTCTGATATTGCTGTGACTCGAAGCCTTACTTCTGCAGCAGCTGCACTTCAGAGACTTTTTTGTATGGTTTTCATTTGTCTTAAATGTTGAAATCTCCAGTTAGACATGGGCATGTAAGATCTTTCTCCTTATAGGTTCTTTCCATATATCTGCATGTTGAGTAATGTGTGTAGTTCATCTTTGTGCTGGGATAGACATTCATGTTGGTCACAGATGAAAAAAGACCCTTTAGGTCTCTATATGTAGATATGAAAAGACAACTGTTCAGTCACAGATAAACATTTGAAGCTAGGTGAGATGATTTCCATTCTTGCTGCTTTAGTGGACAGGCCTATATAAAATAAAGGCTGTCTCAAATGAATAATTTTGATTTGGGTAGTTTAGACAGAGTAGCTTCCTGAACAGCACAGTACAGATAGTTGAAGGAGTATCACTTCTATCTAAGGAAAGGGATTTTTATCTAGAGTTCTGATTTGTCTGCTTTGTACATTATGTTAAATGAAGACATAAGATTTAAAATAGCTCAGAACTGAATTTAGGTCTAAGCCAGTAAATAACTTACAATGAAATAACAAATACACGTTGGGACGAACAGCAAGATCAATGACACACTCCATTAAAGAGAATGACAATAAGATAAACAATATGCAATGGCATATTTTCAGCAGAGTATATTCTACAAAAACTTAGATATGCTTTTTTTTTTTCTCTTTGACAGTTTGTGACTGAGTGCTTTGTAAAGCCATGAACACTGTTGGCACATATTCTCTGGATCTCCCCTGGGTTATTCTTAGTTTTTTTATCACATAGCTACTAAAGCACTGACACTAAGCGCTGAATATGTAACTTGTTTCTAATTAGATACCCTCTGTTTGCAAAATCTGTGACAAAAAAAAAAAAAAAGGGTTTTTCTAAATCTAATCTGGATAAAGGCAACTCATTATGAGTAGCATGTGATATGTCTAAAGGTTCTATCAAACAAAAGGGGGTGTTTTCATGCATTCCCCTGGAGCCCTGCTACCCTGATGGTAATTTTAAATTTGAAATATATTATCATTTAAAGAGCCTGAAAGATGTAAAGAATTAATTCTCTCTACTAAAGTCAACAAATAATTATGAGTGCAGGATTAGATTGATAGATTAGTGGCATGGTAAATTAAAAGTAAAACAGGAAGGGATATATTAAATCAATCTAGCTACATTGAAATTCTTTATTAATACTCTATTTGGGGATTTTAAAAGGCTGATACCGATGACACAACCACAGCATCTTTGGGGATCCAAGTTTAAGAGATTTAAAAGTATAGGTTTTTTTTCCTTGCCATATGTGCTCTCTAGCCTTTTGAATACTGTGGGTGTGCTTTCATTAACTTTTCCCTTTTGATCAGGAGTGCACTTCAGAAAAGAATCTTATGCTTAAATGTCTGTTTCAAACCACAATATAGTATCACCCTACGTATTGTCTTCCTTTTGGATGAACATAAACTAAGAGTTGCTCACTAGAAACTAACCTGCCTATTTAGACTGCAGGATGATTCTAGAGCTCTTTGGAAATAAAACCTCCCAAGATGCGTACAACATGGCTGCAAGGTCCTCAGCATTGTCTGTTTTGCTTAGTGACATGTTCTTGTTGTGCCACACTACTAGCTAATAAGACATAGCTTATGGTTATGGCACAACTGGGGACCTCAGGGAAGGAAGGTTGAATTCAAGACCCTTGTCCTGGGTCCTGATGTTCTGTGTTCTCCTTGTGGCTGCTAAAATAGTACTTCAACAGAGGTCTTTTACCTTACATCTTATATTAGCTTTGAATTTTTATTTGGCATACTAGAAGCAAAATTATGTGGTACCAAACTATAACGAACATCACTGATCAGGATTTCATATAAATTCACTGACTTCTAGCTCCCATTGTATATTGTTGCTTTTGAGTGTATCTGCCCTGCCTCTCTTCATGTCTTAACTGAAACGATGGAGAAAAAACCTCTTAAACACAAACATTCTGGCTTTGGCCTCATGTTTCTTGTTTTACGAGTTGTAAACCTGTGCAAGAACAAAACCTGTGTCTATAACTTTCATTTTTAGGCTGCTAAATTTTTTTGTACCTTTTTAGAGTATGAATAAGCTGTGGAATAGACAGAGCAGTCTCTCATTTTATTTGGTCAAACGGAAGCCTTATTCATTCCCATGACATGCCGTTGGCAGCTGCTAAAAGAGACATTATCACTTTGCCCTTTTAGAAGTTTGAGGTAAACTGAAGCTAGGCTATGGTGTGGATTAGCAAAATATGTAGGATGAAATACAGCACTGCTCAACAAAAGGCTTTCTTCTAAACTCTCGGATGTTAGAAAAAGACTGTGACAAAGAGAGGGTGCGCCTGAAAAGGTTGCTGAATGCTTGAGTGGCAGCTCTCTGTATGACAAGTCTTAGGGGATTGGGTACTTAAATCTTAATTACAAAAAACAATCATCATCAGGTATTAAAACCCTACAGGGAAATTGAAAGACTTGGAGAAGAGAATCCCAATAGTGGAGATCTGCTCTGCGCAAATTTAATTGACTCATATTCTACAAATAAACCTGATAAATTAAAAAAAAAAAAAAGTATCTGCAAGAAATTGTTGAGTGATTCTACTATAGACCAGATGTTGTGAAAAAAGACAGGGGGTGGGATTTTCAACTTGAAGAAATACACTGACTGTTTATTGAAGAGCCAAATGCCACAGCTGACCAACTTTTTGGAGCAATCTGTAATGCAGATGAAAGAAGAAAATCTGTTAGATCACTAAATGTCAAGGATTTGCAAAACATACTTCGATACAATTATGTTAGTTGGTGTTTGTCATGTTTCTAAAGTGCAAAGATAAAAAACATTTTGGAGAAACAACATTGGTAGAAAGTGTCTTAAAAAAATAAAAAGAGTACTTTATTGCAGAAGTGTAATAAATGGAATGGGTTATACTATCATTCCTTGGAACTGAAGAAGAGTGGCAGTCACTGTCAGTGATGGATTTTGTGGTAATGGTGAGTGGGAGTGTGAAGCAGGACTTAGTTTGGAGGAAATAATTTTCTAGTTAAACAGTGGCTAATTTGATGGTTTTTGTTTGGTTTTTTTTTTTCCCAGAAACAATGAGATAGTTCTGTCACACTTAATTCACAGTGTAATTAACAATGGCAGTTGTTTTCTTTCATATTTACTAACCACTTCTGGTAATGTACATGTTTGACCCAGCAGCAAAAATCAAGTTTATAGACAAACCACATCAAAAGTTCTGCTTAGAATATACAGCATTTATTCTGTACTTCATTAACCCTACTGGAAACAGCAATAGTCATAGTGACAAAACCACAGTTGGAGGCTTCTTGATAGTCTTTGAAGTGAAAAATTTTCTAAATGAATTTCTACGCCATGGACAGCCATGACACTGTGTGATTCACATGTATCAAATCATGTTTCAAGTCTGTGTATTCTGTAGTGGAAAAGGCAGCTTACTAGGTTCCACAGGCTTCTTGGACATTCCTAGCATTTCTGCCATGATTCACAGCTTCAGTTGAATTAACTGTTTGCCTGAGTGTGATGCTGGACTAGGAATAATGAAAATTACAAACAACAGCAAACCTTTCTCGGGAGTCCTCTCCCAAAAACTTAACTGAACACAGCTCTGAGAACTATAAATGATGGTGTGGAACAAGGAAGCATATGAGAGTTGCAAACTTGTGGACCAGGTTTTACATTAGGAAAATAATATAACATGTAACTAGATTCTCAGACTTTACTATTATCTTAGCTTTTCTTAAATTCATTTTAGAAGGCTGTCCTTCTTTCTCTGGAGATTTTTTTTTCTATTTCTCCAAACTGAAGAAATTTGTATTAGAATCTTAGACTAGATGGCTAACATCTGGACATCCAAAGAACGGGGTGATGAATGACTAATACATGAACTTTGCAATAATCAGTATTTAATGTATGCCATGTTTCTTTTAAAATATTGGTTGCTGCTGTCCTCTCTCCTTTTTATGTAGATCACAGGCTTCAGGAGTGTGTGACTTCAGTTGTAGACTCTCTGTGTATAAAATGCCTTTTAAACTCAGTGTGAACTCAAATTGTGGAATCTGTCAGAGCAAATCCTCTCTTTTCCAGTAGTGGAAAAAAAAAGGCATGACTGAATATGGCTTAAGGTACTACACTAACAGTCCAACAGGTTTGCTGTTCTTTCCATATTATATTTTTATCCTTATTATATATTTAGCTTGGTTAAAATGCCTTTGATTCTTATAAATATAATAATGTAAAAAAATAAAACCCCAAACCCTTTCCCCTTTGCTTGGCTAAAGCAAAAAAAGTATTTATTAACAAGCTGTTGCATAAATCTTTAGATTTTTTTAGGCATTACCACCTGCAGATACCCAAATGTAAAAGCAACAAATAAGTGCTTTACACTAAAAAAGATTAATAAACGAAGTTGCTGACATTAGATGCTGGAAAGTTATGGTCATTAAAAGGCCACCTACTGACACAAATTCTGTAAAAAAGTTGGAATTTCACTCTTCGGGGCATCTTTAACAACACATACTGACTGAAAATTGTAATGAACATGCAGTATGTTGGAAAGTATGCTTGGTGAAAGTCTAAAAACAATGGAGTAAATTTTGAAAAATGACCAAACAAACTCTCAATCTTTTCTTTTGTTGCCCTTTGTGCTATTATTTTTTTTTCAAAATGCAGAGGTAATTCATGTGCTGCAGTAATTACCTTTATACAAATTAACCTTTGTTTCACAGTATGTGTTTTCTTTAACTATTCTAGTTCACAAATTTTTGTAAAATAAAACATTGCAATTTTTCTCATAAAATTATTCAGGATGGAAAATGACCTCAGACTTAGTTATGATCAATGAGTTATTTTCTGCAATACTGTCCTATCAACTTTTAATGATAACCAATATGTATGCATTAACTGTCATATGTTTTCCATCAGTGCAAAGAGCTGTGTAATATTGCAAGATGAAAGCTAAGTAAGAATGCATAGGAGATATTTCTCTTAAAAATCATAAGCAAAGGTTTATGATTACATCACGAATTCCTTACTTGTGCAAGTACAGCCCTGATAAGTTCTTATAAACATGAATATTCTAATTGCATTTTCAAATCACAGAATCCCTATACACAGCTGACCACACTAAGAATCTAAGTGGATCTTAATGATCTAATTAAAAATTACCTTATTTAAGGAAATTCTTTCCTGTTGAGATTCAAGTAAGAAATGTAAAAATCAAAATTGCTGAGTTAGATGATATAAACATTCAAGTTGCTCAGGGGACTGCATACTATAGAAGTATGTCTAAGTCACCCTATTGTTAGCTTGATATGATTCTGCTAGGAGAAGAATAAAAATAAGAACAGTCCATATCTCTTTGTCACTGTGTAATGGTTTTGTCCAGGCCACTTCCTTGGTAGCCGGCTTGTAACCAGGAAGTGGTCAGAAGTTCCCAGTATTCCATGCAATTTCACGTGACTGGGGGTATAAATAGGAGGAGCAGAGGCCTGCTCGCTCTCTTCCTTCCGGTGGACTCAGAGACGCAGCTTCTCTGCTATCAGTCCTGCCTGTGTGGGGGAGTGAGGCCTTGTAGGCCTCGGAAGCAGCGGTTCCTGAATTTTGAGAATAGTCGTGAGATTTATTCTCTTAAAGCTTACATATCTGTTTCGGTTTCTCTTCTTTGTTTTCTTTTTCCCTTGTCCCTTCTTCCCTCT
>VWZX01004655.1:50378-446606 GCA_013399015.1 Galbula dea
CCTTCCCTTCCCAGGGGGGTGTTTTCCGGGGTTCTCTCTCTACTTTGTATATGGTGTTTCTTGGTATATGGTGTTGTATAGATAAATGTATTAATCTCTAATATAATTTGAATTATTTTGGAGTCTTTAATTGTTCTATAGTTTTGTTCATTACTTGCAGAAGGAAAGGAGGGAGGGAAGAAAACTTACACTGTGGGTTTGAGCATTTGGCAGAAAGCCAGGTCCAAACCACCACACACTGTTAGACAGGTTGTATGTGCACCTTCAGACCAATAACAGAAAGTGCTGCTAAGCACTTGATTGACCTCATAGTGCTGCCTCTTTGCTTGTTCTACTTGATAATATTTTTGATGGAAATCTTCCAACTAGAAATTCAGTTTCAGTGTGATCTAAATAATCTGCAGGGGGTCATTAATTTGGAGGAATTTTTGCAATTCAAAGTCAAAATATGATGCTTTGATCAAAACAAAATGCTTCATTTTGACAGTTCCATTATTATTTATTTCATAATGATGATGTATGTGTACATTATGCTTGATATTATGCTTCTAAAAGCTAATACTTGCAATATTACTATTAGACCTTCAGATATACAACTATATTAATTAATATAATATTGAAAATAAATGCTTAACTGGCTCAAACTAAAACAAAAATGTTGAGTCTTACTTCCGAAACTCATATTTCTCATTTGAGCTACATAAAAATTGGAAGATGTTCTTCCAATATTAAAATTTTGTATGTAATGGGAGCTTAATAGTTTTTTATTCCTGCTAATCATGATTACACCAGAACACTTCAGTAATATGCTCAAAACATAGCCTAACTGAGTAACTTTTAGCAAAAATTCTACTACTGTTACACAGTCTGATATGGCCATTCAACAGAATAGAGAATACTATGTTACAGAGATCCTTGCAGTGTGAAGGAATGTGGCATGCTGAAAAATATGGAGAAAAAACAAGATGGAAATACTTCCCAAGAGGAAAAATGCCATTTACTGAATCATCATTGATGTGGTTTACAGCTTATTATAATTCAAACATGGCTTTCATCTTTGAAATGAACTGATAAAATGCTCCAAAGTGACTTTGAAAGAAAAACAGAGAATTGCTGTCATTGGATTTCCTTTTTTATAGATTTCTTGCTTTTTAATAATGTGAGTTTTCAGGGAAGGGTTCTATTTTGTGAATTTTTATTATTATATTGTTTATTCTTGTTACCTCTAAAGCATTGAGGGATTTCTTTGGATGGGAATTGTTTCAAAAAAACTGTTTGCTGTCATAACTAAGAATATGGTTAAACCTGTTGTCAATTAACTTAATTGATTTAAAAAGTTGATGAGCACCTGGAATAGAAGTATTTTGCCTGCAGCTGAGCTGAATAGAAGAACAATTTATTTTAATAATGAATGGAGGAGGAAAATTGATCAAAAATGTTACGCAGAAAAGCCTTAGAGCACTAAGGTAAACATGGAGAATGGCTAGTGCTAATGTTTCTGTTAGTGGACAGATCTATTAAACAGTGCAGTAGAAGATGTTTAAAAATAATAGGGCAAATACATTTTAGAGTAAAGGGATCATCTTCCTTAGAAATGAGCCAAATTTAGTGGTGACGTGGAGAGTGGCAGTTTACACAGTAAGAGTCAGTTGATCAATAAACCACTGCTTAATATAGGACAATAACTTAATTGGTATAGATATGTCATTTTGTGAGTATGCAAATTCTAAAGTGTATATAATTTACTTACCTTGAAACTATAGTGCTGTAGTCAAGTCAGTTCTTCTAGACCCCACAGCTTGTGCAAAGGATGTAAGATAACTTGTGTTTTGAATACCTGATGATGATATGGTGATGAACAAAATTAATTTTTCCTATTGTGAGAGTTGTTTTCAACTGGACTGTTTTAATTGTGATTTTTAATTGGTATGGGGTTTTTTTCCCAAATGAATAAAACACTTGGAAAAACAAACAAATAAATATTCACCATTTGTCTGCAATTTCAGGCTGATATTAAAATTGAAAAACCAGTTCATGAAGGAAGAAATTGAAATCAAATATGGAAGATAATGTTAGCCCCAAATAAGTTGTAATTTATTGTGGTCTCTGCTTTAAAGGACTTCAAAGTCTTTTGAAATATTATGTTCCATAAATGAAGAAGAGACTATCGATCATGAGTTCAAGCAGATCTCAACTTGTCTAAAAACGTAAAAAGGAAAGAAAATGCTTATGGTGAAGTGTTGCGTAAGTTCAAGTAATTTAGCAGTGAAGTTAATGCTATAGACACTTACTAATAAAAATTTTCCCTCCATGTTTTTAAAGATAAACAAGAATTGAGCTCAATTAAAAAGTGAGTAGCAAAACCCTCGAAGAGCATGACCACTCTATTTCTTGGTTCCAGTACTCTGAAAGTAAAATGCCTGTGCATTCTAATATACAGTATTATCTACAGAATTCTACTGTACTTGGTTATGTCCTGTTACACTATATCTACAGATTAATATGCTCAGAGGAAGACACTTGTGGACCAAAATGTTGGGCATTCATCACTTCTGAAATGTATTAATTCATTATATTCGGGTTGAGATGCTTAACTTTGTTAACATATTAGGAAACCTTTAATGAAGACTTCACTTTGTTGTCAGTGAATTTGATGGTATTACAGTCAGTCATTGCCATAAATGCATATTTAAATGAGTAGTAACCATTTCCAAAAAATGCAGTGTATGGTTTTGAATATTTTGGGCATTGCTTTACATTTTTCATGTGACCCAACCTTGTGGGTTGTAGAAGCGGAAAGGAAGAGTTCATTACAATGACAAATGATGTCATTTTACAATTTATTTCAGTTCAGTTATTTGATATATTCATTCAAATCAAAATCCAGTGAGACTTTTTAATTATTAGATATTTTACTTACCATTTAATATTTTAAATATTGTTTCAGATATTTCTATTTATAGTTAAGATATTTTATCTCAGGCATCCAAAGCTGTAATATGTTCAATAACAAAAAAGAAAGCAAGTAATTTTTAGGAGATGGAACAAAATTACTCAGAATCTATGTTTTTCTTGGATATAAAAACAACACATTTTGAATCTTTTAACAACATTGAATAAGTCCATTATGGAAAGTAGTTTAGCCAAACCATATCGTAGTGTTACAATGGAAAGTATACCTAGAGAAAGGAGGATCATCAGGCCAAATGGGTTGGTTTAAGCCTTTTTGACAAATGCCACAAGTTCACATAATCAGCCTGAGGCAGTAGGAAACTTAAAAGCTAGTCTGATAGTATTTCTTTCAAATATTCTTTGAATTTTATTACTTGTCTCCCACATGAGGCGTAATAGTTTCAATGTTCTAATTAGTACTTGTGTATATTGCTATTACTTTGTCTCTTTAATCACGTTATTAAGTCTATTATGGAGATTCCTTATAGAATCACACTTTATAATAGTGTTTCTAATTTGAATATGTCCTTTTTAATGTTGTCTGAATCTGAAACATCATAAACTCTTTTTATGGGTCCTTTGATAGTAGTCACTTTCCTGTTTTATGCTTGATTAGAACATACAGTCATAAGTAATAAAGAAATTTCCTGAAGCTTTGGAGTTTTAGTACCAGAAAACATTTCAGCTTCCTCAGGCTTTTTTTTTCTCTGTCTGACATTGTGTCAGATAAATATATCCTTTTGTCCATATTAATGTATTGAGCAGGAAATATGTAAGAAAGCAAGCACTTCTGTTAAATGATAATAGATTTTATACAATTTCAGAGATTGATTTCCAGTCTGCTTCAAATGAGATGTAGGCACCTCTCTAATACCAGTAGGTGATAGAAGTTAAAGCATTCCTGTTTCGGCTAATAATCAAGTTTTGAGACTAGCAGTTCAATTGCAATTTGTTGTAATATCCCTATGAATAGAAGACTGCTGGAGCTATCCAAGTATTTAAAGTTACTACATTCCATTGATTGTTTTTGTTAGGATGGGGGTTTTGTTCTTTTTTTGGTGTTTTTATTTTGTCAGCAATCCTTTGTTTTAACTTCCACGTAATAGTAAATTCTGGTTTGGAAATGCAGTTAGTAAAAATCAAACTCTACATAGTGTCCACAGTAGCTAGTATTCAACAGAGATAGAAATCAAAGTGTGAGAAAGCCCAGGCAATGAAAGATAGAGCTAAATGACCAGGCAAAAACAAAACAATGAAAGCAAAGAAAGGAAGAAATTGGAGCAGATCTTCCAAAAGTAATGTATACTCCAAATAATGGAGAACTTGGAAGCTATAATCAAAATGGTGTAAAGTTTTTGCTTACACTTCCAGTAAGCCCGTTTTCACACTGGATTCAATTGGCATGTCAGACAGCAGTAGAAAAGAATCTCTGAAGGTTGGTCTGATTAAACAGTTCATGTTAGCTGAAATGTACCTTCAGTGTGACATAATGTAATGGTTCTTCTGTTATGTTCTACTGACATCTGCACTTTTTTGTCTTCAAGAAACAGATGGACTTGCCTGTGGTACGTGATCTGAATTACTGATAATCTAGATTGAACAGTAATTTCATATCAAAAAGAATTAGCAGGCTGGAAAAACAGCTGAGTCTGGCAGAGTATTTAGGTTCTAGAAATTGCAACAATGATAAAACTTCTTATTTCAGACTTAAAAAGCTTTGGGAGGGTGAAATGGAATGTGTACTTCTTTTATACAGACTGCACTTCCACCCTTAGGTTAAAGATGTATCTTAGGTTTCAATTTAAATGTAAGTACATCCTTTTTTTTTCACACTGCTCTCCTTAGTAAAACTAGAAGGAAGATTAGTAATCTGCTTACTAGAGCTGTCACTTTCAGTATTCTGATAAGTCCTTTGATCACTATTACAAAGTATTAAAATAGTTCTCAATCAGTTTAATTTCTTTCTGATTCATTGTATAAAATCAATGGCTTTTGAAGGTCTTCTTCCCTGATTACCTGTAGAAAGAGTTAGCAAGGTGAAATAATTTTTAATAGGTCAAATGTACACATTTAACCAAATATGCTTTGTCCCATTCATCATGGAATTAGAATATGATACTGTACCTGTAATGAATTGAAAAATTATGTTTTTCCTCATTGCTTTGGGTTTTCTCTGAGCACAGGGATACCTCTATGAAAAATTTAAGTAGGATTTATCTAATATTTCAGTCTCACAATGCCTCTTTGACTAGGGAATAAGTCACTCAGAGAGCCAAGATATAGCTGACCTATGTCGTGGGCTAGACCAGGAGAGATTCTAGAAGCGTTGGCTCTTTTGCAACTATTTCTTCATTACAGCAGCAGCCAAGATTTGGCCATTAGGATTTATTTATGTAGCTTTTGTTTGTGTATTCACTTTATTGAACATGTAAAGCATTGGATTAATCCATAACAGGGCTAAATTATTAGAACATAAGCTAGCCACAGAGGTTAATGAAAATATAATTAGTACCGCTTGTGCTACATGCAGTTGAAAAGAGGGTTATAAATCCTATTAATCCTTCTTAGTTCAGGAATTATTGACCTGAAAGACCATAATGGGTATGGTCTACAGTGTCAGTGAAGTTGAAGTGCAAGTAGATGATACGTTACTGATCTTCATTCGATTCATTTTGAATATGGGAAGGGGAAATTATGATGCAGCATAAGCAAAGGAAGTGGCAAACAGCGAATGTTTAGTACTCATTAACAGAGATGTAGCTCAGTATCATGCTTATTATTCAAACAGACTTTCATAGTTATTTTATGCACTTCTGTCATGTGATATAAAGGTAGTATTACTTGTATAATAACTTACCTAAAAAAGGCAAAATAAAACAACAAACACAGAACTGTCTACTTCATGTCATGAGATATGAATCTGCTAGGTATATCTAAAGTAATTTCCCATAATTAGTTATGTGATTAGAAATGGAAAAAAAAAATATCTATTTTAAAAAGTTCCAAATAAAAAGGAAAAGTTATGAAAACCAAGCCACAACTATACAAGTCTGTCTTTAGTTAAAGTACATGTGAATTAATAGTTAGATATATTAGTGCTTGAAGGTTTCCTGCATGACTAATTCACAGTAAAATAATATTAAGATTTCTGTTTCTTAAGATTTCTTCTGCATGCTTGCACCTATTTCTATTTTCAATTATTTGTTAAGAATTTTCTGCCTTTGAATTCACTACCAGTTAATTTGAGAAAGCTAATACATTGTAAAGGTTAATTTAGGCACTACAGTAGTATTCATTAGAAAGAACTTTAGAAACAAGTAAAACTGTAACTGAAAATAAATGTTTTGTAAATGTTCATACTTTTTTTTTTCAGTTGTGCTAGGCAGCAGTAATTCAGTCATAGTTAGTTTATTCCTGGACACAAGAATAATACTGTTAACATGAATCAATGGTTATCGTTGGAATTTCCTGGCTGTTTTAGCAGCTTTCTTGAGTCAACTGCTGTACTATTTTATATGGTTTATGAAACATTTTTCCATTCCTAGAAACAGACAGCTATCTCATAATCCCTGAAAATATCAGCTAGGTTTTCAGAAAGATATAAAATATCATGATGTCATTAATGGATTTGTGAGAGTTATGTCCAAAAAAGCATTAAATAACACATTTAACTGACCTATTGAAATGCTGGTACAGATTAGATTTGTGCCTTTAATGGTATTTGGTTGTTGTGGTCAGTCCTAGGGAAGACTGAATAGTTAGTGAGTAAAATCATCCCTACGAAATTTAATAAAGGTTAAATATATCCCCAGACATTAGTAAAGTGTTAAGTTAAAAGTTAATGTTTTGCTGTACTGCACTACTCAGTAGAACAAGAGTAGTACTATAGTATGCCAAACAGTAGCAAGATAAAGCACTCTACGCATTAGAAACCACTCCCTTTCTCAGAGCTATATTCTTCAATGCTTTGCTTAGAATCAGTAATGACACAATAACTTAAATCATTATCTTTCATATTCGGATCATGTGAAATTGATATGAAGAGTAAGACAAATGGATCTGTTCCCTTTTATACCTGAATCCTCATGGCAGATGAGAATTATCAAGAGTGTACATTCTAGTAAGTCAAAATTAGCCTGTGTAATTTAAAATCAAATTTATGAAATTTCTCTTATGAAGTATGTGTTTTATCTTCTTATAATGGTAAGCAACAGGAAAGACTGGGTCTTGGTTGGCTGGACAGGAATAAGTTACATGCAGTTTTAATGGAATGGACATCATCTCGACTGTTTGAATGCCAGTGTAAATTTTTTTTTTCCTTAAAATATTGACTTCTTCACCTTATTCCAGCACCTGTTTTTAGAAGTCTGTAACAACAGAATCTTCTATATATTGTTTTATGGTGGGATCAAATTCTGTGGCAGAGTTTGTGGTCTAAGTTCTATATGCTATGTTAATACACAATATTTCCACTCATTTTTATTCCTCCACGTCTATGCTTTTAAATATGTGAAGGGTGTGTGCTGGGAGGATGGGGTCAGGCTCTTCTTGGTGAAGGTCAGTGACAGGACAAGAGGCAATGGCTGTAAGCTGAAGCATAAGAGATTCTGTGTGAATACATGTAGAAATTTTTTCACAGTGAGGGTGCCAGAGCACTGGAACAGACTGCCCAGAGAGGTTGTGGAGTCTCCTTCTATAGAGGTATTCAAAACCCGTCTGGATGCACTTCTGTGTGACCTGGTGTAGGGAATCCTGCTGTGTCAGGGGGGTTGGACTAGACGATCTTTCGAGGTCCCTTCCAACTCCTAACATTCTGTGATTCTGTGATATATATTAATATAGTGCATACCACAAATGTTTACTGATATAAAATTGTCCAGTTTCAACAATCACTAAGTTTTATAATGATTCTCTCATGTTTTGCAAAAAGCAGAAATCCAAATGACTTTATAGATATAGTATTATTTGCACGTGGTTGTACAGAATGACTTTTCCTTGTCTTATATATGTTGCTGAAAGGGAATATATTCATAGTAATTATAACAATCATTAAAATAAGTTGAGATTCTGGACTGCAATCTTTCAGGAGTGAATAAAGTGTGTAAGAGATTCTGATATCGTGGATTAAATAAGGTGTTCCATTCTTCTCATCATCTTGTAGCCTTCCACTGGACTGAAGTAGTTTCCTGTCTCTCTTGAGCTGGGGAACCCAGAACTGGACACAGTACTCCAGAAGTGGCCTCACTAAGGTAGAGCAGGAAGAGAACTGTAAACTACATACTCAGTTTTAAAGAAATCTTATGATTGGTCTATGGAGTGCCTAAACAGATGCACACACATATATATTGTACATTTAGGCATATGTGAAATAACTGTATCATAGTATTATCTGAGCTGGAAGGGACCCAATAGGGTTATTGAGTCCAGCTCTTAAACCCATGGAAGACACCCCAAGAGTCACCCCATGTGCCTGAAAGCGTTATCTAGACACTTCTTAAACTCTGTCAGACATGGTGCCGAGACAACTTCCCTCAGGAGGCTGTTCCAGATTCCAACCACCCTCTGAGTGAAGGTCTTTTCCTAAAATATATACATGTATATATATGTGTATGTATGAGATATACGAAATAACGTGTTACAACACAGTGGTTACCTATTGCTAACAGACTCTAAGATGAAGGATGTTTATGATATGCTTTAAATAATCCCCTCATTTGATACATCTCTTTGTTGGATAAAGAGAGAAAACATCTGAGAGCTGAGATGAAGTGTTAATTTTCTTTGGATAAAGTTAAGGTTTCAGTGGCTACTAAAAAGGATTGCAGGTTGCAACCTAAACATATTTTGTTCTTAGTCTGTACTAAATTCCTGAGCAGGCAATTTAATGTGTGTATATAGTTTTCTCAGTAGTCTTAGATAAAAGTTTACTGAGCCTACACGAAATCCTCAATCCTCCTGATCAGCAGATTCTGCAGTCACTTCTTTCTCAATACATAATGCAAACTTTGGAAAGGAGATTAGTTTCTTCCCAAATAGCAATGAGATGTTGCTTCATTAAAACAAGCTAATGAATTACTGAAGCAGCATTTTGTGGGCAAAGTCTGAGAAGACTTTTTTCATGCAATTAGTGATTACAGACTAATATCTAAAGAAGCTTCTTGTTCATTTTGAAATGCTGACTTTATCAATTTCTTTCTCCACCTATTGAAATAGTACAAATCTAAGTCATAGAAATGTCACCTGTTTTCCAAAAAGTGGAAAAGACTTTGACCTATGCTCTGAACACAGGAAATAGAGGCCTAAACCTTAAATATAGTCAAGTTTTCAGATTTAACTCCAGGCAGTACTAGAACATGAAAGTCTATGTTCGGTTCTCATCATTCAGAATAATATAGAATATTCATATTCACCCATTTTTATAATATTCCGTAAAATTATTTTTCTTTCTCCTTTTTTTCCCCTTTTTCTTCCCCTAAAAGTTTTATATTGTGTGTTTCTTTACCTATCCAAAACATTGCTCAAAAGTAACAAACCACCCACTACCAGAAACCAGGTATTACATTAAATACATATGAGAGAGATGAAATACAATCTCTATGCCTCTAGAATCTACAGCAGTTTGGATTATGTTTAGATAAGACATGTGGAGCACACACTTGCAGTTGACCTGGAAAACATTTGGAAAAATATAATAGCTTTTTACTGAGTCGTCCATTAGACTGAAAAGAACCTCTGTGCACTTTAAGTGGACTTATATATTCTTTATGGAATACAGCTGACTTTTATAGCATGAAATATGTATTTTAAAAAAGTTACTGGTTTGATTTAATCAGGCTTCTTGGCAATCAGAACTGCAGGGTATATATTACTTATGTAAGCAGTATAAAATGTACCAACATATATGTTAATTAAGAAAGATCAAGGTGCTTTATATATATATATATATATCTCCTTGCAGTGGTAAATGATGTTAGATCTATGTGTATTTCTTTTAATTTAGCTTTTAATTCAACTATATTTTAAGAGTATTTTACTTTTAAAATACTGATCCCTTAAAGAAAAATGATTTATCGGGTATTTTAAGAGTAATGCCACAAGTTTATGCATGTCTCAGGATGAGTTTTCATAGGACCTGGCATGAACAAAGTTTAGAGAAGACTACTGTAGGATTCAGTGTGCTGATGCAGAACTGCAATTTAGAGCAGTAGCAAGGTCATTAAAAGTTATTCGTCAGTCTTCTCTAATGAGCTGCTCAGCCTTTTCAGCATTCATGTGTGTTGCTGCTGACACAGGTCTCCCAGATCATGGTTTGTCACAATTGCTAGTCTCACCTGACTCAAAATGTTTCAACCATCTGTACACATTTTGCAGTTTCGTGGCTTCAACCTTGTACAGTTTGCATATTTGTATGAGTCTTTTTACTGCCTGCACTTGCACTTTGCAAAACTTCTTTCCTTACACATTGCTATATATGATCCACCTATTCTGAACCGAATGTTCAGTTCAGTAACATTCAAACAACTGCTTTAGAAACCCCCAAAACATGAGAAGATGGATGCAAAATCCTGAAAATTCTTACCTTTAAAAATTTTGAAAATATATTTTTTCCTTCTTTTAATGTTAAGAGACTTACAAGAGTCAAGAAATTTTAATAGCTCTGTTTTCAATTCATGGTAACAATAGACCCATTACATAAAAATTTCTGAAATATCTATTGATTTCTGAATTTCTGTATCCTTCAGATTTAGAAGATGAAAGCTGAAAAAATGTACCCAAGTGTGACACTATATATCTGCCATCTTCTTGTGTTCTTCTTCCAAACTTTGCTTGTGCATACAGTCAGACATGACTGAGCTAAATGACCCATGAATAGACTTTGTACAGTGGTTGCGTACTTACCATATTTCTAGAAATCTGTTCTATGGAAATTGGCCATCACAAACACTCTGGATTAGAATTAGTGTGAGAAAGAATCATATGCAAAGTTGTTAGTTGACTTTTTTGGTTAAGGAAAAGAACCAAGAGGTTCTTAGAAACCAAGTAAAAGAAAACTAAGGAAAATAATCCTTCTGGAACCAGATACACTGAAACTAAATGGATTGATGGAAAAGCCCCACAATAAATAAATAAACAACTAAATAAACCAAAATCAAATAAAAATGCTCCAATTATTGGATTCAGAAGGAAAAAACAACTTGAAGAGAAAGACTTCTGCATATTGAGTTGTTTCAAATTTGTGCTCAAAGAGAAAGTAAGAGAGAGAGGAGGAAGAAAATATCTAAAGGATGCTGGAAACATTCAAAGGAGCTAGTGTTACATGTACACATTAGCTCACATGTTTCCCTTTCTGTTTCCTGTACTGTTTATGACATATATGAAGACAAAAGTATTTTTAATTCAATTAGTAAAAATGGAACAGATTTTAAATTTCCTCAATGAAATGAATTACTGATTAAAAAAAAAAAAAAGAAAAAAATCTCCAAAACTAAACCAAATATAAATTCCAAAATTCTTCATGCAATTCCAGCTGTTAAGAGCCTGTTACCAGGGAAGCAGAAATGTAGGTACTTCCATATTGACAGCCGGCTGAACATGAGCCAGCAGTGTGCCCAGGTGGCTAAGAAGGCCAATGGCATCCTGGCTTGCATCAGGAATAGTGTGACCAGCAGGAGCAGGGAGGTGATCTTGCCACTGTACATGGCACTGGTGAGGCCACACCTCGAGTACTGTGTGCAGTTTTGGGCACCGCAGTTTAGGAAGGACATTGAGCTACTAGAGAGGGTGCAGAGAAGGGCAACTAAGCTAGTCAGGGGTCTGAAAAACAGGCCTTATGAGGAGAGGCTTAGGGAGCTGGGCTTGTTTAGCCTGGAGAAGAGGAGGCTGAGGGGAGACCTTATCACTCTCTTCAGCTACTTGAAAGGTCATTCTAGGGAGAAGGGTGTTGGCCTCTTCTCCCTTGTGACTAGTGACAAGACTAGAGGGAATGGGCTTAAGTTGTGCCAGGGTAGGTTTAGATTAGGTACTAGGAAGAATTTCTTTACTGAAAGTGTGGTGAGATATTGGAATAGGCTGCCCAGGGAGGTGGTGGAGTCACTATCCCTGGAGGTTTTTAAGAGGAGGATAGATGTGTTTCTTCAGGGGATGATTTAGGGATAAGAGTAGTGTAGGGCTATCGGTTGGACTAGATGATCTTGAGGGTCCTTTCCAACAGTAATGATTCTGTGATTCTGTGACTCTGTGATTCTATATGTTTCCAAAACTATATACTGGTAATATCTGTATGCATTCCTTTAATAGTATAATCCAAATGAATTTTACCTGATAAGTTTTTATGCAGATCTTACAACACATTTTTCTACCACATGTTGGAACATTTGTGCAAAAAAAATCCCATCTTTATGTTTGAAATTTATGGGAACACAATTAAAATGAGAGGAGTCCAAAGGTATCAAGATAATTACATTTTTCTAATCTTACTAAACAAGATAAATTACCTGCAGGCCCTCTTATAAAAGATGAAATCTTCATAATAAGTGAATTAATCAAGCAGCAGCTTGCTACTGCACATGCATTTATAACAGGAATGATTCAAAGACTTATTTTATGGGGAAATTAATGGAAACAGGCTTTTCATTCTTCTGCACCAATTGAAAACCTCAGCAACCAGCTGCCCACTTGTCAAGAAAACAGAAAGAAGCTGGAAACAAAGATAAATAAAAACACCTTTTTCCTGGCACTTTTGAAGAGAAAAAGCAGCTCTCATTTACAGCAGCCATCTGTTTGTTATTTAATATGGGTGAATTACATGCTGTAATGAGTTTGTTTCTGCATCACTCAGTGCAATGGAACACAAGTTCACTCTCATAATGTGCAGCAGTTTTTAAAAGCTAATCATTTAATTGGACACAATAGTCAATGACAAATGGAGATGTAAAAACTCAGCCAGCTGTAGACTGAATATGTAATCATTGTGAAATCATATTATTTTACATGCATGAAGACTCTTTAATAGTAGCTGATGTTGGTCAGCACTACAGAGTCTGAAGAATGGAGGAAACATGATAAAAAGCAGCATTTCAAAACCATTCTTACTATAATTGGGCTATATTCAGGCACATGCTGTGGCTGCCATTAGATTTAGGTACTTTATCATCTCCAAATTGTTTAGTGGCCTCTCCTGATTTTTGTTTACATTTGCTTTCAACATTTATGGTTCAGTAGACGTGATCTACAGTTTGTTGGGAGTCATCTGACTAGTTTCTGTTCAGGCTGCCTCATAGTTCCCACTGACTTGCTGCTTGTTTTATTTATAATGCTGCATTAAAATAAACAGAGGGAACTCAAAAGAGTGTATCTCTGGGACAAAAATGGATTCTGGGAATCTAAACTTCAGTTTAGATGCATTTTATCTTGTGGTAAGGGATTTATCTGTTTTCAGAACTTCACAAGAATGCAGATAAATTTGCTAATGTGTTTGTAGAAATTTCAGAGATTCAGCTAGTTTGTAAACTTTAGACAACTTCAGTAAAATGTAAATTTTTTTCTGTTGTACTAACTTTATAAATTCTTCACTTGTGAAATCTGACTAAACATCCTTTATTTTGGCTTAAAAATTAAGCTTAAAAGCAACAATTAAAATGTTGATATCATATATCTCTTGATAGGTAAGACAGATCTGGGTTTTTTGGGGAACTGTTAAAATAAGCCAACTTGAACCAGGATTCAATTAAGCTAAAAAATTCAAAGCCCTAAAGAGGTTAGATAGAGCCTATCAGCTTTCTGACAGCATGTTTGAATGTGTGCTTCCATCCTGTTTCTCACTGTTACATAAAGGTTTGTATACTAGGAGGTAATTGATACAGACAGATACATCAAATAAGTTTTAAAATACACAGAAGCAAAAAGTGAGAAATAATACTCATAGATAAAGTTGAAGCAATTGAGCTTATTTCTCCCTCCAAATTTTAAGGAATTCTCTACAAAGAAAAACTCCCACAAAGAATGGAAAGGGTATCATCTCAATAATTTGGCAGATGGTATTTAAGTACCAACAGGAGTTTAAGTACCTAGAAAACAATGGAGAATGTGAAGCTACAGACTAGAAGAGTAACTGGTAGATCATCTTTTCAGACATAAGGAGAAAATATTGAAAACCAATTACTCATGCCAAAAATACAGAGAGGAAATAAAACACAGAGAAATGCACTATAATTTGGAAAAGCTTTTCAAGCACACATCACAAACACAACTAGTAAGAAAACAATGTCACTCAAGTCTTAGCAGATGATTAAAAACTGGGTTAGGAGAGTAACTTATGAAGTACTCCTTCATACAAGAGTTGGAATTAAAAAATCAGAAAAGCCAAACTTCTTAAACTTATTAATGATATACATAAGATGGAAGGCATAACCATTTGCATAGAGCAAAAAGAGGTCTGAATAGAATGTCACTAGTATATTCCACTACACAAAATGAGGTCAGGCCAAAAAGAAATTACTGGAAATAAGAGCATATAGATCATTCCTTATAAAGTGGAGAGTTTTAGTTTTACTTTCCCCTTTCCTCATATAAAGAACAAATGAATTGAATGAGTTGGGTAAACAAAAGAGAAGCACAAGTTGATACACTGGGAAGAGGAAGACAGAACCAAAACCAAAAAGATGACTGCAAAAATGTAAACATATTTATTAGTAGGATACTGAAACTTTTTTCTCTAGGCAGTTTAACTATACATCCAAGTATTGGAAATGATCCACGATGTTATTTTTTAAAACTTTTGGAATGTAATTCTTCTGACCAAATGTGGTCATTTACATTGAAGACTCTGGCTTCCCAAGTTTCCATTTAAAGTCAATGAGTGATTAGTGCTCATCATTACTAATTGCTCTTTAAGAACTGCTTGAATATTTCAATTTAAAAAAATAAGGGCTTTTAAACTGGATGCTATAGAGAGAATACTTCTTCCTGAAAGCTAATAAAAAATCTAAAAAAAAAAGAAAAGAGAGACAACTCTCCATTTTTGAAGTCTTAAACTAGGACTGAAAACAAATATTTTGGCAGCTAAGTCATACTTCTGAAAATGGGCTGTGGCTTATCTCTGCCATGATCTGTTGAAGTAGACTTTATCTGACCAAAGATGGGAGTTAAACCTCTAGGCACTACCATCCCAACCATTTATGTTGAGTCTTCTTTTTGTAGTCAGTGAAGAGGAATGCTCACTGTTAAGGTGTGATCTATCTGAAACCAATGTAAGCATCTAAAATGTGTTAGTTGAATTGACCCAAGAATGCCTGTTTCTGTTGTCTTTGTATAAAAGCAGTTTAGACTTACTTAGAGGCAGATGTGTTCTCTGTAGATGTCAAGACCTGTAACAGAGACATTCACACCACAGAAATTGTATGCCCCAACTTTTAGCATTGCCACAGTGCTAAGATCACTCAACAAATCATCAACAAAGACCATTGTTTGAAAGAAAACCCCAAGCTTTTTCTAGATAAGTCAGCAGCAATGTTTTATATTTGAACTGACATTTTTCAGACACCACAGATTCCATTAAGTTAGTATTTTAGTATCTGTTGAAAATTGTAAAATTTCCTCCAAATGTGCTCTATATAATGTACACTATATAATATAATGTTGCTTTATAAAGTCTGGTAAAGTGCCAAGCAAAAGTGATCTTCTGTTTAGGCACCAGTGTGTGCTGCCTATCAACTTTCATGCCACCTGCATGCATCTGAGAGCAGAATTCATAATGACTTAGGCACTGCCTAATGTAGGGTAAACCTTTTACTCCCTTCTAGTGGGATCTTCATCAGCAGTGACCCAGAATGACAACCAACCATTGAAAGAAAAATCTTGTATACAGAGACTGAAAAGTTCAACAAGTCTTTCCTTCTCCCACTTAATGGTTATGTCTCTATTCCTAAAATGTTTTCAACTGAATTTTTGGACACATTATGCTTAATCTTACACACATGCAGAGAAAAAGGAAGTCGTATTTCTGTTTTCTATGTCTTTGTCTTTCTCTCCTTAGAATTACATAGGCAAATTCTTAGTTAATGTGAGTCTCTGCAGCCCAAAGAAGCCAACTGTGAAGTCCATTCCTTTCTCACATTACTCAGAGGATTGCCTATGGCTGAGAGGTTTTTGCATCCCAATTATTTTTTATTAGAAAAATAACTTCCCTTCCCTCTCCCTTTCCTTTTTTCTTTTTCATAAACCAGACTACTGTAGACATACATCTACTTGTATTCTTATCTAATTTGACAAAGCATCTCCTATAAAACTCTTCCAGTGCTGTCACAGAAAATTTTCTTGAGGTTACTTTATAGTATTTTATTTTAACGTTATTTATACTTTAGATCTTTCTCTCCAAATAGTGTTCATCTATTATAAATTTGTTTTAGGATCTTTATCTTTTAGTTTGTTATGAGAATCTACAGAATTACATTGTAATTATTTGTTTTCTATCTTGTACTTGTATGTTACAGGTAAAACTGTGGCTGACCTTAACTGGAAGTACAGGAGTACATGAAGAACCATATTCCCTCTGTCCTTCAGTGCCATTATAATGAACCTTAAAACGTGGAGAAGAACAAGGAGTGGCAAATGTCATCTTTTCCCCCAGGGTGAGTAATTCTAGGGGGTGTTGAAGGGACATGCATAAGACACATATGGGGGTCTAATTCTGCCTTCTGTAATATGCCAAACAGGGTAATTCACAAGGGGGAAGATAAGCTATGTATAAAAGACAGCAGTAAGATTACTTTCCCCTACAACAAAGGGGAAACAAATATAGAATTGTGACTATCTACCCCTGGACTCCTCCTAGCACAGGACTAGGTTTAAAATGTTGGTCTCACTCTATATGAGTAGAGCTGGTAATCTATTTTTAACTACTTTGCTTTTGGAGTGAATTAATAAATGTTCCTGATGAAAATAAGATGTCCAAGGTTCTGTGTGACTAATGTAATCACAATAAACAGTGATGTAAGTTTGTCTTAATAATTGCTTACATCTTCTCCAAAATAAATAAGGTAAATAAGCAAAGTATAAGAATGAAAATGTTAAAACTGCAAGTCAATCTATTTATCTTATTTTTATTATTGTTCACTCTCATGTTAGACATGAAATGAAGCAATAGCATTTTTATAAAGTTAGAAAACTTGGGTCATCTTGCTGGGTTAGCAGTTATATACATTTGAGGCTTGCCAAACCTGTGAGCCATGATGAAGGACCTTAATTAAAGTTCATGGACAATTTAAAAGTGAGAAAAAAATAGAGCGGCAAGAAAAACGTTAATTAAAAAAACCTGTATCTTAAAAAGAGCAGACCCAGGAGTATCAGTATAGTAATAAGTAACAGCAGGGGTGACCATCAGGCAGAAGATAAAATGGAGTAATATGGGGTGAGAGAGCAAGCTGTCCAGGTGTAAAGTTGTTATAAAGTCCATTACACTACATCTCAAGAGTAGCACTGAAGAGCTCCAACTGAGTTGTCTGGGAAAAGCAATCCTTTACCTGTGTCAAGTAAAGATCCCATGAAAGTATTTCCTGTTTGACATCAGAATGACTTTTGGCCATCTTTTGTCACAGCAGTACTATAATTCTATGTTTTTGTATGGTTTATGGAAGGCTTTTTGATATATTTATTAAAAAAAAAAGACATGGTGTATATTTAATGTACATCAAAGAGTACTCTGTTGCAGTGAAGAGAGTGAGATTTTGTTCTTCACAAAAATTGCTTGGATTTTTATTTTCCAGATTTCCAACAATTTCTTTCTGAAGGTTTTCTTATTTGCTTATGGATTTTGAGGTTTCTCTCTCCTCCCTCTCCCACCCTCAACCCCTAGATTCATGACTACATGACCTGAATATATTGGTCTATAGCTGTGGATAGAATCCACAGATAGTTACCACAGTTTCTCTCTAGAGGAGAAATAGGTACTTCTAGAGATTAGTTCATTTAATTTTCCTGTATACTTATTTCTGTCTGTAATAGGTAGTTCATTAGAGATGTTTACACTGTGCCTGATGCTCATTGAGAGGAATCTCATGCTGTTTCATGCTAATGGAAAGCTGATGAAAATTTGCTGTTTCAAGCAATTAATATTAACAATTTTTATCACAACTATAGCTGTCATTCTGCTCTGTGGTAACAGCAGCTGTAGCAAGGCTGTAGTAAAAGAAAATAGGCAGAGGATCAGAGACAATTTTGTAGCCTTTATTAATTTCCTGAAAAGACAACTGATTTGTTTATGCAGAGATGGCTATGATTAAATACATCATCTAGAAATTTTAAGAAATCACTTGAAACAGTTATTATTTATCAAATCAGGACAAGAATTCAATTTTAATTGTGGTACTTTTAATAAGCTGTTTGATTTTAGACAACTAACACTGTATCTAGTTAAATTGTTTGCCTGATTCATGTAAAAGTGATAATAAACATGTGACGCTTCTTTCTTTTCCTCACATTCTTCCACAAGAGAGAGAATTGAAGAATATGGCAAATATCCTTCAGTACTAGCTATAGTCTGTTAGACTATTTTTTTTTTCACCCCTTCACTTTCCCCTTTTTTCTCTGAACCTGCGTTTAATTTTCTCCACTTCCAGGATTAAATACAAATCTTTGAGAGAAAGAGAAATTAGAACTATTTAAAATGCAGCTTTCAAGAAATGAAAATAAATCAGGAAAGTCCATTTTAATTTTAAAATACTTTGAATGCAAAGCCCACATTTATTGACACTATGCTCTGCCTGGGGTTGTCACATAACATAGTTTCATAGCACAGTTCTGAAGCAACTGGAAATCCAGCTATTGCAATGGTGTTAAGTATAATATTTTGACAGATTTTCAGGATGTCCAAGAGCCTATCTTCAAGTGGTATTTAACATTTTACTTGACTATGTAGATAAAATGAACAAGGGGACTTATTAGAACTTCACCATGATCAGGAAACAAAACCACCTGTCACTGTTTGAAGGTCATGTGACATTCATACCAAATAGGTATAAATATAGGTGATTTCTTTTCCAGTTTGTTTCTAAACCCTCCCCCCCCCCCCTTTAAGTCTAATATTTATTTTAACTCTAAGTTTCTTAGGACTTGAAGTGGGAGGCTTCAAAGTGTTTTAAAAATCATATCCTTTCTAAATCTTACTCATTTGAATGCAAGTGCCTTACAAGCTCAAACAGTGTTGGTTGGTTTCATTGAAGTTTATAATGCCTTAGATATTCAAATCAGCTTTGTGCCTTCCATTTGTTATGCAAATTTGCAAACTTTATATATCACAATGGTTTACCTACATTAATACAGCTTTCACTAAAAGGACTTAGAGGAATAGATGTATACTTTAAAGATGTACATTTCTAGTACCTTGAATAATCATAAAAACATTAGTGTGTATTGCTTTACTCTAATCAGACTCATTTTTATGTGGTTTTTGAAAACCCTTTTACATTCTATTCTGTGTCTGGAGGTCTGTATATAAGACCGATTCAGAAAAAAACAAAGTGAAGACACCTGCTGGCTTATAACACAAATGCTAAAATATCTTAGAGCCTGCTGAAGGGAGAATTGGAACAATATGTCATTACTGAAGGCTTACTTGCAAGTTTCTAATGTATTATAATGAAAACGGTATGACAAACCTAATGAGACAGTGAAGATTTGGGTAATTGTTCCTACAATGTATGGTAACTTTTCCAGCCGTTATTGGCAAACATAAAATCTAATGAGATTTTATTAATTTAAATGCAGTACATCTGCAAAACATTTCCTTAGTTGCAGTCTCTTCTGATTATCTTCCTTCCCACATGTACTTGATCCTTTTAAGTTAATTGTTCTGCATAGTACACTTTCTGAACAAAATATACAAACCCGTTACCATAAACGTACGTTGATTAATTTTGCCAGGCTTATTTTTGTGGGTACACTTTCACACCAGTGGCATAGACTACAGCTTCCTTCCTACCTGTGAAAATATGTATATTGAAACTTGTACTTTTGCTTGGAATTTGATTAAGGCAGTATCTTTACATAGAGCTTAATTTTGTTACTTTTCTTCACATTGCTCTTCCAGGAGTCCTATGGAAGCAATTCATATTTTTACTATAACTGAATAAGGTCAATACAGTCATACTTTATAACTTCAATGTTGTTTTCTATATGAGCTTGTTGATAACTAAACCATACATCATGTTTATTATCTGGTTTTTTATTTCCTCAGCTTAATAAAGCCAAAAAGTTTTTTGTAAAATTATCTACCATCTGATGTAAAGTTTAATGATGTACTTACTATTTCTACCATTAACCAAGCATGAAAACATCAATAACTAAATATTGCTATTATTATTTCTTTGAATAACTAGTGATTAAACTTCACTATGAAACCGTAATATTCATCAGTTTTTTTATTGAAATGTTGTTCCTGGATAATTCTTTAAGTTTTGTTTTTAGAATTCTGACACCTCCTCAAGGCAAGCTCATCAGCAGCTCATGTTCAATGGGTCTGGAAGCGAGGTCTTTCTCTTTCCTTCTAGATCTCCCTTCCACCTTATTTATTTCTGCCTTCAAAATGTTTCAGATCCAGAAAACGAATATTGTCTTTGATCTGAAGCTCCTTCCAGATACTTATATTTGACCTATCTATGATCTTTCTGCATATTGGTTCTGAGACAAAATCATTTTTATGCAGCCACATGTCTGAAGTAATTTATCAAATGTTCAGATAATTTTCCTTAATGCTTGCTTTGATACTTTTGCTATAAACACCTGTACTCCTATACCACCACTTTCCTGGAAATCTATTCAATTAGAACTACCCAAGGCATTAGTGAAGACAACCGCCAATAGTGACACTGCTTTTCATGATGGATTTTTTTGATTTGTCAGTTGGCTGGTTTGGGGTTGTTTGGGTTTATCTGGGGGAGAGGATTGTGGGGTTTTGACTGCTTTGTTTTGCATTTTGGTTTTGGTTTTGTTTGGCTGATTGTGGGGTTTTAGATTGTTTTGGTTGGTTGGGCTTTTTTTGGTTTGGTTTTTTTGGGGTTTATGTTTTGTTTTGGTTTTCACGTATATATTTCAGTCATCTTATATCTAGGTTTGGGATTGCAGTTTCCTTGGGGCAGAGAGTGTCTTCCCACCTCATATTTGTGTTATGTGTGTACTTAAGTGATGCAGATGAATTCATCAATTACAAATAAGTGTGACAGAGATATATAAATCAAGGCCAGTTATCTTATGCTGTATACTCAATGGAAAGCAATAGGCATCTCATAAGAATGGCATCTAGGAAAGATCAGATTAAGTGCTTTCTGAAAGAACTATTTCTGTCCACTACATATAAAAACAGACAATGGTAGCTGGCTTAGGATCTTGATGTTACATTTCAGCTATATATATTTCAGGTGTGATAAATTCCAGAAATAACATTACAAGAAGCTTCACTCTCTCTCTTCTCTTTGTAACACTATACACATCTATTTCTGTAAGTTGAGAGATATCACTCAAACAAATTTATTTCATTTTGTAATATGTGATCTTTCATTAAAAATATATGTAAAATACTGTCTGTTTGTAACTGTTTTGTGAAAAACAAACACATACAAAAGTGCTGTCCTTGCCATAATGACTAATTTGTTACTAAGTCACTCAGAATTAAATATACTTCAGATAGTGCTGATTTCTGGTTCATTTTCTGTGTTGTATTTAGTGTTGGATCTTTTTCAAGTTACAATGTCATAAAAGGATGACAAGAAAAGTCTTGACTTTGCAGCCTTGGATAAAAGAGCATTTCTGGGTGAAGGTACCCATAACACACTGCCAAATCATGGCACAAAAAGCAATAGAGCTGTCATGAAGTTCAAAAATTATATTGTCTCTGCTAGAATAACTGGAAACAGATCATATTCATTTTTCCCTTGAGTTTTGCAGGTCATTTTGGATTTATAGCATAGCTTTTTATTGCAGTTTGTAAAACTTTTGGGGAATGTAGTCATCTTTATCAATTATTCTTGCACTTGGTCAGATAGTCCTGCACCAGACTGTCACATAATGTGCCAAAATTAATAAATAATTTCTCATAATTGTGCATCATACTCTTTCATACCCTTGACACACATTCTAAGAGACAGGACAAAGACAGGACTCAAACTGAGCTGCACATTTAGAAAGCACAGAGCACCTGAATCTGTAGGAGGCAATACTAACAAGAGATATCTTATAGCCCAATTCTTTCTGGAACCATATCTGGCCTCTCCTGCTCTGGCTAATTGAGACTTCCTCTTAGCCTATAAGAAAATCAAAATTTCTGCAAAATGTCTGTCGTCCCTAAGAATAGTTTGAACTTTGTAGTTTCAATTGGGAGTGTTTGGGGATATAACAAAGGGTGAAATCAGGAAGTATCTCTCTGAGTATGCTACTAGTAGTCATAACTGTTAGGGACTATACAGACTAGCAATATACTGCTGTCATGAACTTCTTAATACAGGTGAGAGAATCTTAAGGCAGTTACAGCATTGTGCAAAATCTCTCAGTCAGTTTTTTTTTCCATTCCTGTGTTTCAATGCTAAGTTAAAATACTGAATATGTTTGCAAGAATTAGATCAATATGTTTTTGTTATAATCATTCTCCTTTCTAGCAACAGTGAATATATCTGAAAAGGCAGGTTTAGAATTAAATCTTCAGTAAAAGTCCCTTCCCTCACTACCAAAATCCCGCTAGGCACAAACCCCAGAACACTCTCTTATTTCAGCTCTCGTTTTTAATGAAACTTTCATAACCCCCTTCACTTGAGAGACTAATTTTGCTTTGTGCCTTGGCTTTACTCTTTATTATATAATGTTTAGTATTTTAATAATGGTAAATGCACTTATGCTTTTGCATGACTGAGGTTAACTCTGGACCTAGCCTTCATGCAGCCCTTCTTCACTGCACTCTTCATGACTGCAAACATAGGCTCCAGGTCTGTTTTAAACTCGGCAGTTTTCCACCCAGGGATAGCCCAACAGACTAGAAGCAGGTGCCCTCTTATGTTCCATACCTATTATGTCCCTATGTAAGCTAGATATGAACAGTCAACATTATTTTTGGCCTTCCCTAACCATGCAGACCCAGTTGTCCAACAAGTGTTGAATGTTCTCTACTCTCCCTATGTAAGTGAGGCTAAATACAGCTGTTGTCTGATTTCAGCTATTTGCATCTAAAAGTAGTAAAAGTAGTCCCAGTGGCAATCAATTAGTAGAGAGACTGTAGGTGAGATGGTCTAAAGTGCATGATAAATGCAATTTGATAAATGTAATTTATCACATAGATATAACTATCACCTACATAATGTGTATGTGATAATGTATCTCTCTCAGTGTAACCTTATTTTAAACACTACAGACACAGTGATTCTACTGTGATTTTTTACTATATTTGCAGTGGAGAAATCAGATGTGCTTAAAACCCTACTTACGTTTCCTTTTTTCCTTTCTGACATTTTAGTAAGCATTTTGCCCAAGACACAAAGTCATTTGATTCTTACTAAATTCCTCATCCATGTTCATGACATATTATAAACTAATGAATACAATGGACTGTATATTTTCTATAATCCAGATAAACTTTTGAGTATTGTATGTATGACTTTATGTATGTATCCATATTCTATCTTAAGCTGATTAAAGTACGTATGTGTTTTTTACAGTGTGCTGTAATATCACCTAAACCTCATTTATCTTTCTTGAAAAGTCCCTGCTGGCAAAACCTGTAAAACAAAACAGTACTTTTATATACCATTCATTCTTTTTTAACATGTGAAATTTTGTAGCTCTTATTACTTAGAAATGTGACCTTTATTAGAAAGTAATATAGTTTTGTACTTAACAGGAATGACCTACCAAATCAAGAGCAGATGATCACATGCTACAACCAAGACTTCAAAAGCGAAACTAAATTTTCTGTCCATTTACTATTAGACATGTCATACCTAATTCACATGGTGGTTTTACAGTAGTAGAATAATGTGCAATAAATTCATAGATTAAACACCACTCTAATCCAGAACAATCAATCAAAAAATGACAGCTGATTGATTTTTTAAATGAGAATTTACTTATTGTTTAATTGATTTTAATATTCTTCAAAAGGTGAATTGAAAGTCATATGTTTAAAGAAAGCTTATTTGCAAAGCTAGTGCATTTTTTACCATAAATACAGAAACATGAGTGATTTTGACTGCTATTGGCTCTTCCCTTCTTCCTAGAATAACTCAAGGAAATCAACAATTTCAAATTCACAGTCAACAAGGATATCAATACAATTAGAGTGGTTGTCAAGAAGTCTTAGTTTTAAAAGTCTGCAAACATTTTCCTGTTGACCACAACTTCTTAACTTCAGTTGACATATCGTTTTTGAATAAATTAGTGAATGGCTACTATACCATGAACAAAAAATAGGTGAAAATCTCCCTTGGGTCCTATGATTGTAGAACTCAGGTACTAAAACCAGCAAAACAGATGGCTCCACAACACAGTAACATTTTAAAATAAACATTAATACAAGTTGGGATAAAATTCTTATTAGGAATACTGTTTCAATCATGTTAACTGTTGTTGGCATTGGTATTTAAAACTGTTTCACGGATCCTAATGGAAAGAAAAAAAATCTAATTAATGCAAGATGTGAGGAATGTATGCCATTAACAGTATTATTTACAGTAAATAGTCATCTCCTGAAAAAATAAGCATTATTTTGGTTTCATGAAACATAGTCTATAAATATTTTTAATTGCTTTCATGATATTTTCAGTCTGCTTCAGTTACTAATGTCTAGTCATTTGCTTGTTCTAAAATATGTTTACTGATTTATAAGTCATACTAACCTCAAGTATCTTCTGTAAGGAAAGCTGTGATTCTTTAGCTATGTAATCATAAGTGTTTAATTGACCATTAAAACAGGCAGCCATTTCTTTATAGCCGGCTTGACTAGACACAGAAAACCAGCATTCGTTTTTATTATTATATTATAATAAATATACTACTGTAATGGAGTGTAGTACTATAAGGGATGTCATTGGAACACCACCTAGAAGGTCAGCTTTGAAATAATCTTTCAGCCTCCTGGTTCTGCTGTTTCCTCTGGGTAAGAAACTTTATCATGAATTCACAAACAACTAAGAAATGTATTAACAAGCTTCTTTTCATAAGCTATGAAACAGAATACATTTTGGAAAATATATTTTTCTCCTTGGATTATTTTATTTTCTTCATTCCATGAGGAGTGTCAAAATATCATCTAGCCTGCTCATATCCTTGATATGATATTTCAATTCCCAAGTAATATTTTCAAACCTGTTTATTAAATAAATTTATTTAATAAATACATATAAACTCATCAGATGGAAGTTCAGAGTTGGACAGCAAGAGGTGAGCCAATTCCATCTTATCAGTAGAAAATACCAGTGTATTTGTGTACTTCATTCAACTTCATTTAGCTCCTGCTACACCTTCCATGCGCCTTTCAATTAATTGTTTAATTCCATGTAGAGTCACATATTCTTCTGTCTCGGTTGGAGAGGCTTATCTGATTATTGACCCACAGCAGACGTTCCTTATTACCCCCTTTCCCCCTGCAACCGGAAGAGATAGGGAACAATAAGGGCAGAGAGGCTTCTGGATTGGAAAGTAAAACTAAAACTATTTTAATAATAATAGCAATGTTAAATGAAACATATATAAATATATACAGGACCCAAATACTGAACCCAACTCCCCCTTTTTATGATAAACTACGGCACCACGCTCTTAGTCCTGGTAGCAGCTCTCTTTCCCCCAGCACAAGTCCAAAACAGCTCCACGTCGTTCAGCAATCAGCACCAGACTAAATCCCAGCTACCCCCCCGAGGGTCCCAAAGACCTCCGATTTCTGTTTTCCCCTGGGCGGCAGGATCCTTACTTAGGATTCAGGAATTTCAGGTTTTAAAGGGGAAGTTTAGTTTAGCAGGCAGCTCTGGCAAGGGGGCGGGGGGGAGGGGGGGGGGGAGAGGGGCGACTGTTACTGAATATGATGTATATGGGATGGAATACTTCTTAGAAAATAAAGTCACTGAACAGAATTAATTCTGTTCTAACCCAAACCATGACATCCTAACCCTAACCAGGACATCTTCAATTCAGTAAACATCCATGAAGTTAACAAGCATAGTATTGATTTCTGTTAGCAATCAATTTCTGTATCCAGACCTTAAGAACAATCCTTCCAAGAGACTTCTATCCTGAGTCGAAGATTGCTTGAGTTTGTGTAATCCTTCAGCATATTTGACTTCAGCGTAGCATTCTTAGGTTGAGCAAATTTAGTCACCTGGGCTGTCAGTTCACCCACAAGCCTATAGTTGCAAGGTAGCCAACAGGAAGGCTAACTATGAGCTGTGGGTTTTGAAATGCCAGACAACCTGGAAGACAGTGTGACAAACTCAAAAATGATTATTAGATATTTCAGTTTTAAAGAATCATCATTGTCTGACAGACTCGTTTTGCCAGGAAATGCATTCACTTCTGCTGACACAAGTCCTATTCATCTGAGTAAATGCTGATGTCTACAATATAGATTAATTTCTTCCTAAGGATAGCTTTCAGTTTCCCCATCATAGTGCCATGTGATATGTCTTATGTTTGCTGAGACACCATATGGATCTGTCAGATATGAAACAAGATGATCTGAAAAATGGCATTAGGTAACTTTTGTTTAAGCAAGTGAATCCCTCCCCAAACTCTTGAATCATCTTCTTAAATCTCTGGGTGGATTTATAACCTATAAGAAGTAAGAGGATATTGAATTTTACACAACCATTCCCAAATTGGAACAAGATAACAAGAAATCTCAGGAGATATAGAGGAGATAAGAAGCTGTTGTGGAATAGGAAAGACAGGAACTGCCTAGGAAACAGAACTAAGAAAAGAGCATAAATACTGCAGAGAAGAGGGCCAGCTGTCCAAAAGTTTCTGCTCTCTGGAGAAGCAAATCAGTATGACTTCATAGTATGACATGCTACAATTTCAAACTCAAAGTGAGTTTGTTTTTTAACTAAGAAAATTATACACACAGGCCCATCTGTGTTAAAGGAACATTATTACATTTGCTAAGTTGAGCAGTAAAATTTAAGGAAATGCCATAACTAACTTGCTGTCTAATTTACCACAGCTGCCTTCCTACAGACATAATGAGCAATGTTTCTAACTAGATGATGCAGTTTAAATGCTGCTATAGCTATTACAATTGAAATATTTTATTAGATTTAATGGCATAGATGGAAAAAAAGACAAGTCTTGGACATGCATGTATGAAGTTTGTACTTATGGTACATGATCACATCATATTTTTTCTTGATAGAGCACCTATAGAAACAGAAAGATGATCTCACAGTCCTAGCAAGTAAGTACTACTCAAGAAGTGGACCCTTTCACTCACTCTATTTCACATCTTCTGAGTGAAAGCCAATACTGATTAACTGTTCACATTAATAGGTTTGTCACTAACAGGTTGTGTAAATTTATAGTAGATGTACATAGAATATATAAGATAGGTTATGTGGTGTTTCACATTGAACATGAAATGAAGTGAGACAACAAACCTAGGCCACAAGAGTTAGAGGAAAATATTTTCTGACAATCTGTTTCTTTGAGCTATGAGATTAAGATTACAGTTTTCATGAAATATTGAAGGCTTTCTGTGTCATTTCTGGACAAGGGAGAGTTAAAAGTGAGCATTTTTCTATTTTTTTATTATTTAAAAAAATTTCATGTACATCTCAGGGTGACAGATATGCTTATATTCTGCAGAAGTGTGTGTCTGAGTGACAGGAGCCTTGAAATGTTGTTTATGTGTTTAGCTCTGAATATCAAGGACATGATTTAGTAGGAAGCCATCATGTTAACACCATTAATAGCATTTTCACCAACATTTATAATACTATACTGAATAAAACCATTTACTCGTAAAACAGACTGTAAAGTGGGTTTGAGTCACTACTTTTTCATATGGTACCAGAAGTTAAGTTTTCTGTTAAAAGTCATCCCCAAATAAAGAAATATATTAATTGATGAGAGTTCTGCATCATAAACATAAAGGCATATACTTTTTTTTGTTGTTGTCATTGCCAGAAATTCTGCTTGCATTTTCTATTATTAAAATGAATGTCAACACAGAGGAAAGTATGTTCCTGCTGTCACAAGGTGTATGCTTAGACTACATCTGAACATTGTTTTTCAGGGAGATATGTTCAATGATTTGATCACCTGTCAGATGTGTCTCTGTGAAATGTCTTGCAGAGCCTTCAGTTCTCTTTCTCTTGCCATCTGTGAAGCAAAGAACAAAGCCTCCATCCCTATAAGCAACACTGGCATAGAAAAAAATTCACAGGCACACATTTGGGTCTTTTGTTGTCCAGGTGGAATTCTTGTCGCTTCCACAGAAACACACAATATCAGTATCATAATTATTTTTTCACTGTTTGTTTGCAAGCCAATACCTATTCCTATATTTTTACTATCTGCATACGTCTCATTTCCTATTTCTCTTTTTTTCTTCAGAGTTTCCAGAATTCTTTGCACTGGCATTTGCTACAATAGCACACAATGCATGTTTCTGTAGTGTAATGTTTTATGTTAAATCACCAAAAGCTGGAACATCCTGAAAGTTCTTAAAATAATGATTACCAGCTGAGTTTATTGAATTGTTCTTTCAGCAGAATAGGCTTTTGCATTTTAAAACTAACAATGACATGTATTCATGCTCATTTAAGACATAATAGGTTTGTGTTACTCATCCTGATGCTCTATGCTATGGCATCATATCTCAGCTTGTCCAACTTCCTGGCCAGAAGTATTTTAACTGAATCCTCTTAGAGCTTACAAAGATCTCTCATGTTCTCTATAGAAAAAGAAAAGAAGCATGCTACTGTGTTTTGCCAGTCCAGGGAAAATTCTATGAAGTTGTAAAACTTGCTTTTATGGGACTAAGGGATATTTTACTTTGCTAACATTAATTAATGATAGTGACTGCTTTAAAAAATAGTTGTGCTTACTGTCCTGTTCATCTGTATGTCCAAGTGTCTATGGTGATCTGAAAGTGATAAATAACAAAGTTGTGGAATTAACATATGTTCATTTTTTTGCTGTCTTAAACAATACCTAGCCAATGCACTATCCCCAGACACAATCTGTCTGACTCTGTTAATATCTAAATACTTATATAAAAATAGAACGCTATTTAATTTGGAAGAGCATCCAAATTCCAATTTTTACTCCAAATCAAACACAAAAGAAATATAGATCCTACCCAGGAAATTATCCCAGTCAATGTGTAAAGGATAACAAACACTTTTTTCTGAAATTCTTTCATACAATGTATGACTTAATAACCATATTGTATAGACTTTTATGACTGCTCCATAGGCAATACCACTTGATCATTAAGGGGTTTCAAAACAGGCAGTGTTCCTTTTCAGAGTCTTGACCATTTGTGCAAGGTAGGTAGATGTTATCAAGTATCAGAAAGCAAACATAACTGGTAGAAGAGATGGAGACACTGAAGTTTTTGGGTTTGATTTTGTTTTGTGTGGTTTCATTTGTTTGTTTGGGTGTGTTTGTGTGTTTTTTAGTTTTGTTGGTTTTGTGTGGTTTTGTTTTGGTTTTTTGTTTTTTGGTTTTAAAGGAAATGCAAATGTCTGGGAGATTCCAGTGGCTCCAGGACGAGGCACCAAGTGAGAGTGTTCATAGCACAATAGTTAGGTGTCTTATTGCCTTCATGGCATTAGTCATAGGCATGTAAAAGTTTAAGTTACTAGCTAAATTTCAAAATTAGGACTACTTCAAATTATGTCTTTTCAGAGGTCTTTCTGTGGAATTCTCAGTGTATTTAACAAGGGACATTACATCAAAGACCAAGCCACACGCCTCTACCTTCTGAACACAAAAACCTTCAGGATTTTCACATGTAAAATCAACATTCAGACAGGATTCTTTTTATTTAAATAGACTTATTAGAAATTTAAAGCAGAAGAAGATGGTTTCAATGAAATGAATAAATAATTAAAGCAAATCTGTATACTTGCCAGAAACTCCATATTAAGAATTAAGAGATGGTAGACAGCTTTCAGACAGATCTGTCCCTTTTTTATATCTAAAAGTAAAGATTTTTTTTATGCTTGATGTTCTTTTCAAGTTTACCTGATCAAACCACAAACTAAAAAATGTTGCCAGGTAACTTACACTGGTAATAATCATAACCTTTAATCACAGATAAAAAGAATGATATAATGCTGTTTATTTTTTTAGAAAAAGTAGGCTTGACATGAGAGGCAAGTTACCATGCTTCAAGCAATTTTAACACTGATTTGACTGTGGAATACAATAACAGATTGCACTTAGCAAACTGGTCACTAGCAGTGCATTGTCAGCAGGCCTAGAAAATAATCCCTGAGTGTTGTTGGACTGCTACCGTTAATAACTAGGCTTGTTAGTTAAAAGCTGGCAAAGACGAGTCTTTAAGAGGATTACCGCTATAAAGCATATTCTATTTTTTCAGACATTCAAGGCCTTATTCATTAAAGGCTTTTACAACAGAAAAAGCTACATCAGGATATGATTCTGTTCTGATAAATGGCTAGAGCCTTGACCTTGTAAACACTTGCAGTGGGCTCTATGGAAAGTATGTAAAGGTAATCAACTTCCATATGTGAAGTCCATATTCTCTGTAGGGAGTCAATGCATTACTTATTTATCCTCAAGAGATGATGAAATTGCATGGATTGAGATTCTACAGGTTAGAGATCTTGGCAAACGGCATGCTTCAAGCGCTGTGCTTGTTAGGTACTGATATATCTCCTTCTACATTAGGCATTGCACTTCCATCCACAGCAGAAGTATTCTTTTGGATCCGGCCTTGATATAATAAAACCACAAATAGTTACAAAAATTATTGTATGACTGGAGACCATGCCCTGTGAAGAAAGAATTAAGAAGTCTAGTCTTTTCTTCCTGGAGTAGAGAAAGTGCATAGGGGGCCTCCTCACAGTATCCCAGTACTTAAAGGGTAGCTACAAAGAACATGGAGAATCTCTTTTCACAGGTAGTCACATGGAGAAGCCAAGGGGTAACAGGTACAAGTTGCAATGGGAGAGGTGTCATCTCAAAAGAGTTCTGCTTCAGGAATACATCAGAAAATGAACTCCTGATGCAGTGTTATAAACCAGCTGAAGAAACAGTAAAGCTGCAAGACTGTCAGCATTTTTAGAGTCTTGTCTTCCAGCTTTAGAGGGTTTTTTTCTGACAAAATATTCATATGAATTTATAACTGGCCTGTGTATAACCATCTAAAGCTATAAGAACTTAAAGGGATACTCCACGTCATTTAATGTTTTGAACCTGTTTAAACCTGTGATTCTGTGAAAAAAATGATAATATAAATGTGTAATTACATGTTAACAAAACAGATCACAGAATCACAGAATCACAGAATGTTAGGAGTTGGAAGGGGCCTCGAAAGATCATCTAGTCCAACCCCCCTGCCACAGCAGGATTCCATAGAACAGGTCACACAGAAGCGCGTCCAGACGGGTTTTGAATACCTCCAGAGAAGGAGACTCCACTTCCTCTCTGGGCAGTCTCTTCCAGTGCCACCTGAACTGGAAAAAAATTTCTACGTGTATTCTCACGGAATCTCCTGTGCTTCAGCTTACAGCCATTGCCTCTTGTCCTGTCACTGGGTTTCACTGAGAAGAGCCTGACCCATCCTCCCAACACACACCCTTCACATATTTAAAAGCATAGATGAGGTCACCCCTTAGCCTCCTCTTCCCCAAGCTAAAGAGCCCCAGCTCCCTCAGCCTTTCTTCATAAGGAAGATGTTCCAGCCTCTTAATCATCTTGGTGGCTCTGCGCTGGACTCTTTCAAGCAGTTCCCTATCCTTCTTAAAGTGAGGGGCCCAGAACTGGACACAATATTCCAGATCCAGAAGAACAAATTGAATATTTATCATATACTGGTTAGATCTAATTTTGGTGATAGTTATTGAAAGACCAGTACAATAAGACTTTCTTGCCAAGATTATGCAGAAAATCTGGGAGAAAACAATGAAAGGTTGTTTGAAGAGACATTGTAACATTCTTCTTGTACATAATAAATGGAATGGGAAAGACAGAAAACTTTTGATTTATTCCTTAGAAAAATAGCTTTGCAATTGCAAACAATTCATCCAAAAGAAATTTTATTTAGTTATATTTAAGTAAATAAAAGATATATTTGCATTATGTTTTATATGCGTATGAATACATATTAATATACACGTATATACTTTATATGTATTTTAATATATGTACACATACACTTCTCTTTTAAAAATACATATCAGTTATTAATTCCATTTTTTACTGAGTATGATATGTATTTCAGTCCAATATATATGGATAATTGAGATAAAATAATTTTTATTAATCTGTACCTGGAAGTATGCAAAAATGAAATCTAAAAAACCCAGATTTAATGTAAATGTGAGTTTGCTTGAAAATCCTCAGAAATTTTAACTGACTTCCATAAATCCAACTTCCTGGATTTCATTCATAAATTCCAGTTAATGACAGTTTGGTTTAACTCCGGGGCTTACCTGAATGACTTGGGGCAGATTGGTGAGTCTTTAATATGTAAAGCCAGCCTAATGCTGTATGCATTCAATGGTTGTGTAAATCAAATGTACAGAACAACAGAAATTTTGAGAGTGAAAAATATTTTATTTCTTTTTTTTTCAGAATTAGGGGAGATTTAAAAAATACTGTTACTGGAATATCTTTATGAATTTTGAAATCATTAACTCACTGAGGATAAAGAAAGTTATACATACTCAGTTCAGCAAGCAAAAACATGAAAAAAATGAAAAATTTAAGAAAGCATTCAGTGGTAATACTAGTTTTGTTTTATGCTTTCATCCTCCACTACATTTCAGTATCTGTTATTGTTATTATTGACAGAATTTTCTGGTTAGTCTTCATGACAAATATTATAAATAAACATCAGTCAGAGATGTTTGTGGTACTTCTGAGATACTGAGATGCTCACTGGAGTTATCTTCCTTTTTTCTGAACTAAAAATGTCTATGTAAAGATGATTCTTGAAATCAATCTTCATTCATAGCTGTGTGATAGAAAGATTCATAAAGCATTTTTTCTTTCACTTGCAAAATCAAATCTATCACAGTATGTTGGTAAATATACTTAGATAGACATTGCAAACGCAACTGGATATTTTGTTCCAAAATCTAATTTAAAACTCATCGATACCTCCATTTAAAATAATATTGCATTCAATTGGAGCCAAAAAGAAGGGCTTTTTGCCAATGGAAAGAGATTGTGAATTAACAATATGACCTTTCACTCTTTTGTCTGAGGTCAAAACTGACTGAAGAAATGCTTGAATAAGACATATGGCTACAATCCATTTTATTCTAAAATGTTAATTTTTTTGCACACTATTTTTTAAAGGCAGAAATCACATTCTGATGTAATTTCCTCCTATTCCTTTTTGAAATTTCAGGAATGTTTCTGCTTGCAGTAGTGTGGAACTACATTCCTTGCAAATCATCTCCCAAACAAATCGTGTAGAACTCTTCTGAGAAAATACAAATTACTAAGAACGGTGTGAATTTGAGGATGTAAGTCCTCCCTTCCATCAGATGATTATACAATTTTTAGGAGGAATCTAGGATAAAATCCTAAAGATAACTGGTTATTTGAATTAAGAAAACTTTTTGGGGTCTTGTTTGTTTGTTTAAATACTCCTCTTTGGGTATGTGCTCAAGACTTTATGCAATGCTAACTCTTAAATTAGGAGGCCACTAGGTGACGGTGTTCACATGCATTTTTATAAGTGAACAAATTTTCTGTTTCTTCCTGCACTCTGAGAGTAAACAAAAAAAAGTATTTTGAAGATAAATTTGTGTTCTTGCTTGCTTTTCATGAGACAATTTCTTTATACACAGTTTTTCAACAGTAGAAAAAACTACTCAAAAGACATTTGCTTAGCCAGTACCCCATTACATCTGTCAGTCTGACTAGAAGAAAGCTTGTTATTCTTGTTTCAGGTAGAACACCTGTGTCTTGTATTACATGAATGACCTTCCAACAGCAGAAAATTGTGTTGGAAAAGTGACTTCTAATAGTAAGTTTCACATTATTAGTATTGTTAGGAGAACTCATTTTTTCTGTATCTGTGTGTCTGGTACATGAGCCTCATTTTTATGCAAGTTGTAAAACTCATTGGTGCATACACATGGACATCATACTACAGCTTTTAGCTGTATTACACATTTTCAAAAGGCACAGGCCTCCTGAACAAAAGCAGAACAGTAGATTTCATCATATATGAACAGAGAAAATTGATTGTAATTTACACCTGCATGAGATCTGGAACCTATTAGTAGATGATGAAAACAAAGATTTCAAACTTAGCAACTTGTTGTTGTGTACACATTTTATGTGCAAATCAAATGATAAATTGTTAAGCCTGTGTAAATGATACCTTTTAAAATATTGTTTGACCAGGAAATGTTAGAATATATATATTGTAGTTTCCATTTAGAAAGTCATGATACTTGATAATATAGGATTAGCATATCACTGGCAGAAGACAGAAGTGCTTACAATGCAATGAAGTTCTGTATTTCATTATTACCTCAACCTGAAGATAAACATTTATTATAACTGAGGAAAAAATCCAAACCCCAAAACCTTCTCAGATCTTTAATATCCATAAAAAGCTGTCACCTTTGTTTTTTTTGGTTGGCATTGTGTTGGTTACTTTTTTTTCTCTTTTTTTTCCTCCTATTGATTTAACTTGACTGCCTGCCAAGGTGTAGAATCAGCATGGTAAAATCAAGAAAGAAGATGAATTAAACAATACACAAGTTAAACAGACCCACTCTGCTGAGTCAGGTCTGACTCAGATGGAACTGTACTGATTCACCAGAGTCACAGTGTGTTATATGATAGGAAGTTTCTCATTCTAAATATTGACAAAATATATCCTTGCACAATTTAAGACATGACAAGATCAATGGACAATGTAATGTTGCTGCAAGATGAACAGATTAATATATATTAAGAAAATAATATATAAGAAAAATATAAGAAAAGACAACAATATGGAAAATATAGAAACACTTTAGGACTTCAGAGTGGTTTGGAATAGCTGTTATATAAAAAATTTAATCTTCAAGGAGGTGACATTTCTGGGACTATGTAGGATAACTTATTTGGTTATTGTTTCCCAATTTCAGAATTTAATAATAAACTTCACTATTTCTTCTCCAGTTAATTCATTATTTTTTAGGACTTGCTGCTGTTGTTTCACTGATAGGCATCCATCACACAGATCTGCATACGTACAATCTCTTTCTGTCTCTCTCTCACACATACATATAAAACCAGTTATCTACAGTCTGCAGATATTTGATGGGTTAATGTTAGTGAAAACAAAAGATTGTGCAGTATTTGTCTAATCTATTTACCTTCAGATAGTTCTAGCTAACTGTAAGGACATAGATCACAGTTCCCAACAGCAAGATACTCCCACACACATAAAAAAAAATGTTTTGTTCACATTCTTGAGAAATATTTAAGAAAAGCATATAGCAAAAAGTCTGCTGCTGAAGGTAGAGAGAGATCAGGAAAGATGGAATACTATAAATAGGAAACATTTGTCAAGAAAACTAAAGCAGTAATAGATGGTGCAGAAACAAACTTTGGGAAAAGAACGAAAATTGGAAATATTTTAAATCTGGAACAGGGGAAAGAGTACAAGAGCATCTGGTGTGATCAAAATAAAATCATCAAGCAGTGACATATGTTCCATAATCCTCAATTGTACAAGATGAGTTCATATGAAATGTTTTCCTTTATGATTGACCAGCTAGGTTGCCCTATAGTGCTTTAGCATTCCTTGGTACGGAAACAGTTTCTTTCCCATTTGTGGGCTTGGAGGGTTGACTATTTCACATAATTAGTGTATGTTGTCAAGCCAGACCAAAGCAGTGCAGTAGCTGGCTGTCTGCCCAGAAGTAGAAACAGAATAGTAAAATCTTGCAAACAGGACATGAAGAGAAGTTAAACAAGACACAAATCCTCTATTTTTGGCACATACTCAATTTGGCAAAATGGGAAATTACAGATGGAAAGTGAAAAAAAAAGATAGTTACAAAAAAAAAAAATGCAGTCAGATAATTTTACAATATTCATCATTCCATCAGTCTTTGGATAGCAGATACAGTATATGACATACAATATACTAATGAAAATTAATCCCTGCAAACCAGAAGTTCCTGAGATAGCTAAGCCAAAGAGATCAAGGGAGACATTATCAGATACATTCATTCTGAGTCAGCTTATTCAGAGGAAGAAGTCGATTTGATTCTACGTTGATTGAGCTATGCCAGGTCAAAAATATGATTGTAGAAAATTTTAACTTTTTTTTTTTTTCTGGACAGCAATATGGAGAGTGTTGTTCATATTCTTGAAAAGCTTGGCAAAAAATAGTCTCATTTTGTCTATTTTTGTCACATCCTTGGCTTTCTCCCTTTTCTGTAAGGCTTTGCACTCTTTATTTTACTTACTCCTGATAAGAAGCAACCTTGTAGGCCTAAAGGTCGGGGTATTTTTTAGTTTTCATTTTGTTTTGTTTGGTTTGAGATTTTTTTTTTTATTTCTTTCTATTTTCTTTTCCCAGGATGCCCTCCCAACCTTATATATCAAGATAATTAAAACTTTGAGGATTAGATTCTTGCCCTTGCTGTATCTTATCTGACTATTGTAGAAATCCAAGGGATAAACTTGGACTGTAATGGGTCTGGAAGGTATTTTCTTAATGCAAGGGCAGTGTAGGACCAAAGCACATTTTATGTAGTTCAAACATAAGAGTATGCCAGGGATAAGAACCAGTTTGTTGACAACAATTGAGTTCTTAATTAAAACCTGTGATGCTGCTGTGAATGTCATCAATATAGCTTCGGTAGCTAAAAGAAATAGTTTGAAGACATTTACAATTTACTGTACTGGACATGAACAATACAAGAACTTCTCTTGTCTTCTCCCCAAGTTGTTAACATTTCAATAAAGATATCATCCAAAAGCCTCATGTGCCTGACCCAACAACTCTATATATGTATGCTGGGTTATTCTTTCTTACATAAATCCACTTGATGTTTACTAGGCAAACTTACCCATGTAACACTTCTTAAAAGACTGCACATTAAAAAAAGATATTAAGATATTTTAAATAGATAACATGTGTGTATCAATAACTAATGACCAGTGAGTGTATGTGGACTAGAATTTAGGTTTGTGTTATGTTTTCTATTTTTGCTTCTGATATTAATGACCTCTATGTCAATGCAAAAATTTTTGGTAGCTACTTTTAGATATACAGAGATCACAGCAGGCTATAAAACTAATACTGCTTTGAATAAACTCATTTCAATCAGGTTACTCAAAACACCTGACAATTTATTGAAAAACTCTGCCTGTGTCTGAAATTTGTGATTGAATTTAATCGTTCATGTTGTAACTTTGTAGCCTCCTCTGCTGTGAGGTGTGTATTATCTAGCTAGACAAACAGCAAGCCAATATAGCATGAGAAGGGCCACTCATACTATTCCCTAAATTGCTTAACAGCTACTATAAATTGTGAAAAAAGGTCTTCTTTTTTATCTATTTTTTAATTAAAAGAGAATATTCTCCAGAATCACCTGCAACTTCAGAGAAAGGCATTTCTGAAATACTTGCAGAATCTTGGCATATGTTTTGATTCTACTCTGTCTGGTTACATTAGACTGTGTAATAGGGTGAAGGTTTTACCTACTATCACACTCAGGAGATTAAGCACAATATGGTCCTTCCATATGGCATTTGTGCCTAAAACCCAGTGAGACTAGAATGCCTATGCTGAACATCACTCCATATGTTCATCAGAATAGCCCATAGGTCTTGATAGAACTAGTGATTTTTTAGAGATTTAAGTATCTTTAACAGTGCCTCAGAAACATCCCAAGTACTGCAAATAATGATTGTGTTTCATCCCCCATCTTCCCAATTATGGCACTATAGGTAATGCTAATGGCTATTTTGTTTGTTTCCAGTATGTATTTTCCTCTGTTAAATGAGTATAATTATTTCAATTCTCTACTGGAAAATTTATACTCTGTTTAGGAAGAATCTGTTTTGCACTTTATATTACTGTAGACTTAAAGCAGAAAAGAATACAAAGTCAGTCAACGGTTCATATTGGTTTCTTTGATAGGTATTTCAGTGGTTAGGAAATTGAATCTTTGCAGTCACGTCTAATCTCCTGTCTAATATTCTTCACATTTAATATTGATACTGAAGTCACATGACAACATCAATTTTATCCATATAATTTAAGTAATTGGAGAACAGTGAAATCACAGGTTTTAGATAGCACGTGTACAACTCCAGAAGTAATATCCACAGCTCTTCCAAGATGAAAGTTCCCTTTCATCCTCCCAGCCTTAACCAGTGTATTCTTAAACTTGAATCCAATTTTCTTAAGATTTTTTGATTGTATAGCAATTCAATAAAGACATCCAACAAACTTCTCTATTTCCTTCTGTCTTATCCAAACTATCACTGTTTTTTTTCCTTTGCAGCTGGATCAGAGTGAAAGGGTAGAAATACTAAAATCATACCCTGAAGGCAAGGAGGCTAAAAGTGACATTAGAATCATAATAGTCAAAGAAGACTGTTATGTCTTGCTTAAAGAAGGTAACCTTTGCATATCTTAATAATAAGACTTCATCTTATGCCAAGTTTCTCATCACCCTTTGCAATTGTTTAAGGTTTTGTTTGTGGTGGTTTTTATGGGGAAGAGAAGTCTATTTTATTGATGATGATTATTTATTGCTCTTCTCTCTTAGTTGGTCCTTTTTCTGGCTGCATATCAGATAAAGTGGTTACTTCTGTTCCACTATTTTTGCCTCTCTTTCTTCCACTATGATTAGTGGTGTGTGACTGAATCACACATCACTTCTCCCTCTCCCCTTCCCTCCTCCTTCTTATCAAAAGACAATATTAATAATATCTCTCTATCTTGAAATAGAAACTCTTTATTATTGTCTCTACTGGGTTAAGGAAAATGTTCTAAACCCTCCTGCAGCATGCATGTTAACCTGCTTTGGACCAGCAAACCAATACAGAGTGCAATACATTTTAATTTGTGAAGATTATCTTTTAAAATGTTTCAAAAGAATCTAACCATAAAATGATTGAAATCCTAGTCCAGGTGTGTGCGTGTGTGTATATATATAATATATATAGCTTTCTAATTGTGATAAATTTTAAAACTCTTATCTTATTTATCAGGATTGTTTAGGATACAGTGCTTTAACATTGTCATCTCATTTAACAAGGAGCATAAATGTGAAGGAACACAAGCAGCTGTTGATATTAATAATGATGACTGTCACTCAAAATGCCTTATGTGTTTTAAATAAGACATTTAATGGTTCTTTGATAGACATAAAAATGTAATATTTAATTTGAATTTTAGCTTTCTGAATTATTCTATTACAGAAGGAAATACCTATACACCATTGACCTAAGGTATTTTTACTTGCACTACTTATCTTACATAAAACCCCTGGATTATTTTACACATCACTGCAATCTTTATAGCAATCTAAACAGACTTCCTTTTAATGCTGCTTGCAGCTACCATTTAGGAGTAATAACAGGGTGGGTCTAAAAGGGAATATCCTATCGTACAGTATCTATCTAATAATTTTCCTCCTCTCTCTTGTATCTTAAGAAGGATTTTCTTTTTCAGTTGACTGTTTCAACTATAATAATTCAAACCTAAATTTTTCTTATTCACTATAGACTGATGACAGAAAATTGGAGTTATTCATGATTCTGTTCAACAACACAGTCATTTTATGATATTTTTCTAGCTCTGATGCAGTTTTAATAGCGATATCAGTACAAAGAGATTGAAAGTACCACAAAATAACAGGGCAGCAGAAGCCAAATCAATATAACAGATTCACCGAGTATTTAAATAGAAGACAGTTTTCTCTGTAAATAAATACATTAATAAACCATTGTTACTTCAGTTTTGCTCAATATTTTATTTTTGGTTATTCTACTTTAAAAAAAAGCCTTCTTGTAATGTGAAAGAAATACAGCAGCCCTTTTCTTTGAAAGCATTTCTATTACTGTAATGGGACATCCCAGATTAATTAGTTACTGTTTATTGCATTTAAGTTATGCATAAATTCAGGTTACTCAGAATATAACCATAACTTTAGGAGCGAGAACAAAGTGTCACACAGGTACCATATTTAAAAATCACACTTATGCTCTGTCAACTACCTCAGTACATCAGGAATTCCAATGCTTACTTACAAAATTTATTTGGAACCCACAGGTATAAGTAAATCTGTAAAAATAGTAGTAAAGATATAATGAAAATGTTTTTCTTCTGGATTGCCTTTCTGTCAGTATTTTGGGGTGTAAACATATTTTTCCCATGTAATAGGGACTTAGGTATTCAAATAATATCAATTACACTTATCAATCTGAATAATAGAAAAATAAGGTTGGAGTGGAATTCTGAAGTCATCTAGCCCAAACTCCTGCTCAAAAGATGGCAAACTTTGAGGTTAAATTGGGCTGCTAAGGGGTTTGTCTAACTGAATTATTACTGTCTGTAAGGGCAGAGATTGCCTATGTGTCCAACATGCTTCAGCATTTAACCACTCTCACTGCGAAGCTTTTTTTCATTGATGTTTGAACCTGTGACTCTTGCCTTTTGGCTCTGTGACGATATTGACTCTGTATGCTATAATACAGTGAGAAACAACTTTAAAGTTACCAATGTAATTAAAAGAGTCATTCATTCACCCCCCTGCCCTGATACCCCTCTCTCTACTGATGCATGCATGCACACAGACAAACACACGCGTGAGCAAATTCATTGGCTCAGTTCCAGTTCTGAGTGGAGTGTTACATGGAGTGCTATGTATAGAAACTTGTCAACTTCTGATGGAGACTGTTTGGGTTGGGAGGAGGGAATATTCATCTGTTTACATATCCATTTTTCTCTGATAGTAATGAAGAGTAATTTGTTCTCAAGTGAACCTCAGTATTTTGATCAATTTGCAGCAGAGTTGCTCTCTTTTCTCTGCCAGACTTATTGAGATAATATATTTCAATGTTTAAAGTAGAGGCAACACTTTCCATCATCTATTTAGTTTGACATATTTATATGCTGATATAACATCTGTAAAAAATATGTAGTTACAGAAGATTGCATAACTGCTGTTATAGAGATTTTATGAAGCATATATTTCTCTTTAAAAAGATAAATAAAAGTTTAAATACTAACTACTTATTCCATAACCAGAGATCAAGAAAATTTTCTGCCTAGGAATCTGGTTTTGAAGAGTTGAAGAGGTAACTTACAATCTTGTATACCTAAAATGGAAACCACGACTATAAGAAGAAAATAAAAGTAAGGTTTAAACATTTTTCTGCCACCTTCACAAAAGCTTTGTTTTGCAGTTTATGAGTCCAGTAGCCAGAAGTTTAGATTTAATCCATCCCTCCTAGAGCAGGGCAGAAACCTATGTTGGCTATTATGTATGGCAGCACATACAGCATTTGCCAAAAACTAAAAAGGTCTTCTGTCATGAAAAGTTCTAATCAGAAAGCCTTAGAAACCTTGCATCTATGGGCAGTTCCTGTTTTCATCACAGTTTCAAATTAATTAGTGAGACTACTTCAAAAGCTTTAATCTGGACTATAGTATTAAGAAACATGCATTAGACATTTCCTGTTTGCATTTCTATGTTGCTTGTTTGAAGAGTTCTTTTACTTTCATCGAAGACTGTGGAGGGCCTTAATGTACAATATTGACAGAGTAATAAAAATAGCAAATTATGTTTCTGGCTGTGTGCCAACTTCATTAAATTCTCAGTAATATCAAAAACAATGTAATGGATGAAGGAAAAACAGCTCTATTGAAGCTTAATCAGGAGCTCAGATGAAATGTAATGAGGAATAACCAGTATGTTCCTTTTCCACTAAAGAAGTGCCCCCATATATTGCTTCCTGAGTCATGGTGATATTCTGCTCTTCCCTTTTCCTGGCAACTGTCTGGTTCCTATGAGTTTGGTGGCCTAAATATTTACATTTCTGGAGAAAAAAGCAATAGATTTCCCCTCTCAGTCAGAGTATAACAGGTTTACATCGTTTGAGTTATCAAACATTACCTTCCTAAGAAGGTTTAAATATTGAACTTGTTGTACATAGCAAACAACATCTGCAGGTATGATTTATTCCATTTAGAGAACATTTTGAAGTATGAAAATATGAGAGCAACTGAAATAAGAAATCTTTCACATGGCACAGCTTAATGTAGAACCATATGTCAAATCAGGACAACTTTCAGAGGCAATATTTAGATTTCATTATAGACCTCAGCTGAGAGATTTCTACACTAATGGCTGTAAATATAAAATGAATGAAACAAAAGCATGTTCAATGATAAAAAATGCAGGAAAAACACTAGTATGTAATTAAAACTTTAGAAATATCTGAGTGAAAATCTGTTAATGGTTGATATGTGCACTGACTAGAAAGTGTATATATTTTTAAATTCCCAGTAGTCATTTCTAATTATTTCTTTTATTAAATATAAGCTATGCATAAATACACAAAAATATACTTTTCTAGTAGAAGTGTGCCAAAAATATGTTTTATATTAATTAAGATTTAGGAAAAGGTTTTGTCAGCTGTCCCTTTAAAATATTATGCATAGTCTGGACTCAGATGCCATGCTTTCTTCACAATATATTATGCTTTATAAAGACATTTAGAAAAATCAAAATATTGAGTGGACAACTGCCTTAAATAAGCTAGGAGATAACACAGAGGAAAGTATGCATCCTTCAGGCTTTGTTGCCTTAACTCAGTGATGCTATTTTAGTCCTTATGTATTTGACTGCCTCATATTCCTTCTACTGCACTTAAACTCTTTCATCCAAAACTTTACTTATTTTGTTCTTTCAGAATAACGCTTCCTATCCTTGACTCTATTCATCCAAAATTTTGGAAACCTTATTTAAACTCTTTAAGGGTTTCAGAATTTACAAAAACTTAAGCACATCAACCATTCTTGACAAAGGGAGGAGAATATTCAGACTTTGATTCTGGGATGTCCCAGTGTTCATTTCATTAAATTTTTTTTTGATAAGGAAAAGAACCTGTGTGGTTAGAGAATAAAAACATTCCAGTAGAAGCTGCTTTCCAAACTCAGCTTTACTCCATACTTAGAATGTTAAAATAAGGGGGGAAAATAAACCTTAAAGGGTTTTGCCTTTTTTTGGTTTTGTTATTCTATTTTTTTAATTCTCTGCAGGATTTAAGATGTAATTAGTGTCTCCATTCTGGTAGGGCTTAGGTGTAAAGAAGGCATTCAACTGGTTGAATATTTACACAAAACTTTATGGATATGTTTTGCTCACATCAGGATTTGTTTTTTGAGAGTCACAGGTTCAGATCCAAGAGCTTGGAATAATTTCTGCATTCTAGAATTATATGCATTATATTTTCCTGTTGTATTTTGTAAAAATCTTAGCCTCTTTGACAGTTATGTGATAGCTGAGCAGTAGTTCTGCTGACTTGTGCGTTTAAACCTTCCTTTGAATCTTTTTCTTCATAGCCAGTCCCTTCTAGTTTAGCTTTGTATGTTTTGTTTAATGCTAATTGCTGTAATTGCATTTCTGTAGCCATATCAAAAATGCTTTTGTGTTTAAATTATATTAAATTCTATTTTTAAGACATTAAAAATGTATTTTTTTCTATCAAAATATTTTATCCTTTTTTCATGACTGGAAAGAAAGATGAGTGGAAAGAACTAGTTAATTGGCTCATTAGAAGATAGTTTCTCTGCCACATCTAAGGGAGGAAACACAAAAGACATGCAGACACTATGTGAAGAATACACTAGAAAGAATTAAGAAAGCTGTCTGTGTGGAGTGAAAAGATCCAGAGAAGAATGATTACAGAGGTGTAAGCAAAATCAGGACTGCATAAAACTTCAAAGCTAAGAGATTAAATTTCATGCACAAAATGGGCAAACTCAAAGATACTACAATGCTGGTCACCAGGACTGAAATTGTTGGAGGGGAGGACAATCTGCTATATCTAAAGTGAGGAAATTGAACAGCAGACAGAAGAATTTCCTGAAATTGAGATGAGAATGGTCTTTTGGGTGGAGAAGAAAGGATCAATTACATAAAAATGTAAGTTAAAAAGAAATCTATGTAAGCCAAAACATCACACAGTGAGATGAAATAGCAGGAATTGTTCATGACTGTTAAAAAAGAATGAGAGAATGTAGATCCAGAAGTTGAAGAGAAAAAGAGGGAGAATAATTGGTTGATGAATGAATCAATCCTTGATGAATAATTAAAAAATTCAAGTAGTGGCTTAGTTTGCACAAGGATATTTTCTAGCTCTTTTGGTCGTTAAATTAAACTTTTTTTGAGGGCCAAAAATGCTTTTTAGAAGACTCAAAAAAATCAGGTTTTGGTGAACAATTTCAGAACTCTTATCTCAGTCTCACCTGATTCTTTCTAGTTAACATTTATTATCATCTCTGCAGCACTACTCCATCACCCATTTGTAGAGAAATACAGGAATTTTTGTGGACTCCTATACTACTCACATGCTCTCTTTTTTTAGAGAATGCAGTGCAGGAATGATGCATTTAGGCTTACTACCAAATGGGGAATTTTTTTTAATAGATGGAACCTAATGGGAACATGGAATCAACAGAAAGCAAAATAGGCCTTGGCTCCTAGGACTTAAAATGAATAATCTGATATGAAAATGCCTTAACTAAAGAACAGGAACAATTGGCAGCTCTAGCAGAATCTAAAATTCAGAACAATACTCTAAGGAATAAAGTCATTACTACCCAATAAGGAAAATAACTTAATTGCAGCAGGTAGGACGGAACCAAATAAATTGAAATTCCATATTAAATAGTATTAAAAAACTGCTATATAAGCAAAATGGTACTACTAATATAGAAAATTTGAGAGAAATTATATGAAATGAACACTATGGATGACAAATAATGATTATTCCCTGTACTGGGTCTGGCTGAGGTGGTTAACTTTCTTCATAGCAGCCTGTATGGTGCTGTGTTCTACATTTGTGACTAAAACAGTGCTGAAAATACCCCAATGTTTTATTGTGTTCCTTCATTTATGTTTGTCTATGTTTGGACCTGGTGTTACTTAGTATACTTTTTGATTCTTTTAGTACCCCTGGCCTTGGAGTAGCTCTGTGACGATGTTACATCCTTCTTGACAGCTCTGGGCAATATGACTTAAGTCTTTCTGATTAAAACACTATCTTTTTTTGAATTTTGTGAAGTGTTATTGCTATTGAACAAAACACTGGTGAAACTTCACCTGGAATACTCCTTAGAGTTTCTATGCTAGGAAAAGGGGAAGCCAAACTAGACTAGCTTCAGAGAGGAAGTACCTGCAGAGTAGAGACTGGCTTTATCAGCATCTGTTAATGAATGCTGTTGGAGACAATACACTGGGTTAGCTGAAAAGACCCTCAGACTTACAGCATTCTTATACTGATAGGACACAAAAGATATATTCATATTCTAGGCATATTTGAGCTAGGTTTAGATTGCCAAGTAATGCAGACACTGCAGTAGAGAGCTTAATGCAAGATGAAGTCTCCAGGGAGCTGGAGGTATACCTGGACTATTGCCTTCCTTGCATTTTAAGTTCTACAGTGTCTATGATGTAAACATGGACTACTGCTTACTCAGCCTAAAAACCCACTCCGAACAGTATATGACAGTTTTCTCTGGAAAATACTAGATAATGAAAAATTTATCTCAGCAAATACATTTAAATTGATTAAGAATATATTTAAGGATGGAATTAAAAACTAAACCAAACCGAAAACATCATTCCTCAGTAGAAGACAATTTTAGAACTGATTTCTAATGAAAAACCATGGGGAAAAGAGAAGCTAGTAAGTTCTAAGATAAAACTTGACATGTTTACTAGAAGTATCTTTTAAGAGGCAAGGATGTATTGCCATAGAATGATAAAGTTATTACCCAGGAGGTACTTTGCCTTCCCAGGTAGCTATTTTAGGTAGAATTAGTTTCCAAATAATTCCTACTAAGCATTATTAAAATGCATTGCAATGACAGTTCACCTATTGACACAGTTTAAGGCTAAGTTTAGCCTAGCCTTTTTTTCATTTAAGTTTTAATCCTAGATCATGCTGTGAAGGAATTAAAGTAACTGTTATCTGAGTATTAGTCAAAATATTGTATAAGAAGCAACATCATATACTTTGTTTTGGCCTCTCTCTACCTGGTTAAACGACTCACTGGATTTTTCAGTCAAGTTATAAAGTGTGCCAGAGACAAGTGACTTGGGCTAGGGATTTATTTCTGTATTCTTAGATTATTAAGAGAGATGACTCATTGGCTTTTTGAAATTATAGGCATAAAATAAGTAGTATGTACCTAATCACTTGGCTGCATAGCTTTGGAATGAAAACATTGTTGAAGTGATTGGTGAATTGATTTTGCCATTTACTATGGGTTTCCAGAAAACATTTCATTGATTTGATATGTAGCAGTGACCCATATAAACACTGAGAGCTTTGTCCTGGATGTTTATGTCTGATTTTTTTTTTCCTCATCATTTTAGAATTCCAAACCAAGACCATGCATCATCACTTATAAAGACTAGTGGTGTCAAATTCATTTCAATACAGGCAGACAAACAATACTGTAGGCAGGTTTTTAGTGTGCACCTGTGGTAAATTTGCATTCAAATGACCAGCTATGCTATTTATTTCAAGCTCTTGATCCTGCAATTCTGAAAAGCCAGGGCATGAACATCAAGTGGTTTTGTGAGGTCAGGAAGTACTGTCTTAGGAAAGGATAAACTGAGATACAGCATTTTAATGTATTTCTGCATGTTCTTTGAATCTGTGACAGAAAGCAGTAAAGTGTGATAATTACTTCTTGAAGCACCTATTTCATAGTGGTTAATGCCAAAAGGGATCACTAAGTCTACACTGACATTTGACCTATCAGAAAACACTACATTTTACTTGTCTATGTTCATGTTGAGCTCTGTGATCTGTTCTAGGATAACATATTTCATTGTTCAGAAAACAAATTGTTATATACCACATGAAGGAGCAGGAGATGGTGAAATTGAACCCATGCTAACAAATTAAGCCATTCCTGAGCACAGCATTGAAGTGTTGTTGCCTACTTTTGTCAAACTTTTAGAATAGTTAGAATGCAGAGTTTTGTTCCAGGATATTTAGCAAGCTTATATACAATTCCTAGACATTACTTGAGAGATTCTGTGGCCAAGGATCATCAGCAGGAGGAAATGTTCCTTTGGCCTCTTTGCACTGGTAGAGAAGAGAGTTCAGTGGTGCGAATTTGGACTAGCCTTTGTGCCAGAGACTGGTCTCAGACACTATTTTGTTTCCTAGCCTATGTATAACATCTTCTGTACTGCCTAGCTGCAAGGAAGTTGATCAAGTAGCCACAGCATCACAGCATGTTAGGAGTTGGAAGGGACCTCGAAAGATCATCGAGTCCAACCCCCCTGCAAGAGAAGGATTCTAAAAAATGCTCTTACTAAGGACACATTGAGCGAGTAGTACCAGGAAGAAAAAACTCTACAGGTTGCTGTCTGTCTTTCTAATGTGAAATGTGGTGATCACACCTATACCTGTACACAAGCCTTATGGAAAAAAATCATTTGTAAATAAAATTAATTCATCTCTTGTCTTGCTGTGGTCCATTTCTGGTTGTTCAGAGACAACCATCATAATCCCTAAATCAGAGAATATATCAATAGGAGACTCTATGAGGGCAAAAAAAGTATATAAAGTCCTGATGAATGGGATGTAATTATAATCTTTATTATCAGATAAAGCTGGAAAGATTTTGAGATTGAAGCAGTTTAAAGACATTTGTATTTCACAGATCTGTGGAAGAGAACAGACATGAATAGAACACATTGACATGATGATCCAGCATCACCATCAGCACACCAAATGTAAAACTGTCAAATGTTACATGTCACATAGTAAACTGCTACAATATTTAATTAGGTTTACTATGAAGAGCTTCCATATTTACTATAAAAGAACTTGAATTATTAGCTTAGACATCAATATCTACATAAAAGATACGTGAAGTGAAGCAACATATCCACTGTTCTCATTTTCCAACAGGCTTCCCTCTTACAGCTCCTTCTTGTCCAGACAATACTTAGTAAAACATTGTGCATTGCTTGTAATGTTCTTTATCCTGAAAAAGAAAATATACATGGAAACATACTCAAAGTTGTGACTCAAAGACTCGAAGTTGTTTATAGGAAATTCTTCTAATAGTTCTGGTGCAAGCAAGATTAAAACTTTGATTAAGAAAGAATATTTCAATTAACTTGATCTTATATATAGTATGTGGTATCTGATCACTGGGGAATAAAGCTGTTTTGATATTAGTTAAAGGCAAAATTTCAAAGCTGTATAAAGATATTTTACTCCTATTGATGTTGACAAGATTTACCTGACCAAAGTCACATAAACTATTTTCAAAATTCACCCTACTGATTAAAAAGCTGGACTTCAGAAATATTACCTACATCTTAAGATATCCTAGAGTAAAAACATGTTTCTACAGAGTCAACTCTGGGCAACTTTTCTTGAAATGTCGGTACACTTATATTGGTGCATATACAGTGATGTAAGCATGCTACTACCACTTTTCTCCTGTTTAGATATTTTTATATGGGGAAAAAACCTCCCTAAAGGTCACCCTAGCTCCTGCCTCCTCACAAATAAGGAACTAGCAAATAAACAAAACCATTAAGCTGTGTATTCCAAGTTAGGTAATTAATTCAAACTGATAAGCCAGATATGTCCTTTGAAGCTATATCATTGGCTTAAAGTTGCAAGAATGAACATAGATAGAAAAGGATGGAACTTTTGGTGAGAATCTAAGAAAAAAACCTAGAATATATGGTAAAGATTAGGCAAAATAAAGGAGCAAGTGGTTATTTTAACAGCTATGTCATCTCTTTTTTTACATGACAAAATAATATTCTTAGTATTTATTTTATTAACTGATGTAACCTTCATAGTTTTTCTCATCCCTTTATCTTTTTACTTCTTTTTTCACTTGCTTTCCTCATATCAGACTTGTTCATTTCTACTGTGCACTGTTTTCTCACTGTTAATTACCCTCATTTCATTCTCATATTCGTCTTCTTCCTACCAGCTCAGTGATAATTCTAGAAGTGTCTTTACTAAAACTGCCATTATTTATGCAGGAAAAACAGACTACAGAGAAAAACAGATCAAAATTATTTAAAATTATGTGAAAAAGCAATAATGAAACATTATAATAAGCATGGCTGACTGAGATTTGGCCAAGATCATGTCATTTGTAATACCTGTGAGGATAGTTTCAAATACTGATGTATTTACCATAAATTGAATTTCTTTAATGAGCATATGTACAACAAGCTAATTTTTGAACAAAATGTCCCATTTCCTGGTCACTAAACTTCTTCAGCCTTTATGTATTAGAAAATGAAGCTTCTTTGGACATTATAAAGGCTAAGTTTTGTGTCTTATAGAGAAAAAAAGAAACAGTTATTTGATCTTCTTCTCAAATCTGAAACTTCATTTTTTCCTTTGTGTTTGGAAAACACTGCCAATCTAAAAGTACATTTGCTTTAGTATGACACACACACAAAGAGCAGAGTTTGAGAGTTCCCAGAAATTACTTTTTCATTTTAGGATAGGGCCAATTTTCTCCCTGAGTGGCATTATACCAATGACATACTATCTGCAAATGAATGAAAGTTATAGCTTTGGCCTTCACATTTTCGTTTTTACTACCTGTTTAGGTAATCAGTACAGTCTGAAAGCTACTTCTAATATCAATTAAATCAGGTCAAAAGCATAACAGCAGGAAAAAGAGATCAGTCAGTTTAAATATGAAAACCCAAGACGCTGGGGCACCTTATGGTATGTGCAAACAATTCACTATACAATTTCTGGAGAGAGGAAGCTGGCATACTGTTGAATACTGTTTTCCTTTGGGTAAAATTTTAATTAAAAAAGCAGCATGGATACAGGTTTTTTCACCATTCATATAGCTGAGATAGCTGTTTGAATTTTAAAATCTTATGAAATATTTCATTAAAAAAAGACTTCTGTTATCTCAGTCTTAAAACTGTTTATATGATTGACTAGAATTTATAAGTCAAGTGAAACCTGAAGTATGTCTCAGCAGAAGTTAAGAAAGGATATTAAAAAAATGAAGTAACTCTTCCTGGATCAAACTTTAAAAGCAAACACCTGTTTTCATATCTGAGGTATGAGGAAAGGTAGCTCCTGTTACACACATCTGCTGTAATTTGCAGTGACCAAGGGTGTACAGAGCCTTGCAATTTTTCTGCCACTCATTCTGAGTACACTTTTCTGTCTCAGTGAGGAGGCATGTTGCTGGATCCTCTTGTATTCATACAGCTCTATCATTCAATGGAAACAGAGAAAAGGTCACAGAGAGGCCATATGTCTGACCCTTAAGCTGTATTTCTATGTAAGAAATTCTGCATGCCCTTTTAACACACTTCTCTTCAGGGTTGATCACATTTGTATTCATATAATACATTTGTGTAAACACAGTTCCATCAAGATATGTTGTAGCCAAGGGTAAATGTTAAAAAAGTATACATTTTCTGTAAAGACTGTTTTTCCTTTCTCAGTTTTATATAGTTTCTAGAGGCATGTGAGCACTTAATTGACATCCTTTCAGTTTGTGAACTATTATGCATTTGTGCAGTGGGTAAAAGCTTCATTAACTCTGATTTCTAGAGCCTGAAGGTGTAGAAGCTAAAAGGATATTCCTTTTTTTTCTTCTTTTTAAGCAAAAACGTCAGTTTGTGCTTACCTTTGGATATGTGAAGACACGACACCTGTTTAAACTGATAGAAATGTAAATACAAAACTGGAATAGTCTCAGTGGTAAGGTCAAACATTTTAAAAAGTCAACAGCATAACAAGGGTTAATACAAGAAAAAAGATTTGCCTTTCTACTTCTAAGATACAATAAAAATATACCAGAAATATCCATGAGATATGAATAAAAAAGAACATATGTTGAAAAAATTTACAATTCACTGTACTTTTCAAGCATTTTCTTAACATGAATTACATTCTTAAGATGGATTCATAAACCCTATTTTTGACATTTCTGTTTGGCTTCTATTTTTGAATTGGTCATATGTGCTTCATTTAGAGTAGCCAGAGACACAAACTTGTGAATATGCTTAAATTTCAACGTCTTGGAAACTCCATTGTGTTTCTGATTTTGCATCCCAAACATGCCTTGGCTCTGTGTTAGGAATAAGCCTGATCATGCACTATTCCTATTTTAGTTCCTTAACTTTCCTATATTTTCAAAGAAACAAGTGTCAAATGTATGAATTGAAAAGGAGCTATGAAATAGGTCTCACATAAGCAACAACCACAGTCTTCTCACGTCACATGCCTTCACCAAAAGCTAGACATAAATACCTTGCAAGGCAGTATCTAAAATAATTCTCTGCTAATAATAGTGAAAGCTGTTCTGTGGGGGTTAGAACAGGTTTAGTATGAGAAGATACAGATACCAAAAAAAAAGGCCAGCTTTGATTATATTTTAGGAGTAGTATAGATATGCTTTCTCATTAAAATTTCTCACCATTAAGTAAAAATAGTGTTCCAGTTAAGTAATAAATGTATATGGAATGCTCTATAGATATCCCCTGTTATTCTTTTGTGTAGTGCTGTTGACAAAAGCTTTTTCTACAAAGTGTACCTAGTCAGAACTTTGTTTATATAAATTATATACACACATAAACTAAGCAAACAGATTTATGTTTTGTGTGACCCTTTTAACTCTCTGTACTTGCTGTTAAGTTGTATATTTTTCCACAGGAGCACTGTAACTCATAAGAAAATGATTAACACTGAAAACTCAGTTAAGTCTCAAAAATAGACATTAGTTCTGAGTCCTGGCACTCCTTTTGGGAAATCAAAGTTTTTATTGCCAGATAAATTAGTGTTTCAAAAGTATGAATACAGATGCTGTTTGCAAATTTGTCACAATCTGTCTTCTAGCAGAAAGAATTTATACTGTATATAGTAATGGAAAACAGAAAACTGCATATTTCACTAAATTGCAGCTGTGTATGGAAGATTTATATGGTTGTTTTATGTCAGTGAAACATGTAGGTCTTACAGTATTTCAGTTCAGTATTCCACACAGAACTTTGGTGTTCTTTTTTTAGGGTTATTTTATACTTAATAGAATAAATAAAATATAGCATTTGTTGTAGAGAAAGTTATATATAATAACTACATTTATCAATGTTTTACTGAAGAAGACTGTGGTAAAAATCTTGTTACTTACCACAAGTTAGAGACTCCATATCTGAGAATTTCCACCCTGCAAGCCATTTTTGTAATTCCTAAATGCCCACTGAGTGCAGTACTAAATGCTTTAGAGGGCTTGCATAGCATGAATGAAGGGCCATTCTGAAAGAAATGCCCAAATTAAATTACAAAGTCACAGTTTTATTTTTATTATAATCAAGTTTATTTAGAGATTGAATATTCTCAAATAATAGAAAGCTACACCCAAATGCCAAGTTTCTTTTTGCTTGCATGCCTTCACATAATGGAGTCCTACTTATTTTTTTTTTTTTTCTACTGTCAATTCCCTTACAGCAACCAGCCTTCAAAACAGGAGCTAACAGTTTTTGCAGTTGTGAAGTATTGGATCCAATTACTTCCAGCAACTAAAACCAGAGTTTAATAGGATTTCCAGTAAAACAAGGCATATAAAAATCAGATGCATAGGCAAATTTTTTCATCTTTAATCATTAAGCTACCAGTACAAATTGAGCCCTGCAGTTATTTCATTCCCAAAGGAGACCAGAGATTTAAAGAATTCAGAGGATTAAATATTTGTGTTTGAGTGAACATGTTAAGTGTTTTTGTGGTTGCTATCATTAAAACTGTATTTCAACACTATATTTTAAATGCATGCAATGCACATTCTCTCTAAATGATAGCTTGTAACTCTTCCTAGACATGGGGCATTAAGGGCATCTGTGTTCTATTTCCATCCTTGCCACAGATGTCCACAGTTTGCCTGATTTCTAATGTATTGTTACTCTTTGTCAATATGGGCAATTTAAACTTAGCATTTTTTCTTCGGTGACAAAGAGCTACACACTACAATCTGTTATTTCTATGACAAAAGATATATTGCTGGAGAAAAGTGTGTTCTTCCTACAGAATACATGAACCCTTGAAAATCAAAATATGTTCTATAAATTATTCACAGTATTTGCCAAATGTCAATGACTTATTTTTGCATGGAAATGTAAAAATGAAACAGGTGAAATTTTTGTTACAGTGCAATTGAATAATACTAAGAAATTAACAAGGATCCTCCCTTTTATTCCCTTTTATTAAAACTATCAAGTTAAAGAAGGAAGTTAGGAAATGTTTCCTGGCAAGAAGCCACACATTTCAGTAGTTTATTGAGTCTGACATTTTAAGAATGAAGGATGTGAATTTACAGGAGTTTCAGCATTTGGACCTTATTCAGAAGCCTTCTAGGGATGCATTCATAACTCAGGCTTTTGGGTTGTCACCTAGAAAACAATATATGCTATTTGTGCTATATATATATACTAAGTACGGTAATGAAGATGTCAGCTGGACATTACATAGATCAACATTTCCTTTGTCAAGTTTGTATTTTATTCAATCTTCACTCCTCTTTTGTTGTAATGGATTTAAAATTGAGACAAACAACTTACTCTCTATTTTTTTCTATTCTTTGTTTCTTATGCTACATATTTTTATCATGTTAGTAAAAGAGTAGTCCTAATTCAGTTATATGCAACATTTTTATATGGCCTTCTCAAAAGCTTGGCATGTAGACTGAACTATATGTAATGTCTGTATCTGAATAAGTGGTTGTAGACATTTCCAAGAACAATTAATTCTTTTTCAAAATAGCCATTTACAATGAGATAACTGAATAGCATTGCCAGTTCTGTCCAGTGATTAGAAAGGCAACCTGGGTAAGTCAGATATTATGTCCCAGTGATACCACTAATCTGAATGCTCTGTATAGCTAGTATATTCAGAATTACCTCACCCTGACCCACCACGTTGCTTATTCAGGAGTCCATGTACACTTGAGTTGTTAAGTATCCCCCATACCCACAATAAGGGACCCCCAACAATATTTGGTAGTTTGGGCATGAGAAACCAGGACCTCACTTATCAAAATCTGGGTACTTTAAATTCCAATTCCTATACTGGATATTTAAAAGCTGGTTTGGAAAATATACCCCTATATGTTCACACACTATCATCTCAACTACTGTCTAGGTATCATAGTCAAGCATCTCTAATTATCAGGTCTCTTGTAAAGCTTTAATAATGCATACCTGCAATGGTATTATCCTTTCGTGAAGGGAATGAAACAGATAAGGTTATTCCAATTCATGGGTATGAGTTATGTATAAAGAAATCCAGATGGACTGGAATATGTATATGTGTAGGAGGGCAAGTGTAGGGTGTGCCTAAGAGAGAGAGAGGGAGGCTGCAGATGGTGTTTGACTGTTGAACTGAGAATATGTATCTGTAATTTATCTGGAAGATGAGGTAAACAGCACATTAATTAAATTTGCAGATGATACCAAATTAGAATGTGTTACAAACACCATTGAGAAAAGATATAAAACAAAGTGACCTAGAAAAAGTTAGAAACATAAGCGAGTCTTCAAAAAGTGATATATAGTCTTGAGAATAAAAGTTAATATATTAAAAATACAGACAGTAAATAAAATAGAAATAACTGGAAAGCAAGCATATTAAAACAGTTTAATGTATTTTATTGGTCATGATATGACTAGATATGAATTTCTCTCCTCTCCTCTCCTTTCCTCTCTTCTCTTTTTTTGTGTTTGCTTTTGTACAGTATCTGTTATGTTTTCTTGATTGTAGTAAAAGTGTAGCTCACTTCAAGTAAAGGTTTGTGTCACAAGACATACGCTGCTCCATGTTGTTCTCTCACTGGCCCAGCAATTTACAGATACAGCTATAAAATAGCAATGTTGAATGAAAATTGTGATTGTCTTAGAGACTGCTAAAAATATTATATATATCTTTGCAGTTTAAACATGGTGTTTCCAATTGACTAATAAGGATAAAAAAGTTATTAGTGCTGTACACCACATAAGATGTGCATTCTAAACTGTGGACAATGTAATCCAGGAACCCAGAATCCTGAATCAGGTGACATAAATATAGCTTTAGGTGCCTCATTCTGAGAAGAACAAATATTTAAGAATCTCTTTTTGTTATTGCCTCACTCACTGCTAACATCATGTCTATTGCACAGGAAAGGGATACATTTCCTTCCATTTGGTCTAGCCAATGTACAGCAAATCAAACTCAGAGGAGTTATACTCAGTTTCTATTTATCTTTCAAATTTGCTGCTTCTGTAAAAGAATACAGGATGGTTATAAGGCTTATTTTTCCACCTGTACTACTAAAGTAAAATGTATCAACTCCCTCTACAAACACTACATTACCTTTTGTCATTTTAATTACAACAACATTGTGATGGATGCTGAGTTAATTCATCCTAGTAGTTTAATTCCAAAACATCCAAAATATGAAGAAATACAGATTATTTCATGTAATAGTTACAGTATTTGTCTAGAAAATGAGAACTCAATTTCACCTCTCCATCTGACAAGATGTAGTTTGAGTTTATGGTTTCCATTTTTTTGATCAGGCATGCAAATCATTTTTGTAAGAGGGATTTAAAAAAAAAGGAGTTAAATTAGAATGACATGCAGTGATTCAAGAGATAAGTTTATAATCTAAAAGTATTGACCCTTTTATTCTACCAAATGCTTATGCAGAACTCCCTTTGCAACTCCAAGGATTGCTTTCAGCTCTTGTCTTTTCTTCTCCCTGAAAATAAATAGATAAATACTCCCAGATCTTGACATCAGTAGCCCTGGATGTCTTGATTACCAGGATACCCTTAACAGTTATAACTACATGTCACATTTATCTATGTGGCAATATTTGATAGACATTACACTTCTGTTCCTGGCTAAATAGTGGATTTGGCTTAGTGGATGGATTACAAAGTACTCTAAATCCATTCTGACTATTGCTCAATTTTCAAAGGATGCAGCATATTTAGTCTTTTCAGGCTTAGAAATAAGCAGATTCACAGAATCACAGAATGGTAGGGGTCAGAAAGGACCTCTGGAGATCTAGCTCAACCTCCCAGCTAAAGCAGGTTCACCTAGAGCAGGTTGCATAGGACCACATCCAGGCGAGTTTTGAGTATCTCCAGAGAAGACAACTCCACTCTGGGAGTCTTACAGGTAAGCTATTCTTCAAGAAGATCAGAAGTTGTATGCAAAAAGTATATTTGGTGCTCAAATAAGAAATTGCCATGTCTAACTGTAGAAAGCTACACGTGTTAATGAATGTAGTTTCACAGAAACATCTCCCTTAAGACTTCTTAATCAAAGTGATTCAGATATAACTTTTGCCTTAGTTTTCACCTGGCTGACTTGTATATCTTTGCAGACTGCAGACTGGCTGCTGAGTATCATGTTGTCACCTTCCTATTACAATCCTTAGACAATCAACAGCTTCCTTGACACTGAGAAGGCAGCTGCATCTTTTATTCTCCCTCCCAAAGGGAATCTTTTACTTTGTCTAGTGAACCTCTTAACATCTGGTTAAACTCTTAAACTGAGCATGATGCATAGACACAGAAGTTCACAATGCCTCCAAGGTGTCTTTCTATATCTGGCCGCAAACAGAATGCTCTTAAAATTCCAACCAAATCCCTGTACAAATGACACCTTGATCAAAACTAATACAACAAAACTTCAGTAACAAAACCCAACATTTTTTAAAAAGATTGGCAAATATCTAAAACAAAAATCCCTGATTCATTGACAAATCGTCAGACCAATATACATGGGAAATATTTGGAAAGTATACTGACTGCAAACTCTTGAGTAAGTAGTGAAAATGCATGTATCCATAGTTCAGATTATTTGGATTGCTTCCTAATAGGAAGAGAGACAAAAACTTAGAATCAATTTTTATTGATTCTTTTGCTGAATGCACATTGAGTTTTTCCTGCCACGTATGCAACTCCACTTGCAACAACAATCAGGGAAGCAGCCACAACAGGAGACCATGCTTTCATGTTCCATTTAAGGAGACTAAAATCAAAGGTTCTGGTTATGTATTTGTAGCCATTTATTCTCCTTCACACAACTATGCCAGGGTGAGGGAGTTTGACATCTCTAGCCAGGACAGAACACTGTGACAGCTGTAAATTAAAAGTGTATTCATCAGGGTATAATTATTATGCCTTGAATCCAAATAGAAGCATGCTAAAACAGTGCAACTAACAGTAATATTTACCTGTTTAACATTGTAAAACTGTTGCAGCAAGTTCAGCTACAATGTATCAGCTACAATGTAGAAACACCTAACAGAAGTATATGATCAATGTGATCTTGATGCAACAAGCATTTAAGTAATAAATCCCACCCAGCAAAGGACACGATAAGCCTGAAGAAGTGCTAATAGGCAGAACATCCTGCCAAACAAACCAAACCCAATATAAACAGCAATGGGAGCAGAGAGAACAACCTCCTTCTGTCCCCCTCTTTTTTGAGGGGAAGGGGTGCCGTTGCATGCAAAAATTGTGTATCAGTGAAGAAAACCGACGAAAGAAAGAAAGAAGAATGTATGATATCTTCAGCTGCAACTTGCCTCAAAGGACCATAACCATCAGTGGTAAACAAATGTAGGTAATATCAGCTTCACAGTACTCTATGCTTCGATCTAATTTAAGTCGGTCTTTAAAGACCAAGGGTTTTTGTACATAACGGTGATGATGAATAAGGTATGAGAAGTAACCATTAACAAGTGCATTGTTAACAAATTAATTTAGTAAAGTTTAAACTTTTAAATGGTCCTGATTTATCAATCTTATGACACCATTATTAATTTCTAATTTCCACATGTGTGTATATATATATATATTTATTTTATCGCTCCACTTCTCTCTCAAACAACAAACTCAAGAAGGTTGTAAAGGCTGAACAACTTTATTTGAAAGACTGAGATTATTTACTTTATACCTTTATATTATTGTTGTGCTCTTTTCCTTTTACTCCCATCACATTTTCCCCCCAAATGCATTTGCCACTAGGAAATCAAGTTTTAGAGTATTCTTAGCATATCTTTGGTGAAAATTAAGCCTTGAGCTTTCTGTTGCCATGCAGCATGCCCTTTCATTTTTGTGTGCATATGAAAGCTGGTTTTGAGCAGAGATAAAGTCTAGAAAAAAAAAGCTAAGATACTGTTGCAGAGATATACAACTAAACCCAAATCTTTCTTTTATAAATGATTATCTGGTTTAAAGTAACTATGAGATAAGTGCTGAAAACCTAATCATTATCAGTAATTTATAACCACAATCATAGCTTCACTATCAGTATTCAGAGTGAGATGATATAAAATTACTTTCTTTTAAGCAGTTAGTGTCTCATGGGTTTTTCACAGTTTGATGGCAACAGTTTGCAAGAGAAATATTTTTTCTTGCAATAGACAAATAGAAAATAGATTTTTATCAGATGACAGTTTATACAGTGGTGAACATAATAATAATAAAAAGATTCTATAAATTAGATCTCATTTTTTTTCTCTTTCAGCACCATATACTATAGTGGAGTTGATTGTTTTTTAAAGAGCTTTAAACTTATGAATGATATAGAATGTTACTAGCTTTATTTTTCTTTTGTTTTGCGCCTTTTTTTTTGGCTTCTATTTGTTGTTTATTGTGTTTAAATCTGTGTGCTTAGATCCTCTGCTGGTGACCTGAATGGAGTTATGACAATTTACAGTAAAGATGTTGACACATATTTGACTGTAGATTAAACTAAAGCATTTTTCTTCTCATATGTCTGCCCTAGCCTCTTATCAGAGGATGCCGTCTCTGTGGCAAGGGCAGATGAATGAATACCTATTTCTTAATCAAGGCTAATGAGTTAAAGAAATTTGAATTCAACATTAGCTTGCCTTTATGTGAATGGCTGTAAGTTCCAGAAAATGCTCAAGAGCAGTTCATCTTTTCCTGTTCCAGTTGTGGTATTTTCTGCAAGCGGGATGGGCATCTAGGGAGTGAAGACAGATTCAACAGCCCCAGCTAAACATGCTGAAACTTCTCCTTTCTGACATGAAGTCTGTTTTAGGAGAAAAATCTGCTTGCAGCTAACGTTTACTGTTCTTCACAGGTCCGTGTTGTTCATTTGTCTAACCCTTCTCTGTGTTAGAAAGCAAACAGAAGACTAAAAACCCCAAGCCAACAGAACATACTGATACTGAAAAAGTATTAACACTCTGTTAATAGAGAAATTGATAATGGAAAGGCATATTCCACTGCTATGACTTGAGCTATAAGAAGGTGTAGGATTCAGTGAATATGTAAAAACATGGTCTATTTTCAGTTTGACATCTCTATTTGATGCCAGATGTTAGATTTTTTTTCTCTTATATGGACAGCACAGTGATATGTAGAGATCCTTAAGCATGTGAAATAACTTTTTTTTAATGTAATTCCAAAATTAAAAGTCATCAAATATAGTATGGGAAGCTTTTTTCAGCCCTTGACAAACAGTATGAAATATTATGTGTACTTCTACTAAATGAACCTCATTAAAAGATGACTAGTTTTGTAGAATCAGTTCCTTAGAGTAGTCTAAATAAAATATACTAATCTATCTGAGAATGAGAAAGGACTCTGAATAATTCCGTATCTAGTGAAAATACATTTTCAATATGAAATTCTCAAAAATAGCTCAATGGAATTTTACCAATCTTTCCAAAATACTGTTTGAGGGTGAGAACAAACATAAGAAACCTTCCTGGCAGGAAAACCATTTGAAAAGTGCTGCTAACAGCTAAAATGCCATTCCAGTCCTAACCATAAGATCATATCACCAGCCCTGCAGTCGCTTGCTTCCCTCTGAAAATCCTTCTGCCTTTGAAATCCTTCTGTCTTTCAGTATTCATTCAACAGTCTTTCCAGGGTGTTGCTAAAACACAAAGAGGAATGAGGATTTTAAACAATATATAAGTCACATCAATACCACTTGGTTGTAGATTAAGCACAGAGGTCACTGAAAATAAAAACAAGGTTTGACCTTCACTGTTTCAGTATGCATTCAGAAGACCAGTGCTGAATAATGTGAGCAAGCAGTCTTGAGCAGGTGTCAAGACAAAAATTCACAAACAGTTGGAAAAGGCACCTGTGCCTTAGCCATCCACAGCACTAGTGGAGTAGTATTTATATTTTCAAAGTGAATTTTGCTGTTATGCTTCATGCATTATACTGATGCATGAGACTGTGAATTTGGATATCTAAAAGAGGGAAATAAGGTATGGGATTATAACCATTCAATCTACATCCACTAGTGAACACAACTCCACATATGTTTTCCCTGTATAAGATATGGCCATGTTGGCCCTGTTTGCAAGAAAACACCCAAGCAAACACCACCACTCAATAGGAAGTTTAATACAACAGTGTGTCTCATGTATAATTCCTTCTAGAAGAAAAAATTACATTTGTGACAAGAAAATCTTAGTAGCTAAGTCATTACTATTGAACTTAGAAGGCCTAACATCATTACATAAACTTCGTCAAACTTAGGAGGCTACAAACTTCATCAGTTGCACTGTTTTGTGTGTTTGTATTGTGACACATCTTATGGTACAAGATGAGGACACAGTGCCAACATATGTTTTGAATACTATGAAAAAGTGTACTTTCCTTAGAAAACCCTCAGAACTATCAGTGAGCAATGGTAAAGATTAGCTGATGCTGTCTTTTTAGTTTTTCTAACTTCGTCCTAGAAGCCAGTGTTAAAAAAACTGGTGGAATAAAATACCAGAAAATTTGAGTTAGGACTGAATAAAATGCCTTGTAAGTGTGAGATTTATCAAATGCCTAGAAGTTTGCAATTAGTAATTCTAGTAATTCTGAGACTGTCTTAATTGTCAACAGATGCACACATTTGCAGAGATTTATGTATTTTTGGTGTCTTAAATGATTTTTAAATATGTACACATGGGAGTTACACCAACAACAAGAAGTTAATAAAAGGAGAAAAAAAATAAACAAGCTTAACTTTTGAGGACTAAGTGCCAAAAGAAAGGCCATATGCAATACCTGCATTTCAGTGAAGGAAAGGGATATGCTTTGTGAACACTGCAGACATGTCACCTGTTGTTCTATATTTTGAATATGTCTGATATTCATTATTATGTGCTTGTGTACCACCTAATACAAGAAGAGTGAAAAAAAAGAATGGATAGGAGAGAAAAATAAAAAACATCAAAATTATTTTCATACAAATAAAATGATAAAACTAGTGGTTTCCTCCAGCTTCAATCACCAGTAAGGTACATAATTAGCATCAGGTTCATGTAGGTTTCTTTATATTCAAAAGCTTTATTACTCCCATCCTAAAATAAGATTTTATCTATGAGGGATGAGTTGTCCCTCAGGAGGGGTACTTTTTCCTCCACAGAGAGAAATCTGGGGATTGAATTTGGTTAGGTATCTAGTCCCCTAAGGAAGCTATGCAAGAAAGGTAGAGATGAAAAAGGACCTAGGGGACATGCATGTTCCTCTGAGTAAGAGCTGGGAGCCAGATAAGATAATGGGAATTTCAAATGTTACTGAACACCTATGTTTAGTCAGCTGATGTTCACTTTGATGTTTTTTCCAGAGCAGATAGTAGTGCTTCTTTCATCTGCAAACTCTGCAGTGATGTCTCATGCCATTTACAAACCATGGAGTTGTCAAAGACAGATGTACAGGGCTGACAGGGCAAGCATACTGTATCATCTGAAATACTATACCTTATTCCACTTCTGGCCCGAGGCTGCTGGTTCAGAACAGAGTGGATCTCCTTTTTTTTTTTTATTCAGTTGTCTAATATAGCTATTTCTGACATTCTAAAGATTTTCAAATAACACTAAACAATATTCAGATGACCATATGAGCCCTTGAATCTCTTTGTCTTACAAAGTGGTGGTCACCAGACTACAGTGGATATATTATTAAACTCTCAATTTACTGTAATAAGAGCTTAAAAACTTGACTCATAGGTGAACATCTACATTGAAACACTAAAATTTTAGGATCAGCAATCTGAAGCTGAACTTCATCCTTATTTGATCTCGGTTTGTTTACCTAAATGCAGGCATATTATTCAAAATGCCAAAGATTATTGAAGACATCCATATGTAATGGCCTTTCCATTTACAGGTCAAATAGGATTCTCTAGAATGCCTCAAACAACAAAAAATATTCTGTTTCAGGCATTAAATTAAAATCTGAATGAATGCTGAGTGATATAAATTCCTTGACTTCTTTGTGGCCAGGATATTACACTAGTTTGTGAGAAGTTCTTGATAAATATTACTAAACTATAAAAGTATTTTGGAAACATGTATGTGATAAGACTCATTGTAATAACCTGCTTAATAGTGGCCATTTTTACATTAATTTACCCTTTTAAAATGTGTCTAAATAGACACTCAAAACACTATTAACATTCCATACATTTCAACAGCTGAATCTGTTTTCTGTGTTGTATTTGTATTATTAATAATTTAGAAGATCATTATCTTGTTTACCTTTGTTGTTGTTGTCACTATCGCCTTTGCTGTGGATAAATGTTTTGGGGTAATTCTGTCTTTTGAGCATCATAAAGAGTAACAAATGCTTTTTGATTCACTTACAAATTATAAGAGAAGAGCCATGAAATTTTCCTAACCTTTTCTGCAGCTCAATAAATCACAAACAGACAAGAAAGTTAAGCACTGCTTCAGTGGAAAATCAGCAGACAGATGTAGCACACATTCCCCTCAAAATAATTCAGAACCTGTTCCAATTTATCAAATGCCTACTTTATCTGTCAAAACAATGTCCTTTCTCAAATAAAGGGCATTGTTTCTGCAGCAAGAAAAAGGTTCTGATGTATTGTTATCTGCAAATGGATGGTGGAATAATGGAACAACAGGCAGCGTTTCAAGCTAAGAGATCAAAGGGCAGAATACATTACAATTCTTGTTAAAATAAATTAGGCTGAAATCATAATTTTCATAAAGACATCTATAACCTTAAACAATTTTTGGAGTTTACAGATCAGCAGAAACAATAAGAAAATCTCTTTCAATATATGAGTTGATGGATTTCTTCTCATTGTGTGTCCTGGTTTGGGCTGGAGTGGAACTTCAAATTTCAGAGAAACCAAGATTTAGAGAGCTGTAATGTATATTAGCTGATATCTTGTGCTAACATTACACTGTCTTAAGTTTGAAGAGGAAATATTTTTGATTTCTTTATTAATTTTTAAATACATTTTCGTATTACCATCATGCTACAAAAACATTCTTGGTCTCTAGGTCAAGAATTTCCATGAGCAAAATTTATGAACTGGTAATCTTCCAAAATAACTTTGATCATTAAACATTAGATGATATATCTTGATATTGTCACAATACTGAATCAAACTCCACTAATGAAATTAAATAAAGATGAAACAATTTTAAAGCCCTCTCCTCTTTAGAGTAAATTAGAAAACAAAAAACCTAAAGTTCTAAAAATTATTAGTTAATTGTAGAAGTCCTGGAGTTTTAAGTGTTCAACAAATCTGTACACACGAACCTGGTTCTGTTACCAAGTCATTGTAATTCTCAAATACTTTCTTAAATCTCAACATGTCAGGTATTTATGATGATTCTTGCAACCAGCTTGATCCTGAGCTGAACTGTGACAACTTTACACTGATGCATCTGTCTCCTTCATGATTGCATGTGGCTCCTTCTTTCTTATATTCTTCCATTTTTCAATTCTTTTTTATGTAACTGTGAACTCTGTCAGTTATTAGGGTTTTTTTTCTCCTGATGATACATTTTTAATATCACAGAGTCCTCTAAAAATACCTGATTGAATCAGCTCCTTCAGAAATGTATTCATTTATGGTCACCTAATGACAGCTTCAGAAGTTAGACTAACTTTTTTTTAATAAACACTTTACTTACACCTTGGTGTGCATAGATCTGTAAAATATTATCTCAATCAATCTATAAAAGAAACCCTATGATAATAATCATAGCAAAGTAAAGAAAAGCACCTTTTTTCTAAAAACCCTGTGATAAAAAGGTTGGATTTATTTCAGTTTTTCTTTCAATGGCATTCCAGTGCAAAGCAAAAACTAGGCCCAGCATCTTGAAATCTGGACATCTGTTAAATCTCAGTTATGCCAGCTTCTACGCAGCTGAATAAGTAGATACCTTTATAAATATATATAAATATAAATACAATCATAGAATAGTCAGAGTTGGAAGGGACCTTGAAGATCATCTAGTTCAAATCCCCCTGCCTGGCAGGGACACCTTCCTCTAGTTCAAATGTTTATGAATAGTCCAGCTGAAATCAAATTAGTCCTTGTACAGTACAATACAGTTTATAGGGACCTCTAGAATTGTCCTGATTTAAGATTAAAGTAACTCAAAAAGGTTACCAATATCAAAGCAAAGTTTGATCAGTGTGAAACTGAGAAGAATCATCCAAAAATAATGGCATCCCCAGCTGCACATCACCAATCTTAGCTAGGAATATTTCCACAAACACTTTCGCCAGCAGCACTGTGTAAGAACACTCTTTGGTCTGTTGTAGGCTAGTCTGAACAGTTCAGTTAAGAAATTTTCAGCAATAAAACTGATTTTGCTTGTGCTATACTAAGGAACACTCACATGAACAATACCAGTTACCAAAAAGCTGCAGGATGACTGTCAGCTAGTGGGTAGTGAGAAGATACCGAGTGATACAAATTTCTACTCCAGCACAGCCTGAATGAGAAAAGGATGTGTCTCACTAGTCTGTAGGATTGGGCAGCACACGCAGACTAACATTCATTGAGAAATATTCAGAGACATTTTTCACTGCTCTTTGCTGCAGGAGCTATTCAGAAGAGCCTAGTTTGTCTTAACCAAGCAGTAGAGCAGTGTTCAGGATAGTTTTGTCAGATTAATCAAACCAAACTGAAACAAACTAATAAAGAAAGAATCTTAGTAAACAAACATATAAATTTGAGCAGAAAACTGTGTTTCAAAGGTGACTGTATTTAAGCAATTATGGATATATACATTTTTATGACTGATATTTACACTTATGAGAGTGATGAAAAGTAAGAACTGGAAAGCTACTACAAATGTCATTTTAATTTAATAAAGATATTCAGTAGCTATTGACAAAAGAAAATGGTCATTAAATAAAGATTAATGAGAAAATAAATTAAATTCATTTCATTCAAAGATAAAAGAAGATAAAATAAAAAATGTATCTAGAGAAAACAAACCTTTCTCTTCCAGATATTCTTAATCAAAATCAGACACAAAACCTAAATTGAAATAGTTAATTAGGACCCGGGTCTAAATCTCTAGGCAACCAAAATGCCAGCTGAAATTACTGAGGTTTTCAGATGATTAGAAATAGGACGATGCCAGATCAGTGCAATTCATACAGAGGACCACAATCTCTATTGAAATCTGACTTTGGGTTGCTCTGGAAGCAAGCTGGAGGAAAGAAAACACCCAGTTTGAATACCAGCCATAAATAGTATCTGAAACCAAAGTCAACAGAGATATATTAGTGTGAAAGGTTGGCAAAGAGTAAATAATTCTCTGCAGAGCTTCACCAGAAAATTTTCCTCAAAGACATTTTGATGCTGAGAAAGCAAATTAAGACCTTGTTAACACCAGCCTCTGCTGCCTTGCCCATTACATCCTCAGTCCTCTCCATGAAACAAACATAAAAGTGTGACTACAAATGAATGCATAGTTCTGATGTGATAGCGTTTTTCTCTAGGGAAAATGACATGACAAAGCAGAAAGACTGGGAATTAGCCTTCAATACTTAGGATGTGCAAAGTACCCCACATAAATTAAAAAATACCCACAAACCCACTACAGATGGGTGTAGAATGCTTTCAGATTCATGTTTCTATATGACATTTTTCAAAAGGGAATCACATAGGATTTTTATTCTTTTAGCACTGTTTAAATTTTTAAAATATTTCTTTTGCTTAAAGGAGTATTTTCTAACCAATAGTTAAAAAATACAGTGTATAAGAAACAGAATAAGAAATTTTTAAATGAAAGTGATGAAGAGTACAGTACTTTCTGTGTGAGAATGAATGCTGACAGGGAAAAAAAAAAGAAAAAATTTGCCTTCTTAAAGAAGTTACAGTAGCCAGGAAATGTTTTATTCACTGGTAGCCAAGAAAAAGGATCTTGCCTTTTTTTTGGTATGAGGTAATAAAAGAATAAAATAAAATCTATACAACTGATTTGACAAAGCTCTTCCTAACTATAATAAAATTTCACAAGGAGGTCAAAACTCACATTTTTTATCAACACTTCCCACCAATAAAATTTTGCTTAATTATCATTTTTGCTTTGAAAGCTACATTCACTTTTTGCAGCAGTGAAAAGAAAATGAAGCCATATGTGTTATTCTGCGTTTTTTTTTTTAAAAAAAAAAGAGGTTTGTGGTTCATATTTTCATCAACTTGTAACAGAAATTCATAGGAAATGAAGTATGAAACTGAAGAGATATATGATAGCCTTCTTTTGCTCTTGATATTCATATGTTAATCTAGTAATTAGGGAAATAAAATCCAGACAGTTTTACCTGGCTTCTCTCAGAAAAATTAAGTGAAAAATATAAAGACATGTACAATTACTAATTTAGGAGTTAACTGTGATCAATACTTACATGAACACTCAGGCTTATGAAATCCCTATCTCATCTGCTAAGTAGTTTCATAAAAGGTGGTCACAAATGGAGCTCCTTTTCCATTCATCACTGAGTTGAAAAAAACAAACCCACTCATTTAATTTAAATTTCAGCAAATTATGTTGACTCTGGTAGTTTATAGTATCAAATTACATTGCTACATATCATATTTTCCTCCAAAGTTAAAATTAATTGTGAGATTGAGTAGATACTTAAGCATACAGTAAAAATGACAATTTTGAAATGAAATATTTCATGCTTAATTAAGAGAGGTTATGAACAGCTTCCCATTTGAAGTGCTTTACAGTTCCTCACCATTTGATATACACATCAACACACAGAAATACAAACTATGGATCTTCCAGTCTAATACACAGCTTACAGTAAAGGGAACTTTGAATATCCCCTTAGAGATTTCGGCAATGATTTTCCACTCCATTACACCAATTTCATACTGGGGTAAGTCCATTGAAGTCAGTGGTGTTACATCAGCTTAAAAACAATATGACAGAATGGAAGATCAAGGTTATTCAAGCTTTTATTTATGGTTATGGAAAATTACACACGTCTGATGTACATGTACATAACGAGACTCTGTGTAGGTTTATATTTTGTTGATAATGAAAATGTCCTTGTATACAAAAAGCAGAAAACTGAAGTTGAAATATAACAGGTATTTACCAACTAAACATACATGGGTGTAGCCAGCAAATGCTGGTTATAAAATAACCATGCAGAATGACATCTTCTCAGCTACACTAAAATTAAATGTGAGAAAAGTTTGAATAGACTGAATTTTCAGAAATGAAGAAGTCACAGGGAACTATAAATCAGGAAAGGAATAAGTTTAGAGTTGTATTATGTTAGTATTTTATTTTTATTTCTTTCCTATTTCCAGAAATGTAACAAGACTCATTATTGAGAAATTCTGAAATATATTACTCTTCACACAATAGCCACAGAAGTAAAAATGCTGTCATTGTCAGAAAACTACCTGCAAAGACAAGCTCCTGGCAGGGACATAAAGTTGATCTAACTGGCTGAACCTTCATCATACCTGAGAGAGCGTACCTGAGAACATTCTGAATCCCTATTTGCTTCCAATACACAAGGTAGCCTAAATACACTATCCAAATGCAAGCCATTCACATATCTCTTCTGTTCTGTGGCAGAGCTTTCTGGGGAAAACTCTGGAGTATCAGCAGAGGGACATTAACTTCTTTCTTCTTCTATATTCTATTGCCTCCAACAAGTACAGATGAGGTAGCTGGAGGCGTAGGATTCTCCCTCCCAGTTTGTACTGCAAGTAAATCCATGATGGAAAGACAGTAAGCCTTAGAGACCTGCAGATATATCTCAGAAGAAAGCATGTGCCAGTGACCACTGTTAGATAAATAAAAGAGAGAAATAAACTCCAAGATAATACGAATGCAATTGTTCACCAATCATTGACATATGGTATGGAATAATTTCTGTACTCAGAACTGTCTTGTGCTGATAGAACTATTGGTTTAAAATCCCACAGGCCAAGTAGCAAACAAAGCCTCTTTTTCTCCTCAGATGAAATGTGGTTCTAGATGTTATTTAGATAACCGAATCCTGCTCATGCACTATTGTTATCACATACTTAGTTACTCAGAAGTATTCATATGGAAAGTGTTGCACTGTACAGTAAGTCTTTTTCTCAATATATTGACAGCTATGAGTTTATCCAGCATATACTTCAGGAAAAACAAATCATTCTGAAAAAGGTAGACCTTATGGGATGGACTGGATACTTCCAATTCTCTTTTATATTCTGGTGCTTCAAAGTTTTCCTAAATATTTTGTTCCCAGTGTTTTCAGCCATTACAAATTTTTTTCTGGGGGTAGAACTAAAAAATATTTTTTATCCAGCAACCGATTTCTTTCACACAGTTACAAAATGTAGACTTGTAATTTCTTTATTTACTCAGATATTTAATTTATTCCCTTAATGGGAATTCAGAAGTGGAAAAATATTGCTTCAGCTCTAATCAAACAGGAATGGTTTTGATCATCATTTTAACCAAACAGCATCTGAAAGAATTACTTTGGTTCAGTTTTTCCCTATGTCATTCTTGAGTTTTTCACCATCTAAGGTTTATTGAATTTCTTTTTAAAAAGTTTTTATAATTTAGAGTAAAATTTTGTGTTTTCAAAAGACAAGTGAAAAATTTAGAGAGATACTTAACAATGCTATATTTAAACCACTTTAATAGCTGTCTGTTTGTTTCAGTCTCTGGAAAATTAACTGCTTTTCACAGAATTTTGTTAAATTTATATTGCTTTAAGGAAACACATGATAGTATATTTTTTAGAGCTATCACAAACACTGCATAAAAATACAAACAAAAACCAACCAACCAACCAAAAAACTAAAAGAAAGAAGCTTCTTCTAAAGGTATTTATTTCATATACCTCAAACATTTTTTATGAGAAGAGGAACCACTCTTAAGAAGACTCACAGCCAGACCTTTGTATAAGTACCTGGCTTTGAGTAATTGTTGACACACTGCACCTGGAGTACTGTGATCTAAGGAAATTACCTTGAGATGTATGGAGCAGTTACCTCATTAAGAGAATAATGGTAAGTCACTTAGAAAATATTTCTCACTTTATGCAAAAAAACAATGGGTGTCAGAGCTAAAGAGAAGATAAAAACCACTTATTTTTTTTTTAAAATTTTTCATTCTGAAACTATTAAGTATTTTAACAGATTTTACTGAGACAATGGAAGCTAATGAAAACTCTGTTCCTAAACTAAAAGGAGAGGGGGGAACTGGAAGAAAAAATGCAACAAGTAGTATGATTTTTATTAGACAATGAAGAAAGCATAGAAACATTGAAATAGTATAGCATACTCAAAGCCAAATTATGTAGAAATTTTAAAAGGTTAACTGAGTAGAAATTATTGGGTTCTGAAATAAAGATTAGAACAGATCAGATTAATTCACCTGTGAGGTGAAACACCCTATACAGTAGTCTTCTGGAATAATAAAAGTTACTCAAAAATGCTAACAGAATTTTTATTTGTATTTATTTTAGTATCAAGTGAAGTCTTTCTGTAAAGCTTTTGTTATTGTTTAAAACGTTTCAGACTTTGGTAAATTCACTTAAAAATAAATAAATTCTTCAATTGAAAGGTTGTAGTTTTAATGCTTATAAAAGAGAACTAGAGACCACCCCTGCCCCTGAGGCCCCGTGGAATTGATAGATCACATTATGATTAAGGATAGCACTTCTGTTAAAGTTTTAGAGTCAAAGAGAGCTGGCTGAAGCAATTCAGAGCTGACAACTCAACATGGTAAACAACCAAGAATTTTAGAGCTCAAGTTCACTCCCTGGCTCTTTTTACATAGTAATATGGGCAGAACCAATAGAACATTTTTTGAATTCCTTTTATTTTATGTTACAGATGAATGAGGGATTTGAGATTTTCACCTTCAGTGCTTTTTGCTCTTTATTTTGGTAGTAGAGGGATAGAGAAAAAGTGGTAAGAAATCAAAATCAAAACAACAAAAACCCCAAAATCCAATGCCATCAGACCAAATTTTATTTTCCATTAAACAGATTTGAATTGTATTTTTTTATTTTAACATTGTTTTGATGAAAAATACATAAACATATGAGCTAAAATACTCAGGTTTAAATTGTAAGAGTAAAAAGTTCTCGGTAATACTAGTAGATAATTCTCTTGAAAAATGTGGAAAATACAGACTTAAAGGAATTCCAGCATAAAAATATTCCCTCATAATATATCTCTGTGCTTGTAAGGTTTGTTCTATGTTATTGATGTAGGTAGCATAACAATAACTGCATTCATAAGTAAAAGCAATATGAAAAAACTTCTACATTTTACTCATTTTTTTTTTCAAAGCAAGCAAAGAAGAAAGTAAGATCTCTTCAGAATCTTCTTGGATTTGATGTAACCTAACTCAGAAGAGGGAAGGGCTTTTAAGTTGTTGTCACCTTGTTTTAATTAAGTGCTCATTCCCCTAGAAAATAAATACCTCAAGAAGAAAGTTCACTATGCAATACCTATACCTGATTTCCTGCAAAAGATCTAATTTAAGCCAGAACATTTATTAACTTTACATCTGTTAAGATTTGAATTCTTATTAAAATCCAGTCAATAATTTGGTTGGTGTAAAACTGAGTGCAAGATTCAAATTTCATCAAATTTAAGGCCAGGCTCCATCCAATCTTATGAAATAATATTTATTTGTAAATTCTGCAGTAAAAGCTCAGTTTGCATATTTATATATAATTTACTATGTATCACAGAATAAATTAATTGCTCCATTTTGCTTTTTTAAGTATTGCAGACTTAATGCAGGTAAGAAAGATTTGCTAAATGTCTGCTACAAAACGTTTATTCTCAATAACAATAATTATACCAGAAATAATTAATCATCTACTTCCTGAGATTAAAAAAAATTTTTTTCCAAATACAGGAAATATGTTATTGGAAGAAACTAAAATAAATGTAAAAATACAGTTATTACAAAGACAATGTTTAGAACAAAAGTACATCTTTATATTTTCATGTAACTTATTACGAAGTGATCCATTGTCATATAAGGACTGTTTTCAAACTTGATATTTTATAAGAGTAGAATTTTAGTTGATAAAGGTAACTGTTGTTACAGTACATTTTCATATGACTGAATTCCATGCATCAAGCTGTAAAAGAATAAGCATAATACGAATTCATTGTCTCATTACATGCAATCACACAAAGCAAAAAGTAGATGGGAAAACATTATTGAGTGATGCTCCTTCTGGAGTGCCATAAATGTCTGTTCTTAATGCTGTACACAAGGAGCCTCTCCCGCTGGTCAGAAAGATGAATAAATAAATACAATGAGAGAGACATAGACCTACTGAAGAGGGTCCAGCAAAGGGTCCAGAAGATGTTGAAGGGACTAGTGGTCCTTTTCAGGAGAGAAGGCTAAGACAGCTCTGACTCTTCAGCCTGAATCTAAGAATGCTCAGGGGATCTTTTCAGTATATCTAAGCCTGATGGAAGGGAATTAAGTGAAAAGAAGAATCATCTCAGTAGTGTCCAATGACAGCACAAAAGGCACATATTAAAACACACAAGATTCTCCCTGCACATATCAATTTTTTCTTTTTATTCTGAGATTGGTTAAACACTGTAAGAGGTTGCCCAGAGAGGTCATGAAGTCTCTGTCTGTGGAGCTGATCAAAACTCAACTGGACGTGGTTGCATCCAGAAGGCAGTGGTCAGTGTCCAGTGGCTTAACATCTGAATGAAGATGCGTGATGAGTGCTGTGCCTCGGGGTCCATATTTGGATCAGTGGTGTTCAATATCTTCATCAATGACATAGACAGTGGGACTGAATGCACCCTTAGCAGGTTTACAGATGACACTAAGCTGAGTGGTGCAGCCAGCACACCTAAGGGATGAGAGACCATCCACTGACACCTGGATAAGCTTGAGAAGTGGGCTCCTGTGAACCTCAAGAGGTTCAACAAGGCCAAGTGCAAGGTCCTGCACCTTGGTCTGGGCAATCCTTGGTATCAATACGGGTTGGGAGGTACAATGCTACAGGCTTGGGGAGAAGTGGCTGGGATGTTGCCTGGCAGAGAGGGACCTGGGTGTGCTGGTTGACAGCCAACTGAACAGGAGCCAGCAGTGTGTCCAGGTGGTCAAGAAGGCCAATAGCATATGGCCTGTATCAGAAATAGTGTGGCCAGTAGGACGAGAGAAATGATCATGCTGCTATACTCAGCAGTGGTGAGGCCACATCTTGAATACTGTGTTCAATTTTGGGCCCCTCACTACAGGAAAGACATACAGGCATTGAAGCATATCCAGAGAAGGGCAACAAGGTTGGTGAAGGGTATGGAAAATGTCTTATGAGGAGTGGCTGAAGGATCTGGGATTGCATAGTCTGAGGAAGGGGAGGCTCAGAAGAGACCTTATGTCTCTCTACAACTACCAGAAAGGAGGTTGTAGCAAGATGGGGGTCAGTTCTTCTCCCAGGTTAACAGTGATAGGACAAGAGGGAATGGCTTCAAGTTACACCAGGGGAGGTTCAGGTTACATATTAGGAAAATCTTCTTCACCAAAAGAGTGATTAGGCATTGGAACAGTCTGTCCAAGGAAGTGGCGGAGTTACTGTCCCTGAAGGTGTTTAAAAAACGTTTAGATGTGGTACTTAGGAACATGTTTAGTGGGCATGGTGGTGACAGGTTGATGGTTGGACTTGGTTGGTTGTCTTTTCCAACCTTAATGATTCTGTGATTCTGTGATATGTTTGAGAGCAGCCCTGCAGACAAGGACTTCATGGTACTGGTGGATGAAAAATTGAACATGAGCTGGCAATGTAGACTTGCAATCCAGAAAGCTAATCATATCCTGGGCTTCATCAAAAGAAGTGTGGCCTGCAGGTCTAGGAGGTGATTCTGCTGCTCTCCTCTGCTTTTCTGTGTCCTCACCTGGAGTACTGCATTCAGCTCTGGGACTTCCAGTATAAGAAAAGCATGGACCTGTTGGTGCAGCTCTAGAAAAGGACCACAAAATGATCAGAGGGATGGAACACCTCTCCTCTTAGGACAGTCTGTGAGAGTTGGGTTTGCTCAGTATGAAGAAGAAAAATCTCCAGGGAGACCTTATTGTGGCCTCAGTACCTAAGTGGTGCCTTCAGGAAAGGAGGAGAGGACTTTTTACAAGGGCATGTAGTGATAGGCAAGGGGTAAAGGCTTTAAACTTTATGAGGGTAGATTTAAGTTTGATGTAAGGAAGAAGTTCTTCACTGTGAGGATGGTGAGGTACTGGAACAGGTTGCCCAGAGAGGCTGTGGATGCCCCATGCCTGGAAGCATTCAAGGTCAGGTTGAATGGGACTTTGAGAAATCTTATCTAGTGGAAGATGTCCCTGCCCTTGGCAGGGGGGTTGAAAGTATGTGATCTTTAAGATCCCTTCCTACCCAAATCATTTTATGATTCTATGATTCTATACAAAGACTGAAACTTCTCCTTCCTCTGGGAGAGGAAGAGTAGTTTTCTCCATAGTAGAGAAAATGAGGAAGAAAAATAGAAAAGATTGGAAGAAAGAGTAACTTCACTGTCAGATAAGGCAAGCAGTATCTCTATGTCTTCTGATGAAGTATCACTATAAGATATTGTGTTAGAAGTGTAATATATCACTATTTTAAATATTTCTGTTTTGGCTGGTTATTGGTTTGGCTGAGTATTTCCTCAGCTGAGTATCATGTAACATTTGTAGCACTCTCTCACTGTATTCCACTACTGAAATCTGAAGAAGTAAGAAAGGATTTGAACTTTGTTAGTAATATTTAAATGACACAAGTTGTTTGCACTTAGAAATTAAATATAGAAACTTATCTTTTGGTGATGGTGGTTTTGTTTCTGCCTGTCCTGTGGAAAGTAAATGCAACCACAGAATCCTTTGTTTCTTTACAAATTTCATCATTTTAGAAGGATGAGTCCTTGCACTTAAGATGTGTTGAATAGGTGGCTTCAGAAACTCATAAACACTTTTGCTGTTGAACAAAGAAGCTTTGTATGCTGAGTATCACAGATTAGAATCTCTCCCAGTGTTAGTGCATTTAGCTTACCAAGAGGCTTCATCATACCCAGTAACGAAAAGCAGATTCTTTACACATTTGTTCTGTCATGATTTTTGTGGTCTGATCCACACACTAACTGGAGTGCAAGGACATTTGGTTTGATGCACTACTGAAACATTCTTTGTAGTGTATGTTATTATTCAATAAATAGGAGAGGATATATTTTTTTCCTATAATGGCGTGATTAAATAAAACACTTATATTTGGGGATTGAATTACATGGTCACAGTCACCACAAAAGTAATTGCCAGTGGGTAGCTGTGCCACTGAGGGTCTACAGCGATGAACAATGCACTTTAAGAGTACATTTTTGTCTTTTAAGTTGGGCTTCTTCCATAAGCCATCAGGAGAAGATCTTTAAACAAGTTATTAAGGTCAGGGTTGTTTTGAAGAATGTTCTAATGCTTCCCTGATAATTGCTTGGATTCTGCCTACCTATTCTTTAACCTAGTGACATGGCTAATAGAAAGTTATTTGTGTTTTGATGCAGAGTTACTTCAATAAGAGCTCCACTTATGCTTTCCTAACTCCAGGTTTATTCTTGGCATGAGGGAATTGTACTTAAGAAAAGCACCTATAAAATAAATAAAACTCCTCTCGAAGCCCATCAGACCTTTTCAATAAAGGCCTTTATGTTAGAGAATCTCTTGAATATAAAATGTTATTTAATCAGTAAGCCCTGGCTTTTATTAAAGCTGGCAATTTTTGTATTATTATTATTTATTTTTTTGCTTGTGAATAGGTGTATTTTCTATGCTAGGCAATATTTCATCTTGAAACTTTTTAGTAAAACTATGTATCAAGACAATGTCCTTATTTCCCATTATGTTCAATATAGAGATGAAATATTTTATAAATTTTTCTCTACGCCTGTCAAAATAACCAAAATATAATTTCCAGAATAATTGGTAATGAATTTTAAACTTTGAGATTTTCTTAGCAAGTTATATTTTCGTCTTTTCAATGTGGAAATAAGGAAGATTCATGTGTGTTTTTCTCTAGATATAAAACATCATTTTGAATGCAATAAATGAGAAAGTTTATGGAGTAAAGTGCGGTTTGTTGCAAATCCAAGCATCACAGTGTGTCCCTCTCTGAATTTTTGCAGAGTACCTTATCTACGATTTACTAAATAACACAGAAAATATTACCTGTATACATTTATAAGTGAAATAAGTGGAATATTAATTTCAATTCCCCAGTTATTTAAATGATGTTGTAAATATATTTGGTTTTGTAAGAGGAAACCCCATGTAAAGTTTATATTTTGATTTATCATGACAAAAAGCACAAAAAGAATTATAAGTTTACATCCAACCTAAACAGAATGTTTTTATTTATTTCAGAGCTAGAATTCTACTTCCTTGTTTGAGAGTCCAGAGATATCCACATGGAATGAAGAATGTCTCTTGACATTAAAAAAAATCCCAAAGTACAAAAAAAGGACACTTGTAATTGGAGAGAGTAAAACCAATTACTAAAATGTTTGTGCAAAATATACAGGAGGGTATAAAAAAAAGTAAAAGCTGAAAAAGTGAAGATTTGAAAGAAGCAAGTTAAAGGAAAAACTATATCTCTTTTCTGATTTCTAAACCTCTTATTAAAGCTGAGACAGTCCAAGATCTTTGGAGGAGTGATATAAGCTGAAGACTCAAATGGTGAAACAAAATGATTGTCCAAATCACAATGATACCAGCCAGAAAATGATGATGAAGAAAATACACCCACAAAATAGAAACTCTGAGAAGGTTTATCATCTGAAACTCAGAGCACAAATTAATCTTTTGTGTAATTTGAAAGAAGTCAGTTGGAATTATCCTAGGAATGAATATAACCTCATTTGTTAAAGATATGGTACTGTAAATACTGCACTGTGTCAGAGATACATCTGTTCAGCAACAGCCTCAGCTAAATGGATAAGATGCTCTTCCCCATTAGCTAAAAGCAACCTAAACACTTAACTCAGACCAGCCCATTCTGTCAGGGTGCAGAAGTGGCCTTCAAACAAAGCATCTCAGTATTTTTCTGTGGAGTCAGGTAAGGCATCTGAAACTGGTTTAAAGAAAAAAAAGGAAAAGAAATGACCAAAACTCAGAAAGGAATAAAGGGAGAAGGGCAGCATGAAGGGGTATTCACACTACAACATGCAGTTGCTAGCAGTCTGATCTTCAAAGGATTTCAAGCAAGTCATTAAAACAGGAGGTTAGTTTTTAATGAGAAGGTATACAAGATGCCCAGTATAATTAGACAGTGGGCTCTGAGGATTTACAGGACTTAGGAATTCTTGAAAGAACAGAAATAGCTGGGGAAACTGAGTTTAGCAAGTACTGTCCCTAATATTTTACACAACCTACATCTGCAAGTTGTTTTAATATGTATGCTTTGAACTTTGTTGAGGCACTGTAAAACAGTTCCTTCCTCACTAGCTGTTTCATAGGAAAATCTTGCCATGGATTGTACTGGATCCTTTTATCTTTTCTCCCCACCATTCTCCCACAGTGAACGTTATCTTTTTTGTTTACTTGACAATCCACCATGTATACTTCACTTAAGTGCAAAACAGTTTAGCAGGGTCAGTAAGTGAAAGCAAGGCAATGCTTTCACAGAGGATTTTAGTTTCCTCTTTGTTTACTGCTATGCAGATAAAAGGCTCACAGTTTTGCACAGATGCATTGTTTACTTGAAATACAGGTAAGTCCTTCCAGCGAACAACTAATTCCAGAAAGTATGAAACATATACAGTGAAGCAAAACAAAACAAAAAGGATTTTTTCTAGACTGACAGAAGCTTTAAATGATATTTTTCTCAAATATATATATGAAGCTTATTACATTGTTTAGAATTATTGCATTTCTTTCTGGTTTAATCTAGTCACTGAGCTGCCCTTTTCCTTTACTTTGCTTTTGTTTTCCATGCCTAGATCTGATGGCCTCTTTCCTGTGCTCCCTGTCTTTCTTTCTTTCTTTCCTTATAAGAAGGTTTTTGCATGTAGGCACTTACCAACCTTTTCTTATTTTTAGGAAATAAAAGATCTGAATGCTTGTTTTAATACATTTTTAATGGCTATTGCTGACAGACAAGACACTTTCTTGGTATTGTCTTGCATTACTATTATGTTAAAAGACATTAATTTTTATGAATATCTATTGTGTTATCCAGTTAGAATGACAAAGATTCCCATGCTGAGCAAATTGAACGAGCTTTTTACTTCAATGAAGAAAAGGACTACTTTTGGCTGCAATGGCTTCTTTTGGAGAGGAGGACTCATTGTTCACATTCTATTGATTCTATAGTTCTCCTTAAATAATGTTTATGTATTACTAAGAAAATATTCATTTTTAGTGTACAAATAACTTTCTTTAAACTCTGTTCCATTTAGAGTATTGTTTGTGAGACTTAGTCTTCTGCTGCCACCTATAAACAGGATAAAGTATTGCTGCATGGTGTGCCTTTTATATAATGCAACTGACAGTGGCTTGCCTCCATTATGAAGTTGCAGAGCATTTCACTAGTTTTATGTATCATTTATTGTATAAAATTTCTCAGGGAAAGCCATGTAGAGAGACTGTAAGAGAAACTGAAAAAGTGGGCAAAACAATTCTCCTTGTCTACTTGTACTTAAAAAAGTTTCTGTGTAAGATGACCATATTCTAGTCCACTTACTCTTCTAAAGTGAAATGCTTCCTTCATTTGACTGCATATGTCAGTTCTGTTCTATGTTTGATTTATTGTTTGTGGTGTCTTTTGTGTTCAATGTGTCAGGTAGTGATAGGGTTTTCTTGCATCTCACTCCATGATGGTGAGATACCCTTCTGTGTGTCCTTCATACTCACTGTTCTCTTGCTATATCAGCTTGGAAGGAAAATTCAGAACAGTGGTTTTCTTCTCTTATTTGTAACACACAGTAGAGATGAAATGCTACCAGGCTGAAGGAGTAGTGAGGAGGCCTCCTGGAGCTGTAAATCTCATAGCAGGCACTGCACAGATGTGTGTCAGAAGGAATATCAACTTTTGCCTCACTATGAGAACCTCTGTGGGTATTGTGAAAGCAACTTCTGCTAAGAAATTGTACAATGCAATGAAGTGTCAAAAAAAGGTGTAAGAATGAGGAAAATCCAATATATTGCCATTTACACAAACATGGTGATCCACCATCCACAGAGGTTTGACTCTTCTTTACCTGTTTCTTCTTACTTATCCCAGTGGCAGAAACGAGCTCCTGATACCTTAACATAGCATATTGTAGTAAAATAGCTGCAATATAATCTGGAGTAAAGTATTTCATATGGGAAAAAAATAAAATAAGATGAATGATGAAAGACAACAAGTATAATTTGCATATCTACTGCAGGGCAGGTGAAAGCTGTGTGTCCAAAACTGAACTTTTGAATTCTCAAGGGGAAGCTTGCGTTAGTTGCAACAGGTTCAGGCTAGTTGTTATCACTTGGACTAAACAAAAGTGGCATTTCTTTAATTCCCCATTTAGTAAAGAAGCACGAGGCCAAATCACCAGCTAGGACTCTCATCAGACAGGGAACAGGAGATGAACAGGAGGTGACCTGGAAAAAAAAAAAGGTGAAAATCCCTGCTAGAGGAAATATCTGAGAACCAGGTGAAGACGTGAGTCAGATGCATGGTGAAGACAATGTGGGAATTCCTATGGATTTTTGTCTATTTGCACAATGCAAAAAGATACAACCTTTTTCCTGATCTCAGGCCAACAGGTACCCCATCATCATAAAGGGAACTGAAACCTAGACAGTATAACACTGGGGAAACTGAGTAAGCATGTACCATAAGTGAGTGGAGTAAAACCTCTAACCTTACTGGTTCTTAAATAAAACCCACTATACACATCCACTATGATTGTTTACTTCATCTGACCTCCGTCAGCATGGCAGAGTGTCTGCTGCCCAGAATTAAAACAGCTGCAAGTACACAAAATCACTGGTGAGGTCCCTAATAACCCAGTAGATCACAATTCTCTCTGCTATCTTTGGAACAAATTTTGTTTGCAAACTAAAGGACAAGGCCTTTAAATATAATGCTTAAAATGAGCACTACAGTTTAAATCAGTCTAGTCACTATGATGCTGAGTCAGGGAGCTTCTGAGCTGAAGAATCTTAGACAGGCTACTAAATGTCTCCATGCTTGATGAGTATAGAGAAACTTGAAAATATGGCAAATTCACAACTATTTTAATAAAACACAGGGGTTTTTATTCTGATGAAAATATAATTGTCGGTGACATCTTTTTCCCACTAGGCCAAAATTTTTTTATTCATCAAACAGACCCAATTTAAAAAATAAAAAACCTACTTTAATCTTCATTTTATTCCTTTCTCACCTCCTCACTTTTATAGATTTCAAGGCCAGAAGAGCCCATGAAATTTCTGATTGACCTTCTGCTTAGCACAATTTTTAACCCAGTTCAGTGCCTTCTCACAATAACACATTTGCATAACTATGTTTATCAGCTAGTGACCTTCTTCTTGCCTTCTACCAGTCATTGTAATTTAACACAAAAGGTATTTCATATACTACAGATTTAAATATGCATTTTGCTGAAGAAGGGTTCATTTGTAAAAAAAGCTAGAATATTAGTTTCTTTGTAAATTTACTCATAGATGTTTATTTGGACTATCATTGGTTCAATATTTCCATTTGGTGATTTTTTTTTTCAAATAATATTTTTCCTGCTTAGAATAACTTCTATTTTAGTAGTTAAATTTAAGAAAATGTAGTTCAAAATCAGAAATAAGAGATCTGGTACAGCAGGCTATTATAAACATAGGTCTTGTACTATTGTCTTCTGCTTAATAGTATACTTAAAGAACATTAAATCTGCAGGCTCAAAGTAGAAACAAATGGCACCAAAGACTTAATAGGGCAAGAGAGTATTTTCTAGATATTAAAATATTAACTGTGAAATAAAACATTGCTACATTTCCATAAATTTATCCTTCAGCTTTTATTTTTTGCCCAAATTGATACTATTTGCTGTTTATTCTTTCTAATCTTTATTAAAAGCTTATAGAAATTATAAAGGCTAATTGCTGTACACTTTCATAAACATATATACTATATATTTCGGTGGTGTCATTTTGAAGTCAAATGAACTGCTAAGTGAGAATGAATAATGTGAACAAGGAGGATCTGAACTTTTCACTTTGGTGGTAACAACAAAACCAGTTTTATTTTCATAAACAATAAATATTTTACAAACACCCAGTAATTAATGTACAGCCTCTAATTCTCTTTTCAGATTATTAACACAAATTGTTACAGACCCTTCAAGAAATGCTTCAAAGGTCAGGTCAAATATAATATACATAAATTATGTTTGTTCCTGTATGAAGTGAATATTTTAAATATATATTAAAGGTTTTGATCCTTATGAGACAAAATTCTCCTTCATTATTCACACCTCAATTGTCTCCTTTGCCTGAAAACTGTTATTTTTATTAATCTTAGTGAAAGTAGTTAACAGCATTTCATTCAAGTACTCTTATCTACCATGAATAAGATCTATGAAACCAATCCTGGAGTAAATACTGAAGGATTTGGCCCAATACCTATAAAATATCAAGAGATAATTCTTTCATATGGAAGAAGAATTATCTTCTGTTGTCTGTTGATGAAGTCTGTGATGACTGCATTACACAGCACTCTGGATAGCAGTAAATGACTATTGTACTTGAGAAGTCAGATTTATTTTGCACATTTAAGACATTATTTTCATTCTTGGTCTTCAAGGACTCTTCATTCAGAATCTAAAATGTTTCATCAAACAATGCAGCATCTGTTAAAATTATAATCACTCACATCAAGAACCTATATCCAAAGACATACTTTACTTTTACTTCCTTTGTATGTATTGCCCCCCAAAATAGGTGCCTCAACAGTTTGGGAAATATATAGCAAGCTTATATGAGGGAAAAAAAATTGTTCTGCTATGTATTTGTTTTTAGTTAACATTAGAAGTGCAGTAATGCTAATTAAGAAAAAGAAGTAGGTTTTAACTGTTTTTATGGGCAAAGCAAAGACAAAGTAATAAAGCAAGCATGTGGGCTTTATTCATCTATTATGAATAATGTCATTACCATGAAATATATTTTGCAGACTTTAGTCGATTTTCATTGTGATTTGTAAGAAATCAAATTACTGCTTGTTAGTGTGAAGGCAAAGAAGGATGCTAAATTCCACTAGACCCTGCTGTTGAATCTTGACTGCAGGTAAAAGATGCTGGAGGCCAAGATGAGATGAAAGAGAGGTATGTAGAATGCCAAAAATGTCTACTATCAAATGACAGTTACCTTTCTGGCATCCAGTAACAACTGTTTTTTTTAAAACCACACTGAAGGCATATTAGTTTAATATTAGTAGACTAATCTCTTTTGAGGCTCTGAGTCTTCTTTTCATTGTCTTTTATTTCCTTGTTGACCGGATCATTCTATGCATATTTATTGTAAACCCTGGGACATGCTAATAAGATACAAGGTAGGAAAGCAAAACCTGCTTTTTTTCACACTACTTTTGTTTCTAATGTGTTTGTTCTTCTCATTTTCTCTAAGAGTCATGATGGTGTTTTAAGTTTCTATTTCTTTCTGAAGAGGCAGTATAATCTGGAAACATGCTAAATTTCAAACTGATTTCTCCCTGCACACTTGGAAATACACAGTCTTGAAAAGAGGGAGAGAGGTGAGAATAAATTCAGTCTTACAGAAAATATTCAGGATTTATACAGACCCTTGGCTTCAAACAATCTGATTTCATTTGCCTCTGTGTGAGAAATATACAAATACATAAGTATCCAGTTGTTTTGGGGGCCTAAAATTTCTGATATTTTGACATTAATAAGTACACACTTCAAAATTAATTCAAATTAGAGTAAAATGTTTAAAGAACCTTTGATTGCTCAGTAAATCAGTACAGAAGACATATGTTCTCTTTGGAATGGAGAAGAAAGGAAAAAAAGAAATAATAGTGCTTTTTTCTTTCTTTTTCTTTTTTTTTTTCCCTTAGAGGTCCAAATAAATTATTTCTTAAAACAAACTTGTGAAAGAATATTGTCTTTTTTCCAGTAATCTAGGTAGCTGATAGGTCTTTCACATCTCCTTAAGAAGAATCAGAAGTCTTGCCTTACAGATATACTAAGATAACTGAAATATTAACAGCCAGAGACGGAAAAACAAGAACAAAGTATGGTTTTGTGGCTTGAAATTCAGTGTTTTATGTGTATAAGCATAGAAATAAAATTGATAACTCTTTGAAATCTCCTTTTGTCCCACTCAAGTATAACACAAATCAGATTAGGTCACTTAGTTTGAAACAGATCTAAGCATGGTGCAGTGAGCCTGTACATGATCCTATAAAGTGTCTAATTTTGAAAACCACTGTAAAAAGCTTTAAAAACATTTAGGAAAAGCTAAAAAATTCTCACATCAAAATCTCAAACCCAATACATAGTACAATTAAATTGTACATATGTCATATTAAAACAATTGGAAATGCATCCCAAGAGGACAAAAATATCACAAAAGATTAGGGACATATTTCAAAATACATCACTGAAACAATCAACAATCATTAAAGCAAACAACATATCACCACTGGGAGACCTAAATTAAAAATCCTTCATACTTCAGAAGTCAATATAGTTAGTGTTGCCAACTGTACACTTGGGATTGTTTTAATGTACTCTCGGATTTAGCCGTGTGGTTGATATGCATAGTTACCCCTTTGATCAGTTATCATTTGGAATTTCCCCTTTTTTATTTTGCAGATAACGTTTCCTGAGATTTATCATCAGTCCCCTCTTTTGATGGAGGATAATTATTTATTATGCAAAATAGTTCTAGCTCTTAAAAAGAGACAATTGCTTTCTTCTTGTTTATTTTAGAAAGGGGAAGAGGCAGTTTATCATATTTTACATTCGCCAACTGTTGTTTAATGATGAGACTATGTACCTGAGGATGTTTATTGGTGGCTAGACTTTAACTAGCCATAGTACAGAGATAAAAACTCTTGTTTCAGTGCTGTACTTCAGGATCTTTGAGTATAAATATATAGAAATATGAATGTCATTCAGTGCTGGCTTTACTAAACTAGAAAAGAATATTGGTTAGTGTGACTGAGGATTTAATCTCAGTGTCTCCGTTGCAGACATTACTCTTCTTACCTGATACTCTTTACTATACGCTTGATATTACTGCAGTGTAGAGCATTGTATCCAAACTACTTTGAGACTAATAAAATATCCATGGGAGGTTTTATATTAACTTCACTGTCTGTATGAAGATTCAAGACTGAAATTACATAGACACTCAAAAGAATAAAATTCTACAACACAACAGGTACCACGTTAAAAGTATTGGTGCATATACAAACTTTATAACATAGAAAGTGTAGCAAGAAAAAGACATTTTCAAAAATATTTAAATCTCGAGAAATGTACTCAAGTTTTATTGTTATAAACAGGTAGTTTTAAAGGAGCTTTATGAAAGGATTAAAATGCATCACCAATTACATAATTGAAGGAAAAATAGATGATATTTGTGGTATTAGGTCAAAGATTGACACAGTCCAGCCTATAGTTTTTTCCATTTGCTATTATTGTGCCATTGCATTTTACAGAAGAAGTGCTGGAGGTGGAATTCATTTCTGCTTGTGTGTCTGTTTTGATACCATGAAGTGCATTGCAACTTCTGAGATACACTAATATAAACAACGGTGTGCCGTCCTGCAAAGAGCAACAGTGACCTCTAGTGGTTGCAACGTTTATTTCAAGCTTAGTGTTAAAAAAAAAAAACAACCAAAAACCAACCCAAAGCATGGTGAAGATATCCCACATTGTCGTTTAATTTAAGTTGCTGTCTTTTTAAAAAAGTCATTTTTTCCAAAAAAAAATCAAGCAGCAGCAGTTACTGAGACTTAATTCCCCTTATTCAGAATTTCTCTCCTCTCTGTATTGTACTGAAGTTTGCAAATACAGCAGTCCCTTTGGTAATATCTCAGTTTTACACATGCAACTGTCTGTTATAATTTTTTTCCAAACTTTTTAGTTATATTACTTTTATAACCACTTTTATCTGAGGCATTTAAACCTCTGTGTAAATGCTGATGTAAGAACAAAAGGCTAAATTCTTCCTTCCCTGCACACAGGGGAGATTTACATTGCCTTTATACATTTGTAATTTTTTTCCTATCAAATATACAAGGTTTTGGCCACAAAAACCAGTAGCATTATGTTATCCAAGAATTCATAACAATATAGTAATTAATAGTATGATTAGGAATTCTTGTAAAATTCTTGTATGTATATAGGACCCAGGAATATAAAATATTAGGTTTTCTAGTAGTTTTAAAAGGAAAAACAAAACAAAACAAAACAAACAAAACCCCACAAAATACCAAAACAAAACAAAAAACAACCAACCAACCAAAAAATGCCAACAAACCAACAAACCTGGATTATTTCAATGTGTTATTCTTTTCCCTTGATACTGTTTCAGATTAGAAATATTAGGCCAATATGGTTTCCTGAAATTTATATTTACTTATATTCTAAAAACTTTCTTCTTTCTCCTTCATTCTTTGTATCCTTTAAGAAGTGAGGTAAGGAAAAAGGATGGAAACCTAAGCAAGGAAAAGCAGGGCATTCATATGTAGATGTAAGAAAGAATCTCAATTGTTTGTGTTATTGAAACCTGCTAATGTAGAATCTGTGGCCTTTAGACCTCTGACAACAGATTCTGTAGAGCCACATAAATCTGTGGCACTTTAGTATCCAGGGCACAATTGCTATCATTTTCCCACAAAGCACCAAGTCTCAAAAAAAGACCCAAAGGAATTTGTAAATTTAACACTACTTTCTGATGACATAGTTTTGCCTGGAATTAGTCACTGGAGAAGCATCAAGAGTTAGAGAAAAGCTTTGCTTCCATTTTCAAGCTGTTCTGTAAAAGTCTAGAACCTTTTCCTGAACTCTGCTTTAGCATATGCACCCTCATTATACAATAGATTAATAGCCTACTTGCCAAGATACTGAAAGACTGTCTTCAGGCTACACTGCTGTGACCTGTCTGTGTAGTACTAATATCCTATTCCTTTTTCCTTGTAAGATTTCCAGATTGCAATCAATTCTACATAGAGCTTTACCTTTCACATTTTTAAAAATCTTATTAGCTTGACATCTGCTGAGTCAGAAGAGCGTAAGATTTGCTACTTTAACCTCAACTCCTTGTGGCACAGTTACAATGATATAATGATAATAGTTTGTTTGGAAAAAAAAAGGAGAGGGTTTATCTTGGTCATATTCTTCCTCACTGACACTGTTGCTAAGAAAATAATTGTCTGTTGTAAGAGAAATTGACAGCATCAGGGTTCTACTGGCTGTCTGATGGTTCTATTTATATCTAGATTGATGTAGGTTTGACATAAATACTCATTATATAAAGATATACAAAGCCATTGGTATTTTTCTGGCTTTCACACTGTATGACTATAAAACCTTCACTATTTTGAAAAAGATAGGGAAGTTACAGCTGCTAAAGCAGCTGTTGTCTTGCTTAGAAGTTGTAGTCAAAACTAGTACGTTACTGCAGGGCTTCCAGAATTGTAGCGTCTCCATATATGCATTTGGGTACAATTCAAGATATTATTGTTTAATTGTGCCTTAATATATACAGCATGCTTTAGGACTTAGGTGCTTGGAAGACTCTTTCTTTCCCTTTATATTAATACAACTGTTGTGGTTTAACCCTAGCAAGCACCATGAGGCCACTCGCTTATTCCACCCCCCTAGCCTGTTGGGATGAGAAGGAGAGCTGGGAGAAAAAAGTAGAATCCTGTAGGTTAAGGTAAGGAGAGTTTAACAGAACAAGACAAATAATAATATTAATGAAATAATATATTAAACTAGTGATGTAAAATGCAAGTGCTCACCACTCAGTACCTGCCACCCAGCTTGTCACCTGGATAAACTGTGCATACTTCCCCTGGCCAGATCCCACTGACATCAGTATGGTATTGAATATCCCATTAGCTCATTTGATTTGGTTAAACTGGTTGTGGTTCCTTCCAGCTTCTTGTGAAAACTAACCCTAATGAGGTTCAACAAGGCCAAATGCAGATCCTGCACTTCAGCCACAAAAATCCCATGCAGTGATACAGGCTTGAGACAGTGGCTGGAGAGCTGCCCAGAGGAAAAGGACATGGACATACTGGTCAACAGATGGCTGAATTTGAGCCATCAGTGTGCCCTTGTGTTCAAGAAGGCCAACAGAATCCTGGCTTGTACCCAAAACAGTGTAGCCAACAGAAGTAAGGCAGTGATTGTCTTCCTGTACTTGGCAGTGGTGAGGCCACACCTCAAATACGGTGTTCAGGTTTGGGCCCCATACTACAAGAAAAATATTGAGGTGCTAAGCAATGAAGTTACAGGTGCTGAACATTTGCCTAAGCAAAAGGATGCGTTTTATTGCCATCTAAGCACCTCTAGAACCCATAGCTTAAACAGTTCCATATACAAATGCACTGGCTGCTGATCCCAATAGGCTTCCTGACACATGCAACAGTGTTCATTACATAGGCCAGCAGTAAAACATATTTTTATTAAAAATCACATCCAAGAATGCTAGTCTTTTATTAATGAGATGTCAAATAGTTGTCAAATGGTTCTGGAACACTCTTCTTGAAAGAGAAAAAATCTGGATACAGTCTGTTGCTCTTCATAAGGCTTTAAACCAAATAGCTTTCATCTCCTATTGACTGAAAGAGTCTAATCAGGGCAATGTGGCAAACATGCAGATCAAGATAATCAGAATAAGATTCTATAGTGTGGTAATCAGGAAAATTCCCAATGAAGGGTGGTACTAAGGCTTAGAACAACTTCCAGAGCTCCACAAACATCACGTAACGTGTCCTTAACATGAAGTGTACAAATGTATGCAAAAAAGGTAGAAACAGGGATCAAAACACACCAGCACATTGTCAGCAACACTACAGAAGTAGAGACTTTTAGTTTTTCTGTTCCTGTTCTTACGGTTCTTATTATAGCTGGACACAGTGGCACAGCTTGAACAGGAAAAATGAGAGGCAAATTTTCAGGCAAGCTCTTTTAGCATTGCTAGTTAGTTTAATGATGAACTGTTGGTTCTGTATAGCATACAGGCTTGGTGAAGTTTTGTGCTGTTTGGCTGGTTTTTGTTGTTGTTTTCATTTGGTTTATTGTCATTTGGTTTTTTGGTTGTTTGATTTGGTTTGAGGTTTGGGGTTATTTTTTTGTTTTGTTTGGGGTTTTTTTAATGTATTTTTTGTGAAGTTAGTTTCAAAATACCCCATTTTGTCCATATATTATCCAAGAAATCTAAGAATGTTTCTATGAGTTTCACACCTCTAGCCAAGTCTTGGCCTCTAGCTGTGAATTTGGAAACAGATGAGCAACATGGAAGAGAGATGAATAGGAAATGAACTGTGACGAGATCCTCACTGATAAGGAGACTGTGCTAATCAATGTATGGGATTATAACACCATAGAAACACAATTCATTTTGGCAGTAGCTTATTTTTACTTGTTGGTAAATAAGGGAAAGTTTAAGCAAATAGCAGATTAGAGAATTTTAATGAATCTCTGAAACTGGAGGTCTTGTAAAGCAGCTGCTGACAATTGCTGTACTGGATATAATTTAAGATCCACTTTTCCAAGAATTCTGCTATGTACTGCTGCAGGGAGACCTACATTAGCTTAGAGGACAGAAAGAAATACTGATTAAGGCAGTTCTTAGGATATTTGTATGTTTGAAACAATTTTTACTCCTTAATTAGGATTGTTGTAAATTCTGAGGATATAGTTTAGAAAACTGAGCTAGAGAAAAAAATAAAGCAACAGAAAAAAAGCCTTATGAAAGCTATTTTTCTTCTGGAACACAACTATGCAAGAAGCACAACTTTCATGCCAGATTTCTCTATTCCTACATACAAAAGGCTGTTCGTTATCCACCCACGAGATGGCACCAGAAACTTGAACAAAGTTTCGTCCCGTGCATGGTCACAAACACCTTCACGTTCTTGTTTCGTCTGTATCTCTGCCTCCAAAGTGGCAGAAATATAATACATATGACATAAACCCAATACTCATCTCACTTTGATTCAAACAGGTATTTTGGCATGTGTTAGACCAGTAAAAAACCTTTAAAATACATATTTTTCTATGTCTTAATTTATTTTAAACTCATGTCTATAATTCAAAATGAAACCTATTTAGATGCTAATCTGATTTAAACAATGCAAATTGCAGATAACTGAAGGAACTTCAGTTTTAATGCAGAGAATTCATATTAGTGTAGCAGAAATCAGAATACAGACCTTAGCGTCAAAGTTCTCTTTTGAACTGCATCTGAAAAAGATTTTAAGATTAGAAGGATTTAAATACCTTTATGAAGTCATAGAAATAATTTCACAAATTTTGTAATCTAAGTCTTTAAAACACTCATGATCTAGTAGGGAAGTCTTTTCTGAATATATCTTTCTTTTTAGATGCCAGCATCAGTGTAGTTTGTGATAAAGAAAGTTTGTACTTTTCATACACAATCACCACAGAGTTTGCCCAGATATCATCTGCATGAATACACAAAATGTGTGGTTTCTCCACATGGATAAGCAGTCAGTGTCACACTGTATGCAAGGAACTGCTCAGGGCTGAGGTTAAAAGTTTGTTCCTGTTTCTGGGAGAGAAGCATTACTTTTTACAGTGCCCATTAATTGTAGAGAATCCCAATCTTTTCTTGTTTAACACAACTGGGAGTTTAGAAAATACTGTCGGCTTTGCTGCTTGTTTTTAAAGAATGACAATTGGAGTCTGAAGACTGATATTATAAAGCACCTGTTTCTAAACAGAATATGTGGGTCTTGCTTCATTAGTCTCTAGAGTTCATACAGGCACAGCACAGTGTCACAGCAGTCACTATCTGTTGAATTTTTTAAGATAAATGGAAATAATAATAATAACTAAAAGTGTTTAATTTTTCAAAAACATTATACATAGATTCAAATTTATAATATATATAAGCTTACATATAAAGTAGTGTTAAACAATGAGAATGCAAATTCAGGCATGCAAAAGCTAGGGAACAACATATTACATTTTCCCTTTCCCTTAAATGTCCTTGTTCAGTAAGACGTGTATTTGGTGTATGTTTTTAGCTGCATTCCTTTTTCTTCCAGTACATTTCTTCCCTGTTTGGCACACAGGATAGATGGCAAAGACATCTGTTCCCAGCCCCTTCCCTGTGTGATGTATATCACTAATGCACAATTTCTACATTTTATTCAAGATACTGTTTTTATTGTGATAGTATTTAAATGCTTCCTATTTATTAGGAGGCATAGTTATCCAATATTTTTTGGTGCTTCAAGAAGAGGGTATTAACCTTCCTCAGTGTTACACACAGCAGACTCTAACCTCCATTTAGAAATTTGAATTAGATGTAAAATGCCATAGAAGAGACATAGTGCTGTTGCTCATTATGGAGAGTTTCCGTTCATTCTCTCTTTAAAACCTGAAATAAAATCACATTCAGAATATTTTAGATATGACAAAAACTGTGTATTGTTTACACAGTTTTCAGTTTTCAGACTTGAAATGGTTATGCCATCAAACTTCTTTGAGCATGTGAGAAATTAACAAAATACCCTTTTGTTCAAATAAAAGGTACCAGCCATCACTGGAAGTAAACTATATCTCAGCTGCCTGTGAATTAGCAAATTCCCTGTGTTCAACATTGCTTAGATTAATTGGCTGGCCATTTGCTTTTGATATGCTACTATTTGCACTGCAGGACAGGGCACAGGTACGAAACAGCTTCAGCTATGCAACTGCATCAAAGACTACAAAAAATAAAACTTCAGCTTTAATTGCTTAAAAACCCCAACAGAATAAACACCAAAACACAATATGCTTATTTATGGTTTACTTGTCAAGTATGTTTCTTCTGCATCTAACTCACCAATAGAAGTGTCTTCGACAGTGCTATCTTAAGATATTTTAAGTCAAACCCATTTTTAATACCTCTGATTGTTCATTTATAGATCAGAAATGGTGTTATGTAGTCTTTCAGAACTTTTCACTCTTATTCAAGAGGACAAATAGTATATACAAAGCAAATTTGAACTGTGAATACCCCCGGTAGTCTGAATCAACTAGTTAAGTTTTACACTCATCTGTTTATTCTAAGTGAGGTTATTCAAGGTCTAGATGACACAAAGAACCCTTTTTCTCTACTATCAGTTGCAAAATAAGCAAGTAAAACTATAGTCCATATACCTTACCAAGCATTAAATTGCAACCTAAACCTCCTCTGGCTCAACCTGGGGCCATTTCCTCTTGTCCCATCACTGGTAACCTGGGAGAAGAGACCAACACCCACCTAGCTACAACCTCCTTTCAGGTAGTTGTGGAAAGTGAGGTGGTCTCCCCTGAGTCTCCTCCAGACTAAACAACCCCAGTTCCCTCATCCACTCCTCATAACACTTGTGCTCTAGCACCTTCAACAGCTTCATTGCCCTTCTTCGGACACATTGCAGCACTTCAGTTTCTTTCACGTAGTGAGGGGCCCCAAACTGAACACAGTATTTATTCAAGGTGTGGCTTCGCAGTGTGAAGTACAGGGAGGCAATCACTTTTCTACTTTTGCTGTTTTGGATACAAGCCAGGATGCTGTTGGCCTTCTTGGACACCTGGGAACATATGTTGTCATTCCTTGCCACTCCTGATTTTACAGACCTCTATCATATCTCCTCTAACAAATATTTTCTTTAGACTAGATGGTCTTAGCTTATTCAGTCATTCCTTGTGCAGAAACTGTTCTATATTTTGCTACTTTCCTCTGGATTGTTTTCCAAGTCTATTGCATACATTTTAGAAATCATAACTTACATTATTCAAGCTGTGGGAAAGTCAGCTAACATCTTTACCGTGGTTTGTGGTTTGTTCTAATATTTTATTTGTTTTTCTGACCACGGGTATTATTAAACTGCTGTTTCAGGGAATGTTTTTTTACAACCCCAAATATCACTCTTGAGAGGTAATGGTTAGCTTAGAGCCTATAATTTTATACGTGAAATTAGGATTGTTTTTCTCCCATGTGCATCACTTCACATTTATTTACACTGAATTTCATTTGTCTCTTCACTGCCCTTTCAGTCTTGCACAGACTTTTTTCAACTCCACACAGTCAGCTTTCATCCTTACTATCCTGAATAATACAGTGTTGTCAGTAGCCTTTTTCTTTTCAGTGATCTCTTGCTTTCCAGGTCAATGACAAATATTTTACAATATAGATGCCTGCTTACCAGCACTGATGACCTGTCTCCACTTCAAGGACTAACAATTTTCTCCTACTTCTGTTTTCTTTCTCTTTACCAGTCGTTTATCTATGCAATAAATGGCTTTACTCTTGCTACCTAATTTACTTGAAAGCTTTGTATGAGAGATTTTGTCCTTTCACTATGCAAACTGAATAGTTTTCCCCTCCTCTTTTGGAACCTGTTAAAAAAAATCAAAGTAAAATTTTCCACCTTCTGATCTTCAGCATCTAAGGCTCTTTAAAATGAAAAGCTACATGAAACTTGGTAATTCAGTTATTTCATCCTTCAGTTCCTCTAGTTCTCATATGTGAATAACATCTGGTCCTGGAAATTCATTATTGTTCATTTGTCATTTTTTTTTTCCATAAACTCTTTTACAATCACTCAGTTTTGGACAAATCATTGATAAGTCTCCTGCTGAGACTGGCTCCCTAATGGGACTCTCCCCTTTTTCTTCCACAAGGATCACCACTTTAGGCTCTCAACAATGACCTTTTTCTACTTGTTTGTTTTCACTACTCCTTTTACATTCTAATCATCAGTTGGCTGTGGAGACATCTTGATCCTAATGTGTAGTTTTGCTTCCTTTTGCCACTTGTTTGTTCTTTTAAATGGCCATTTAATGCTTTCATATTTCATAATACCTTATATTTTCTTTTTAATATAAAAATAAGACTTCAGCTTTTGAAGAATGCCTTAATGTTTCTGGAAACCTCCTTTCTATTACTATTTAGCTTTGCTTTATATCTCAAGGTCTAACTAGCTTCAGAGAGGTATTAAAAATACTGATTCTACTTTATGAAAAATACTTTCTGAAACAGGCTGTGTGTTGCTTTTTGTGGGGTTTGATGTTGTTTTTGCTCTCTTGTTTTGGTGAAAAACTGGCTTTCTGAGTTGCTACTGTGTCTAAAGGTGGGAAAGTAAGAGAAAAAAGATTTACTCTCTCAAGGCATCCAGAGAGCACTTTTCTTACAAAAATCTATACACCCAATTCGAAATTATCTTCTTAGCAGGTTTATTGCTGTTGTTTTCTTTTTTGTATTGTGACTAGTATGACAGGAAGCCATTTGTAATTTCATCAGAAGACATTTGTGTCTACTGATGTCCATGTCAACAGCTGATGCAATGAGAGTCTTCTGTGTGGACCTTTAATGCTCCCATAATAAATTTAAAAGGAAGAAAGGATGAATAATAATGAACAATAATAAGACAAGAATTACTATTATGTTTTTATACTTTATATGATACACTTAACTATCTTTACACTGTGTTAGTTTTTATATTGTCTTATCAAATATTTTACTTTACAATGTAGATATAACAGAATATCCTGATAAGCAGTTGAACTTGTGTCAATGTTTCCTTCACTTAAAATGCTTTGATTTCTGTAGGGTCCAGGCTTATCCTGACAGGGAGTTTAGGTTCTTTATAAGCAGCTCATATAGTAGTGGAAAATGAGGAAAGGCAATGCAATTTATTTGGGATGGGCCAAATGGGGTTGGAAGGGACCTTGAAAGATCATCTAGTCCAACCCCCCTGCCAGAGCAGGATTCTTCCCTAACCAGGAGTTGAACCCAGGCCCCAGCAGTGAGAACACTGAATCCTAACCACTAGACCACCACTTCTTGTTAATGAACACAGTACAGCTAAATGTTCCCACATGCCCTTAGCAACATTAACAATGTAATATTTTAAATTTTAGTTATTAATTTGTTATAATGTAGAAAAAAAACACATGAAAATGAGTTAATACATTGACTTATCCCAAAACTCATTAATGATAAATTAAGTCACTACTTATGCAAAATTAAGCACCTAAATTTGGACTTGTTCATTTCAGACAGGTACAAGAAAACATTTATAAGCATTTGAGAATCTGATTTAGGTTTTAGATTCATATATCAACTAATGAGAAAAGACTGATTTAAATTTTAAATATTCATTTTTTTACACTTCTTTTAAATTATTTACAGACAAAAATAACTCACAAAAATATTTTCTGGACACAGTGAAATGATTAATACATTTGAGAGTATTGTAATTTGCCCACAGAGAATTCAAGAACAGGGAGAGGTGAAATTCAATGAATAAATTAGAAAAAATCTTTCTGAGCTTAAGTTAGAACATACAGATCAGCAAATTTAAAGGACCTTTTTTTCAGCGTTTACACTGATTAACTTTACCACATCATCCCAGATTTTATTTAACTAGCACGGTATAAGGGATGTGGTTTGTATTTGTTAATGTGTGCCACTCATCTCTGTTGCATGTTAATGACTGTCAAACTCAGTTTATTAATTGAAATAGGGCATCACAAATAAATTTTGAGCTTATCATGCTGATATTCTGTGTATCATGTAGTATATTCTTTATGTTATAACAATTTTTATATATGACACATAAAAGGAATTGTAAAAAATAGAAATAAAAAGAATGTTGTAATTTCCTAATTAAGCAATTCTTAATTTAAATAGAAAAACATTTGAAGAGCTGGACTTATTTCTGCAAAAAATAAAATAAAATAAAAAATTTGCATACCCACATAACACTTGAAGTGTTCAATGTCTTGGGTAGAAATCTCCTTTATGCTCTGTTAGTTAAGGCCCATTTTTAGGTGGTAATTGGATGGTATGAAAACCTTATGCTGAACTACTGCAGAGGTAATTACACTTTTTAAAAGGAATGATCTATTTCCACTGAAATGATTTTCACTTTCAACTGCTTTAGTGGCTTTAAATTGTTAAGCAAATCTGAACGTAGCCACGCATTTGGGAGAAAGGATATGCTTTTTCTGTAAAAGAGCAACTTTTATGAGTGCACTATAGCTTATAAGAATACAAACAATTTGCAAGCACAGAAAAATGAGGTAAGATGCTAAAATGTAATCTTCCCTTCATTGTACTGAGATGTCCTTAATATTATTCAATGACAGCTGGTAAGAATCATGTTATAATAGTTTTGGAACTCCACCTAGGAATAACTATTGCAGTCAAAAATATAAACACAAGTGGGATGTCTGAATAATCTCAAAACTTGGTTTATGCATGTTTTTTTTCTACATCATCTCATTAATTCATGAGTACCAACCTGGCTGAAAGTTTAGAGACCTTGAGATGAAGTGAAAAAACCAATTTTGACAGTGTTATCAGAATCATTCCAAAAGTGCTTAGCAATGCAACCGTTTCTTAATGATATATGTTTAAATAGTAAAAGCTATGCTTCTATCTTATTGATAAGAATGCTAATATACAATGTGTGAAATAGTTAAAAATATTTTTTTTTAGTTTATACCTATAAAGCCTAACATAAGGCAACTATTTAGCTGATTTAGCACATAATTCTTTGTCAGATATGAAATATGATCATAAGGAGAAACTTTGTGATAAATGAAAAGACCTGTTACTTGGAAAATAATTAGACTGAAAAAAAATTGTAAATTCATGGACACATGGGTTCTGTTTTGCTTGAAATATTTATGAGGATACTGTGTTGTCTAAATTTGATGATAAGTGGTTGTTGAAAAGCTGACCTGTCATTCTGTCCATTTTTTGATGCAGGACTATATTAATCTTGAATTCAGGATATAAACCTTCCTGTGCTCTCCTCACACAGTACAGAATTGTATCATCTGCAGTATGGACACTTGAAGGGATAAGTAGGAATTTTCAAGGACATTGACATAAATGGAAAAATAAAACAAAAATTATTTTCTTACAAAACATTAAGGTGACAATGATACAATTAGAAATCAAGCTAAAGGGTGAGATCACATTAATTTAGTCAATTAAAGAAATAGAATTGTTTCTGTTTGGTTACATTTTGTTTGTTAAGAAAAATATAACTAAAGAAATCTTATTGATATTAATCAATAACATAAATAAAGAAATCATAAAATGGTCAAAAAGTAGACTTCTAATATGATAAAGGACTAAAATTATAAGACTGTTTTTTTAAAACTTATAATCTGTTCTGGTTTTATACATGTAAGCTTACTGTAGCAAAATATAAAGAGAATAAAATTTCCTGTTTCCTGTCAGGCTGACAGTGAAGAAGGCTTAACAGTCTATGTTTCTCAGAATAAAAGGGTAGTGGAGAGATCTAAATTTTGCCTAGATTAGTAAATTAGATACACCCAGGAAAATTCCCCATCACTGAGGTCAACTAATGCAGAACTGCCAGTATCTGTGATAACAATTCTTTTTTAGCCTGCAAAAGGAGGTGGTGATGTTACAGGCAAACCTGTAATAAGAAACCTGGGATATTCTAATTCCTAATACCTCTATGGGAATTATTTAGGAGACTTATGGTTTACCTGGGTCAGAAGCACTTACCTTATTATCACTCAGAAGTAGCTGTAGTTGCATTTAACCACTGGAATCTGTAAAGACCTTTCATTTACACCAAAAGCATTTTAGAAACATTTAAGCATATTATCTCAGAAAACTATGAGAAAGAAATGTACTATATTCCTAAAGCAGCCTGTGTCATAGAATGGGAAATAAATCTATCTATGCATGCATGCTTTAAGACATCAAAACTTCTCCTTGAATTCAAAACACTGAATCAGCCAGCCTACTTACAACTTCAGGGCACTTTAAATTAACTGGCAGCTCCTTTACGGACAGCACAGATCTCAAGACACCTCAACTTAGGTATTTGTAGTAGTGCTACAAACAGAATTGATAGAAACTCAACTTTTGCTTAAGTATCAGAGCCATACAGAGATAGCATAAGGTATAGCCTAGGTCCACAGGGGAAACTGCTGCTTCTGTGTTCAGAGCATTCCTAATGTATAACGACAGCCCTGAGTTCAGCAAGACACAGCAGTCACAATCATTTTACAAAATACATCTATTCATACACTCACCATCTAACTTTTATATAATCATCTACTGTTGACATTCATTACCCATCAGGGAAGGGACATGGATTCTCAGTCCTTCACAGCATGACAATACATAGTCAAACATTACTCTCTCCTTCTCTGGATAGGCTAGAACAGGGATATCCTCAGCTGAAGCTGCCCTATTTTGAGATTCAAACTTCATGGCGACATCCTAGTAGGTTGTGTTACAGATATGTGCTCCTGTTTCACAAAAAGAACTGAATAAAATAAGATTTGGACCACAGAGTACAATCCCCAAATATATACTACTTAACCAGATGAATCATCTAAACCTTTTGGTAAAATTATGTCCACATGGCTCAGTGCAGACTCTGAGCAGGATAACAAAACTAGTCTAAAAATATCTAGAAATCTCTATCATTCAACAGACTGATATATGTTTAAGAAATTTAGGGACAGGAGAGCAAATCTCTAAATGTGATTAGCCTGCAAAAGTGTGACTACATACTCAGAGAGTGAATGAGTAGAACTTTGCATGGAAATACTTCTGGTTTGTGTAGTCTAGTCATGACTCTCATACCTAACCCCTTGGGGAGTGTTGGAATGTTCGTGTAGGATTCATATCTCCCAACTGAAAAACTGTAAGCTGCATGGATTTGTGAAGTTGGATAAAAAAGCTAATGTTGCAAGGACTCCATCAATGAGAGATGTTGAACCCTTGTCTCCAGAGCTCCAAACTCATTTCCAAGTATTGAAGGATAGCAAGGATAAAAATATGATTCTTTTTTAGGTAGCAATATGTTTTTTACTAATCTTCTCCCTTTTAGAATTTAGAAATCATTTTCAAGCACATATTCTGTTTTCCAGCTTGGGCACAAAAAATATAAATAGTTTTTTATATTTTATGTTACAAAAATGAATCAGATTATTCCTTAAGAGAGGTGATGTCTTTAAAGATTCTCTTCTCAGTTCAGAGTTCTCTTTTAAAAATATGAAGCCAAGCTGCAAGATTTTTGTAGCAGACGTGTTTCAGTCTGGGAATTCTTTCTACAAGTTTCAAATGGTATTTGGCATGATATCTGTTGAATGTCTGAAAATCTTTCCTTCTCTTTGAGTAGCTTTTTTTTTAAGTTTTATCAAAACATTAGCAGGAGACAAGGAACAAAAAAATTAATTTCACCAGTATGGCTAGAAAACCTCTGAGTTTTCCTTCATTGTATTTTCAATTTCATTGTGCAATTGTTTGATACTAGTTAAAGATGCAAAATTCATTTTTTCCTGTAAGTTCTTCATATAAGATATGATTATAAAACCAGAATAATCTGATTTTTATGACCTGAAGGCAGAAAGATATCTATGGAGTTTAAATTCTCATCACTTCTCCTGTTCACAGGGGAAGTGTTTACCCTTTCCATAATACTTTTAAATCTGAGTTAGAAACACAATGGGTTCCTGTATAGATTACTTAAAAACCCCACAAACTCAAAATCCTCTAATTTTTGCCTCACAAGAGTTTAGAAAATCTTTTCCACTGGTTTATCTTTGAATAATTTTAGATCCCTTTAGTTTTGTGTTAATAAATCCAGTTCCTTGAAAACTTTATGAAGAAGATGAAACACAAAATGGAACTCAGTTAAAAAGCTATATAGATTGCTTATTAGGTCACCAGTGTTTATTTCTTCAACAAAACACCACACCAAATCTTCAACAAATCATTTCCAAGCCAAAAATACTCTTAAAGTACAAAGTCACTCTTAGAAAGCCTGTGGCTACACAAGGGCAACAAAGGCCTTAGAGCTATAATAATAGCTGTGCCAACTCTGAAAAAAACACAAACCTGTAAAACTTACTTTGATTTATTTTCCCAATTTTAGTTATTCATAGTTTCTCATTATTTCTTGAAATGTTAGCATCTGATTGACATTCTGCAGTAGATTGTCATACAAACAGGCTGAGTATCTGTGTTGCCTCAGCAGCCAGCAGTATGCAAGGATTAATCAGACAATTCCAAGTTGGGAAGCAAATTTCTCCTGTCAGCCTGGTGACAGAAAGGGTGAAGGCTGTGACAGTTGGCAAGGAAGACAAGGAGGCTAGGTTCCTGGAGGCAGACAATTTATTGTCACACATTTACAATGTTTGATATAAATGTCATTAATATTCTAATCATACCATTATTCACACAATTTAAAATTCATAGTGCTTAATTCTACTTTATTTTAAACTGGACTTCACCATGAACATCCTAACAAAATGGGCTGTGAGTTACTAGCCTGTTAGATTTACAATGAACAATGATGTACAATGGATGATTTACTAGGCATCTATCCATATCATGAACACATTTTCTGAGGAGATTATTTCACATGCTTTGCAGTTGCACAGCAAGCAAATTTCAGGTGCTTGTGCCACATACACCTGTCAATGCACAGAAGAAATAAAATGTAACTTTCAGTGGTTGGAAGCACTTGAAACATTCTGAATGGAATGGCAAGGCAAGGAATGGCAAACATTTCCTAATGGTAACTTATATGCAGCAGACTAGAACTTGTAGGAGTACATGAATACATCCATTAAGTAGTTAGAAAATTAAGTAGTTATTCAAGGCAAACTAAATCACACTTCTTCAGATTCTTACTTTTCAGTGAGGCAACATTGCATTAGATGTAAAGAATTCCAGCCTTCGTTAGTGTTTCAGAACGTTTTGTGATTTAAGAAATATTTCTCTACTGCCTAAAGTGTATTCGGCATAGACGAGGACATCTTGTTCCATGTACAAAACAATATTTATCTCACTGTTCTATGGTACATCTACAGTCACAGGAATTTATTTTTTTTCTTCAGAATGACTAGTAAGATCTGTGCTTAAGATGTTTTCAGTAACCTGTATTAACACTTTATGAAGGGGTCATTAACAAAAATAAAAATAGCAAATATAGAAGCTTACTGTAACATTTCTTGTTCTCAATGAAAGTATATGCATTTAAACATGGGACAGCACAACTGTTGAAATGATGACAGAGGTAATTTCTTTCTATATTCATTCTTTTGCTCATGGCATCAGCCTTTTGTCTATGAATGCACTAGAAATAGTACCATTTTTTAAAATTAAAATAGTTTTGTATCCTTGTCCATTTGCTACAAATTTTATCATCATTTGAATTTAATCTTTGTACTTCATTTCTTTCTTTACATTTCTTGCCTCTCAATATCTGTGTACAGAGAAATGTATTTCTGCTAAAGCAGTAATATGAAACACATAACATAGATGTTACAGTTCAAAGGTTTTCTCTAGAACTGTCTGAACAAAAGATGAAAGAGCTAGAATCTGACTAGAGATTTCAGATTTCAAGGTTAAGTTATACACACTATCAGCAGTCCGCAGTAATGGTAGTTTTTGAGGGAAATCCCTTGCACTTAACTTTAGTCATCTGTTATGTAAATGTGCACACCTTAGGTGATATCCTTAGGCTTCTGTTAGAGCTACTGAAAAGAAAAAGGCATATTTAGGGTGTGATTTATCCCCGTGTTAAATGACTGCATAAGAATAAAAAAATGATACCTTTTAAGTGATTCTTTCTCATCATTAACTATAAAATGAGCCTCGGGTATCTATTTGAGGTACATACATCTGTGCTATTTCCAAAGTTCAAAAAAATGTATCCTAAATGTCAGTAAGACATTTTAAGAAATTAACACGGCCTCAGAATAATATCCCTGGTAATATTCCTTCTTCATTTTCCATTAATTCACTAATAAATAATTTCACTGTATATTAGTGATCTTTTCAGTTCACCTTTTGATAGTGCCAAGATTTAAATTAGGCTTAGATCTTTATCCATCCCCCTATAATTCCAGGAGAAAATTTAGGAAGAAAGAGGACCTTCTGTGACTCCAGTGCTGGCCAGAACTATAACAGTAAACACCTCAATGTAGGTGTCTGTCTGTGAGCCCCACTTGCCTAAAGATAAACAAGGATTATCATTACATTGCCAAAATACATCCTTGGTTTCTAGGTGCTGGTCCAGGAGGAAGTGGGTCTGCTGTAGTTCCTGTGCTGTATCTTCAACCTTGTAGAGATGTCTCAGTCATCCTAATAAAGTTCAGATGACATTAGGTACCTAGATGTAGGTAACTGATTTGTGTCATAGATACGATATTTAAGTGCTTCTCACAGTCAACACAGCCAGTGGAGTCACCTAGGTACTCAGCTTACTAGCCTAGATTGCATTGACTGTAATGACCAGATATTCACTGACTGTCCAGGAGTCTAAAATACTGTCACTATCTGTAGACAATCTAGACCTGAATTCTAACCCAAGGACTGTACTCAGATGCATAAACATAGGCATCTAGCACTATTTTATATGCCTTAGATTGTCCAGCTTGTTTCCACAAGGCTGGTAGATATAAACTGAACAAATGAGGTATCAAATTTTCTGAAGCATTAACTAGAAAGAATTCAGGGTAATCTTTGATACTCCTCAGGAATTTAAGTTCTCAGAAATTTTATATTCAAAATCTTTTTTTTTAAATGGAAATTTTATAAAAGTACATTTTTAAAATTTCAGAGAAAGCACAAATATATAGGCTGAATGACCACACATGGTGGACTGACCTTGGCCATCTGGCAGACACTCACCCAGCTACTCTCTCACTCCTTCTCAAGAGGCTAGGGGGAGAAAATGAAAACAAAAAACAAAGACAGGAAGATGACTTACCAATTGCCATCACTGGCAAAACAGACTTGATTTGTGGAAAAATAATTTAATTTTTTGCAAATTAAACCATAGATGGACAGTGAGAAACAAAGGCAAAAATCTCACCTTCCTGCCAAACTCTCCTTTTTTCTCAGGATCAATTTCACTCCTTCACTCCTGACTCTTCTACCTTCCACCACCACAGCAGCACTGGATGGTGGGTATTGGTAGCTGTGGTCAGTTCATAACAGCTCTTCTATGCTCCTCTTACCTCCACACACTTTTCCACTGCTCCAGCATGGGTCCTCTGCAAGCTGTAGTGTGGATATCTGCTCTGATATAGTCCTATCAACAGGATGCAGGGGATTCTCTGCTTGGGCACCTGGAGCATCTCCTTCTCCTCTTCTCACACCTTGCTGTCTGCAGCACTGTTTCACAACTTTCTCTTTCTTCTGTCCCATAACCAACCATGCAGAATTGAAAAAATGTTTTTAAAACATGTTTTTAAAATATGATTTCTTAAATATTTTTTCTTTGAGGCACCACCACCTTGGCTGCTGACCCTAGCTGTGCCTTGTAGTGAGTCTGTTGGAGCCAGCTAGACCTGACAGTGTTCAGCATGGGGCAGCCCTTGCATCTCCTCACTACCCCTGAAGCCACCCACTGTGAGCACCTCAACACCTACATCCAATACATTAAAATTAAAAAGCCAGTACTGTTTCAGTCCTTTTCAGAAAACTTCGATTTTGGAAGACTGCCTCAGTCTAAAGGGCTTTTTTTTAGCATTACAGTAATCAAAATACCACTGTAAAATAGATGGTGTCTGATAAGGCTAAAAACCTATTGTTATTGATATCCAAATGGAAATACTTCTGTCTGTTACTGAGATGAATTTCACACTGCACTATTTTTAAATTCATGCTGTATGCTTTTTTCTGTTTAGACTGTCTGAAAGGCAGTGAGTGCAGATGGGACACTTTGTGAAAAACATCTGAGGAGGCATGGATTTGAGAAAAGAAAAAAAATATCAGGCAGAAAATTGTTAAACTCAAAAGTTCATACATTGGACTCCAAATTATTCTTTGCCTTAATTAACTAAAGACACTGTATTTGGATTAAGGGTCTTAGTTTTTTAAGATTCACTGCTTAGATGTTTATAAAGGTTGTTTCTTGGTTGTTTGTTTTGTTTTTTTTTTCTTTTTACACAGAAGCAGAGTGCTATAATCAATTTGTGCTGGAGCTGAAGCTTCAGGAAGAACAGCAAACGTATTCATGTACAATTCAGAAGTGTGACATTTGCATACAACTAGAGGAAAATCTAAGAGAGTTTTGTTTTATTTTGTTTTGGGGTTTTTTTAGCAGAAAAATTGTGTTTTCTGCACATATAAATATCACAGCTAACTATAAATGATGTACAACTAAGACATTCCCAGAAAGTGACTAGATGAGATGTGTAAGAGTAGCAAAATATTGACCTTCTTAATGTCTAAATGAGAAAGTAAGAGCAATATATTGAAAATTCAGGTTATGAGAAATGAGAATGACAAAATTTTCCCAAATCTGTAGGTGCAAATGATAAAGTGTGTACAGAACTCAGAGGAGAATTTGCATTGAGTGGAAGAGATGTTGCTATTCTGATTGTGCCTACCACATAGCAGGTGATTACTTCGTGACAGAGAAGAATGATCCTTCTCTCTCTCATCTCTCTAGGTAGTTACATAGCTGTCATCACTTCAGTACATGAATATAGTTTTCTTTTCTGTCATTTATAAAACACATCATTTATCTACTTTATGTACAACATTTAGAACTCCTATAAGGAAGCGTCTGTGACAACTTCTGTTTGCAATTAATTTCTGTCAAGTTAATTTCAGAAGTTATAAGCCATCCAAGTTTCTCTTGAATTTTCTCACAACCAATTCCCTTTGCTCTTACAGAAAAATACTAATGCTATGTTCAGTAGGCTGAGGCTATTAGTAACTTTTGGCAGCAGCAGAAAACTGATAAGTGAAGAGTTAGATGTTGTCGTTAACAGATATTTGTTGTTTCATTTTACAAATTAGTCACACATCCAAAAAGGATAACAATAAAGACTCTGAACTTAAACAGACAATCCATGTAGGGTAATAGCAGAATCTCACTGTTCTCCACCCTCACTAATCAATCAATATGAAAAAATATTTATAAAACAAGGGCCAGGAAAGAGATACACCTAGTACCATCCTTATAATATATTACAAGACTTTTTTTCCAAGAACTTCTGTTTTGGATGCACAATTCTGCTTCTTGCTAGACCATCTCAGAAAGTGTTAGCTTTCATTCCTTATTTCCCACTTATAAATTGGCACCTACATTACTGTCATTTTTGCTAGAGGATGCAAATTCTAGCAATTGCTTGAAACCTTCCTTTATTTTGTGTCATTGATAAAATCATGCAAAGTTTAGGTGGAAAACTTTTGCCCTCTTGGCTCAGTGCCCCTTTTAAAAAAAGTATTTGAAGTCTGATGTAAGTTAAATGAAAGGTTGCAGTCCTCTACATAACCTCTCCAAATATAAGGCTATAATAAGTTTACTTTAGTGATATCCTGAAATAAATACATAAAAAGAGATCTCGTTAGATACAGACTTTCTTTGGTTTTGGTCTAGTCAAGTACCTATAAGTTTCCTTCAAGGTTAAACAGTTGGATGTTCGATCTGAAGAAAAAACACAAGATTCCTTTCAGCTAGATCTTGATTTTTCTGAAGTTGTGCTTTCTATGTGAATACCAGGAACTAAATTGCAGGGTTTGTGTTCATTTATGAGTCCAGCTTAATGTCAGATGTTATCCTCCTAAAGCATAACTTCAGGAAGTTAACTGGAATTACGCAGTTATTTTAGAGATTAGATAGTATCACATAGTATTAAAAGAATAAATCAGTTTTAAATTAAGCAGCTATAAGCCTAGCCACAGAGCTAGCAGAGATTAACACTAAGATTAGAGAAATTAGGACTATTTTGTAAATACAGTCAGAACACAATGCCTAGCATCAAAGTTACTACGTTTTCTATAAAACTTCAGTGTTTATATTCTGTTAAAGAAATGACCAGATGCTCTGTTTAAGGCTGAAAGTATTCAGCTGAGCTTAGTTATGCCTGGTTTTTAAATTGTATAATTTAATTACAGTAAAAGATCACTGAGATGAGTGAAATGCTACAAACACTGCATAAATCTTCCTCTTCCATAAATGCAGTTTATCTGCATCATTGTAAGAAACTGTTTCACCCAATAAACACTATCAAACAAAACATTTTTCATTGTGTCTGCTTACTGATATCAAAAAACCCAGTTTATTACTTAATACTAAGGAGAGTCAGAACATATACTTTTCAAAAGCAGTGCCAACAGTAAAGAATAAAACCAGCAGTAAAAACCAGATATTTTTCTATTACTCAGGTGAAGTATAATGATTGACAATAGATTCTATTTATAAGCATAAGCTTGGGAAATGTGTGTTAATTTGGTAATTAAATCTGAAATAACAACATAATCCCAAAAGTATAATATTGCATGAGGTTGTCACTATTATGGTGAAATTATCCTGTTAACATACTCTCATCTAGGGTATATTTCAGTGCACAGTTGAAATTTACAATTACTAAAGCATTCTCTAAAGGACAAAACAGAAGAATTTTTATGTTATTTTGTAGACAGAAATGGCCCAAACAAAATCTGTTAAAATTAATAGCATGATTGTCTTTGACTTCAGAGAACTCTCGCAGTCAGGGTCCAAACTCATTGTTCCATATATATGGTTTATTATGGAAAGCACAGAATATAAATAATGTCTTCTGATTTGCCAGAATTAGCTATTTCCCTTCAAAATTTTTCTTTTTTCCTTTACTCAATGCAGATGAAATTGATCACACACAAGAGAAAAAAAAAAAGAAAAAAAAAGAAGGAATCAAGGCAGCTTGTCAGTGGAAGAAAGATGAAACATCCAGAGTAAATTATTATTGTTCTCATTATTTCAAACTGTTCCAGGTCTCCTGTGATAACAAAAATTTTATATATAAAGTTAACAGAATAGTTTATGACAGTCAAAAACTGTTTAAGAGAATAAACCATGTCCCTTATTTCTATGTTAAACCATTTTTGAAAACCTTTTCTATATCAATATAGGTAGATATATTTAATTAAATTTTTGAGTCATTAAGAAAAGACATAGACTATGCCAGAGAAACATAAAGTCCTTCCCACTGGAATGGAAGTGAATGTGTTAAAGGAGAATGACAAAGCTGCTAAAAGAAAAGTCTGGAAACAGCCTATTTGCTTCTACTATACCTAGTTTGCTTCTTTTATTTGTTCTTTTCCCTCAGTGATTCAGCTGAAAAGTCAGTGAGATTTGTTTAACTGAAAGTGAACTGACCTAGATGAGTGCATGTGGGAGCTAGCTCACACATGACATTTGACAAGTACAGAATAAAATAAATGTCAGTAATCCATATAGCATCAAGGAGCTTGTCAAAGCCAAATTTAGATTAATCCTTATGACTCAAAACTCCTTTGAAGGGTTCCAGGACAATTAAATTGCTGGGAGTTCACAATCTGCGTCATATTTTATATTGCCTAAAAAGCCAGTCTGAAATGATTAGGAAAAAACCTCACTTCCAAAATATGGAAGAGGCACTGGAATAATATTTTTGTCCAGTTCTGTGTTTCTTGACTCTACAAAAGCAAGAAAAAAAGAAAAGGAAAAGGAAAAGAAAAAGAAAAAGAAAGAAACAGAAAAAAAAAAAAAGCAAAAAGCAAAAGAAAAAAGTAAAAAGCAAAAAGAAAAGAAAAAGGAAAAGAAAAAAAGAAAAAGGAAAAGAAAAAAGGAAAAGGAAAAGAAAAAAGGAAAAGAAAAAAGGAAAAGAAAAAAAGGAAAAGGAAAAGAAAAAAAGGAAAAGGAAAAGAAAAAAAGGAAAAAGGAAAAAGGAAAAAGGAAAAAGGAAAAAGGAAAAAGGAAAAGGAAAAGGAAAAGGAGAAAAGAAAAAAGAAGGAAAAGAAAAGGAAAAGGAAAAGAAAAAAAGGAAAAGGAAAAGAAAAAAAGGAAAAAGGAAAAAGAAAAAAGGAAAAGGAAAAAAAGAAAAAGGAAAAGGAAAAGGAAAAGGAAAAGGAAAAGGAAAAGGAAAAGGAAAAGGAAAAGGAAAAGGAAAAGGAAAAGGAAAAGGAAAAGAAAGAAAAAAACCCCAAACAACAAAACCAAACACCCAAGTACACTTTTCTTTCTCTACCTGCATTAAACACCAAAATGTGGAGAGATGGGGCAATAGTACATTACATTTCCATACTTTTTACAGAAGTTATGACTTTGTTATCATTACTTGGCTTTTTACTACTTCCAATGTTACCTGTATGCAAACTTGATACAGTCGGGTGCATTAGAAATTGTTTATTTTAGCTTATTCACCCACTATGTCATTGGCCAATGGGAAATAAGGCCCAACATGTGTGACTTGAGTTTTTTATCACCCTGGGTTTTCAGTCCCCTCTCTCTCAGTGTTTAGATTTACCATTTATAAACTACCATTTATACTGTGACTGTACCTTTTCAGTTGCTTGTTGAAGTTTTTTTGTGCACAAGCAAGTATGAAAATAAACATTGATTTAATGAGTACACAGTTTAAAAAACATAAATTACATAACTTTGAACATACCTGACTGATAACACTATAAGCTAGCATAAACATAATTCAAACCAAAATCATATTATGCAGACTTTAAGAAGCAATTTGGCTTCTGAAGAATAATAAATGTATCTAATATCCTATTAGGCAAGGGTATTCAAGGAAAAACACCGGAATCATTGAACAAACTGTGATTATATAGTACAATAAAGAAAATGAAATACAGAGAAGGGAATGTGTCTTGACAGTCTAAATGCCCTTTACTCTTTCTTCAGAAAACTGATTTGTTCTTATTTATGGCTTTCCTTAGGGAAAATGTGTCCTTGTTGCATATTCCTTTTTAAATGCCCTGCAAAACCATCATGACATCTGACATAGAACAACTTGGCTGGTTTATGCCCACAATGGTGGAATCATGGTGCTGTAAGTATAAAAGCTGCCAAACTGTCCACATGCTGGAATTGTCTGTGATCCTATATTATTTGTCTTTAAATATTTTAAGCTTCTGACACAAATACAGTATTGCTTGTTTGACTGGATGATTTCTTCTGGATTCCAGGGTCATTTTCTGTGACTAGTAGTTCATGAACCCTATACACAAACATTTTCTAAATCTGCTTCTGGCTATATACTACTGTATTTTTTTTAAAAAGCCTATTTCTCAAGCATAATCTGGAGATTCCAACATGACAGTGGGAAATGTCAAATGTTAATGAAATTGAAACAGTTAGGTAATACTGAATTCTTGCTCCCATTGTTAAATCTGTTGCCTTTTTCTTTTGTCACATAATTGTGTAAAAACCCTAAAGGTCAATAAGTGATGGTTTAGCCTTCTATAGAGAACTCAAAAAGATCACCTGCTTCACATGTCAGTTTTCATTTAAACACTAACAGCAAATCCCCTCCTATCTCAGATTTTAAATAAATGAAGTTTTTGATATTAGAAGACTCCAGCCACTAGAAAAGACTTTTACCCCAGTGATTGAGCCTGAATATAAATCTGGGCCTATTTTTTCATTTTTAAAACACACTTGATAACAGAATCACAGAATGGTTGATATTGGAAGGGACCTTTAGAGGTTATCTGGTCCAATCTCCCGATTAAGTAGGGGCACATAAAGCCCAATACCTGATACCATGTCTAAATGGCCTTTGAATATGTCCAAGGACAGAGACTATTACCCTGTCATTGGGAATCACACAAAAAAGTCTGGCTTGATCCTTTGTTCACCCTCTCTTCAGGTATTTATATACATTTATGATGTTATCTGTGAGCCTTCTCTTCTTTAGGCCGAATTGTCCCAGAATTCTCAGCCTTTCCTCAATGGAGAAATGCTCAACAAAGCACCCAAAACCAGCTGTCTGCATCCTCTATGCACCCTCCCTTCAGATATTTACATACATAAATGAGATATTTGGGCTGATTCCCAAATACGACCGCAGTAAACAGGGTGAGATATGCTTCCATTTAGTCATTTAAATAGCAAAGCTTCACATATTTATTCTCATTAATCTTATTCAAAACTGAGAAAGTAATTTATTTTGTTTTGGAACCATATCCTGATTAGCAGAAATGTATTCCTCCTACACTGTATAACATCTCACTCTTCTTTATTTGTTTCCTTTAACTAGAAACTTTAAATTTACTGTCTAATATTTTAAAGTGACACTGTATAAGAGATATTAAAAAAATACATTGAAAAGAATCTATTTCATACTTCTTTTTTTATTTCAAAAGCTTTTATCATTTTATGTTAAATATCTTAATTTAAATTCTCCTGATACTACTGCTTATGTCCTTTTGTAAGTGGGTATACTTATGTCAAACACCAAGTCTATATTACAATACTGACCCAGTATTTTGGTTTCCCATTCGGTCCCATTTGGACTGGGCACTTGTCCAGCATGTACCACAGGATATTTTCAACTTAGGTACCTGAGTCACATTTATGCATGTCCAGAAAATCATTAATTTGAAACAGCAATGTATTTTTTGAGTTCCCCTATTATATCTTGAATAAATATTAACTATCCTGGAGACTTCCTGTTCTTAATTTAGTATCACTCATTTAGCATTTCTTTTTGTGTATCTTTTTTAGTTGTTCCTTGCATTCACTGCAAAGAAGTTCTATCGAGACTTTCCCATTCCTCAGTTGTTTCCTTCAGTTTGATTGATTGATTGACCTGTCTATCTGTCCTCTCAACATGCACCCCTTTTTTTCTCAAAAATTTTTTTTTAATTCCCCATATGTTCATCTAATATTTCATAGCAATTGTTCTGTTATATATGTTAGCTGTCATCTTACGAAAACAAGTTTTTCAGAGTCTTGGTACTTTCGGATGTCTCTACTGAATGTCACATTCATCATTTTCTGTCAGTATAGAAGTATCAAGGCACAACAAAAGCAGGGGAACTGTGGGTGATATCATGACCAGCAGGAGCAGGTCAAAACAGTAAGACAATGCTTAAGTTAATTAAAGTTATCTTTATTAATCAGCAGTGCAAAGAACTCTAGGTTTTTTAATCTTACTAATTTCAGCAATAGTTTGTATCTCAGGGTTTGTCGATTTCTTGCACTATGTTCTTTAACAGAAAAGTTAGCTAAAATAATTCACAGAACAATGTGAAAGCGTGGTATTGCATGTATTAAAACTCATAAGATGGAACATAAATCTCTATCAGGTAACAGCAGTTGAAATAAGCCTTCACTATTGACAGAGGTATCACTCTCAAATAATGGTCAGCAATACTAAGTAATCAATCAATTCTGTTGAGGAGTTCTAATGACATCACAAACAATAACAGAACATTGCCAGTAGTAATTTAATCACTATCACCTACAGCTGAATTTCATAATGAGGTCTATGAGACACAAGAGAAGTGGTAAGGTAGGAAGAGTACACTATTTCTATATAGTTAATCTGGTGACAGCAGGATGAAACAGAATAATCCAAGATTTATAGATTATTTTCTAGTATTTTTTGTTTAATTTCACCACTGGTTTTAGAAGAAAGCCAGGGATATATTTGAATATTTTGGCAGTTTCATAATAAATCCACTAATTGTTCCTACTTATCTATGTTCAGTTCATGAAAAAGTGTTGGTACATATCGTGTAGATTCCTTTTGGAGGAAACGTAACAGCTAGCTCTTTTCCAAATATATACAAAATGTACTCCTCACTGTAATGGAGGGAGACCTTTGAATCAATGGCTGGACTTCTGAGTATCTTTGACCAAGTGTTTGAGGGTTCTACCAATCAGACTATACCTGGTTTGATGTAGAAACAGTAAACTAAAAATTATGTAGATGTAGGGACCTTACAAGCAGTTATTTCAATCTTCTGGTCTGTTTCTATTGAGCCAAATTACTCACCATTGTAGGCATTGTGTAGGGTGATTCTCTGACAGTTTAAAGGTACCATGTGGTCTTGAAGCTGCAAACCATACAGACTCTGCACTCAGTTCTGTGCTTCTACCTTGTTTCTGTCTTTAGCTACCACAGCCCATAAAATGCTCACCTTTTCACTCCCTAAATATTTGTGATAATATACTTCCATTTTTGTGACTTATCTAATTACTTGTCAGTTACCCTGTTAAAATTTCTGCCAAGAATTTCCTTTATAAACAGACCTTTATGAAGCATTATTTTCTTCTATGAGAGCAATTGTTACCTGCCATTTTAGAGACTTCTGCCATCCAGAATGGCTGCCTGCCATCTGTTTGCTGTGAGGGAGACAGCATTTAATAATTCATAGGGTGGATGACAAATATTCTTTGACATTTTTTCCCCTGGTAGCAGTATACTTAAGAAAATATTTTATGTCTGTGGAAAAGATTTTATCATCCAGTGAATAGTAAAGTTTCACTTGTCACTCAAGTAATCCAGTAGCAAGAAAATTAACTGAATATCAGCCTTCCTAGGCATATAATTTTAGTATTGAAAGCTCTATTAATTCTAGTAGCAGTGAAAATTTTCAATTGATAATCAAATGCAGTCAAACTTCACATAAATCAGAAGAGCCCTAATGATATGTCATGGTCATGGGTCAAATATACAGAGATTTGACATGAAAAATGGTTTATTTTCATAAAACAAGGAAAAGAAATCTGTTGTTTTGGGGTTTTTTTTGTAACAGTAGACTTGAATTAAAAGCAGAAAAAAAAAGAAAAACTAATTCCAGTGGAAACACTGTTTCAAATTTAGGCCTGTGGCAATAAACCAGGAGGTATCAACTTCAGTAATTTTTCAGATCTATGCATAAATTTCATCTTCCAGTGGCTGTCAAATTATAATGACAATTTAGAAGGTCTGATATTACACAGGGGGTCTTCCTGGGGCAGTCAGTGAAGTTTAACAAAATGTTATGGACAGTCGACTGTGTTCCATTGTTGCCTGATTTAAAAATAATAAAAAAAAAAAATAAAATCTTATTATCACTAAAATCCACATTTACAAATGTCTGTTTAAAAGTTTTTGTCTGGATTTACTGAGGGTATATGTTTCTCCAGTTAACAATTGGCAAACTGGCTTGATATAGGTACAGCGAATTGTTTCAAGCTTCCTCTTTTGATTCTGAGTCCAGGTAAGAAGTCGCTTGTCACTACTCTCTCTATGGTAAGAATAAATCTTTTTCATACTAACCATTGAAAAACATAAATTATTCATATATACTAATCCTTAAATAAATAATTTGTCTTTCTTGTCTTGAAATGTATACTTATATCATTTGCAAACATTTAGAAGAAAAAAAATACAAAGGCTATGCAAGTTAAAGTACAGATCATATAGTCAGCTACCATATGGAAAGTGAAAAATGGTTTGATAGTTTTTGTATTTAGTTTATGATTAGGCTGTAAATAGAATGGGAAATAGTAATCAATGCATAATTTAAAAAATAAAAAAAATATGTCAGTGGAAAAATGAATAGTGGATCCACCAATTTAAAAATACAAAGGACGAAGTACTCAAAAATTGCTGGTATGACAAGATTTTAACCTGTCGAAGTCAACCATATAGGTGACTAAAATTCTTTTGTTTAAAGATTAGGTGAGATTTTGTAATGTTTACAGAAGGCTTGGCTAATAAATGCTACTAATCTTTCATTGTGCTTTCCATCAGTAGTCTCTTACTGATTCCTCTCAAAAGGTCAGGATAATCCAGAATTGCTTATATTTTATTCTATGTTCTTCCTATAAAATAAAGTATTGTCCACTAAATACAGCTAATTCTTAAGAGTACCATTAACTTTAACTCTTACTGGGAGGTCTGAGATGCTTGAATGATGTTCATACACTAAATTCAGTTTTCTTCTAAAACAATAGATGCAATATTCATTTTAATTCTATTTTATAAAAATCCAGTATTACAGTGCATTTCATGTTTCATGGTTTTCTGTAGTTACTGCCCAACAAATATACATTTGTTTTTATCTGTGAAAAATATACTGGGTTTCTGAGAATGCAAAAGTTGGTTTGAATGACCTTGTTTTCTTTTTCTTCCCAACCTTTTAATCTATATCAATCATATATTATTATTTCTTTTTCTTCCAGTCTTTTTATCCCTGTTCATAAAAATTTACCCTGGCACTTAACACTACTGATTTGTATCTTACTAGGATTGTAAATATTTTGTATTTACTCCATAACTATACCTTTCCATCTTTCTTTTATATAGATTGTACTAATCTCTGTTGACATCCCAGTTACAAGAATCTTCTCACCAGGCTTCAATTATGCCCACATGATTACAACCACCATCATATAGCAGCATACCTTTTCAGTTCTTTTTGCTTCTTTCCCATCCTCCTAGTGCAGTGTACAGGCACTCTAATACAGATGTTGATTCTTCATATTTCATTCCTTTGATAAATACATCTTCTGAATTATTACTGTCATGGAAATGTGCCAAAAGCCTAGCAGAATTCAAAGGACTAGATTTTTCTAGAAAATAATACCTTTATGAGTAACAAATTCTACAGTTATGTGATATACAAAAAAACCACACAACTCCCCCAAAAAACAAACAACAACAAAACCCCCAAAACAATGAAACAAAAAACCCCAAACAAAAAAAACCCCACACCAAAAAACCCCCCAAATGAAACCCGAACCCAAGCGTTCATTCTTCAGTGGTTGATTGACTGCTAGCTATCTCATTTTAGAAATTAAGTTCCTTTCACATAGAATTATACATTTGGCCATGTAAAATTCACTATTGCTCCTAAGCTACAAGCTGTGGGAGTATCCCAGCACATCTGAAACTAAGACTTACTTGAGTGCTTAACTTCAAGCACCTGTTTCTAATGGTGTTCAATTACAATTTCTGTTTGTGGTAGGTACCTGTATATAACCAAGTCTTTTAACAAACTTTAATTTTGTAGATTAGATTTTTTTAATCTCCATTAAAAAATGGAGTTTCACAAAGCTGTCTTGAAGCAATATTTTTAAGTAACCTTCTATTACTCCTTGGCAATTGTTAGGAACTCCTTTGATGAAAATTAATTCTGCCTTAAATTCTCTTCTAAGTATCATCATTTTTCTATGTTGAGAATAAGCTTATTTCATTGAGATTTTAACAGTGTTGCATATCAGTAACTTGGGTAGAAATCACTTATTTTTCATATAGGGACTTAAGCCCATTCATCTTCCTCATTTTTATCTTTCAGCATTTCAATCCATTTCTATACCTATTTTAAAACCATCATTTAGAGTCATCATAAATTACCAGATGTGACTAGTCCTGAATGATATTTTTCAATATCTTTTATTTCCTTTTCTTTCTACTTTAAAACAAACAAACAAAATGAGATTTGGGCAAAATAATGAAGTAAAATTGCTATTATCTTCATCTTCTGAGGTCTTTTGGACCCGAGATCTCACTATGACCAAACCTCCGTGTGTTTATTTTGTTTAACAAACATCATTAGTATTGTTCCTGTGGATAATGCCACATCACCCTGTGAAATATTATTCAGTTTATGAGGTGTTTGAAAATGCATGCATGTAGGTACAAGTACGTGAATCTGTCCTAGAAAAAGTGTAAGTCAGCTCTCCACTATCAATTTGCTGTAGAGATGCTCTTTCTAATGTCTCATAGAAACCTGATAGCAATTATACTTCTCTGCTGTACTAATTTAAAAATGATACTTGTTCTATTTCAACTTGAATTCTACTATTAATTCAGAAAAGCACAGGTGGAATAAGAGATGCCAGGCTTGCAGATTCCATTTGCAGAGATAACCTAAACATTTCTTGGTGGTAAGTGTCTCAACCTTTCTCATGGAGCACACTAAATCAGCCTGTATTTCTTTCACACAAAAAACAAGGCCTTAATGCCACATCTTGTTATAGAGGGTGAAGGAGGTTTACCTGTAAAAAAATCACAGACTTTATTCTTAAGTGAATGGTAAGCATAGTCCTGTCATAAAATGTTGCAGGAAGCACTGGTTCTGGATGATGACAGGAGAGATATGAGAGACAGGCTGTTGAATATTCACTTGATTTGGCACAGAGAAGGGGGTGGTGTTAATTGACATAGATAGCTTCCTTCTCTTGTGTTGAAATAAAAACTCTACCACTGAAAGAAGAAGAAAAAGGAAGACTCAAAAGAACTAGAAAATGTAAGGTTTCTGAAATCTCTGATTCCTATGATGCTATAGCTAATTATTTAATGAATAAAAGAAATAATAATGGGTAAAAGATACCTTCTCAGTGAAAGAGTTCTGCTAGCTCCATGCAGCTCATAATTTAGAATCAAAACTTAAGATCAAGGCCTGGAAGTCTGATAGAATAAGTTACAGCACAATTCTCTTCACCAAGAACTAACATTTAGAAAGGAGAATACCCTTTCAGAAACTGTTTGAAAAAGGTAGTCTGTGTTCACCAATGTGTTCAATCATTCTAATCTTACCTTTGTTTTATAATTGCTACTAATCTTCCTGGCACTGAAGCCAAGACTATAGGTTTATAGTTTCCCAGATCCTCATAAGCCTTTTATAAAAACTGATATCATTTTTCCTGCATTCCAGTCTTCAAGCACTAAATAAGTGTAAAGTAGAAGGCTACCCATAGCTATCAACTATAGCTAGTTGAAGAGAATGGAAAAGGCAGAGGATCTCAAATAATTTCTCCCGCCTGCAGCCAGCTGCCTTCTTGTCTTTGGAGTGTAGCTAAAAGAAAAAGGTAAAAGGGAATGTAATGAGAGTTAAGTAAACAGTTCTGCCAAAGCATATCTGAGCTGTGCAATAATAGCTGACTACTGCTGAATTTAAAGATGAAATCTGCAATCAAGTAAAAATAGTTTATATTCCTCATTTACCAACTGGTTTGAAAGCATAGGATAATCTGAGAGAGTTATTGTGTTATTCTCACAGAATGTGGGAAAGGGTGTTAAAGTTTTCCCGAACAACATTCAGCTGAATAAAGTAATTTAAATATTTTAGTAGCATACTCAATCATTTTAAGCAATCCACAGTCCTTATATGCTTTTTTAACTGCTCATGCACACTTTAGGTACCCATTGGTTAAGGAAGCAAATAGGCTGTTTGGGTATCTTAAAAAAGCAATGGAAGGTAATATAGAAAATATCATTTTAATATTGCTTTACATTTTTCAACGCAAATAAACATCACATTTACCTTTGTAAAGGCATATATATTCTACATAACCACTAGTTAAATAGTAAATATACGTTTTTGCTTTAGAAAAGCATATCACAAGTACATCACATTTTGCATGCTGTCGTGCTACTGAATCCATGAAAGTAAACAGCTGCTCACGTTTATTCATGCCATTTATTTATTAAAGCAACTTGGTCTCATTCAACTTTCTTTACCCTTGAATCACTACTTACGAATTAAAATATTCCTCAGCATGAGAAGAGTTTTCAGAATTAAAGAATGCAACCCTCCTTTAATTGTCGTCTAAATAGGTTTTTTTCTACTAAAGGAAGGAAAGAAAGCATATTGATTTCATTTACTCTGATTTAGATTTTTGCACACGTTGAATCTTGAAGAGGATACCTGGGATCATATGTTGGGGCAACCTCAGCTACAGTGAACATGAAATGGCACAATTCAGCATTCTAAGAGAAGTGAATAGGGCCAAAAGCAAGACCACAGCCCTGCACTTCAAGAGAGCAGATTTCCCCAGTTCAAAGATTTGCTGTTGAGTGTTATGGAACAGCAAGGGTTGGCTACCCCACAAGTGAAGGCAAGCCAGGAGCATTGTGTGATAAAAAGGCAGATGCAAGCAGTGACCTCACTAATGAGGACTCGGAATGTGGAATGGCAAGTCAGGGTCAGTATCAATGTGAGAGACGGTGATCAGGGTCAGACGCAGTCTAGTGATGAGTTTTATCACACAGGGTTTATCACACAGAAGAACCATGAAAGATCATGAATAATCTTTGATAATTATCTTTGAGATTATCTTTGATAATTTATCAGGAACATAGAAAGTCCTTACTCTGAAGAAACTATTTCATAAATCATTAAATTTTCTTTTTACTTTCAAATCAGCAGTTTTGCATGATCAATATGAGGCTGGGTTGCACCATTTTGGATCAATATAAATATTCTAAATTTGTACTGAAGAAAACCCCTCTCCTAGAAGAGTATTTTATGCTATCTGACCATACCTTTAATGGTATCTTTACAGTTAGAAAACAAAAAACATGTAATATCACCTAGTAGCAAGAAGGTTAGATTATATCTCAAAACGAACAGAGTCAGAGATAAAAGAGCGATTTTCAGTGATTATTTTCTGATTATTTTGTGATGACAGTGCGTTGTGAACATGAGCTTCAGTCTGATGCAGGGAACAAGCACTTCATATGCTGATCCCAGTAGCCGTGCCAGTTTGGAAAAAAGTTACAGATTTTTGTCTTCCCCAGTCACTGGTGAACATTAATTCAGTCTTTTTCCTCAAGTTTGGATCTTGCTCGTAGCAGTGGATGCTTCAAACTGCTTGTTTACTGACAGGGTGCTGAAGTATGCTGAAATAACTGAAATGAACTTTGTTTCTTTGGTCAACTTTTAAGGAGGCCAGATGACATAAAAGTGACACTATGAGGGCTGAGAAATCGCCTCTGAATACATATTAGAAGTAAATATTGTTTAAATCTATTTCAAAGTGTAACTACAGTTTAGATATTTTATTTTTTGTATGATAGTAATGAAATAATAGTAACATATTAACTCAAAATCTGGCAGGGTTTTTTTGTTAACAAAACTTTTTTTCCCAAATACTATGGCAACACTCTATAGTTATAATGCATTAAATGTTCTCCTAGGAGAAAAGAAAAAAAACAGCCAAAAAAAAAAGATTTGTACTCTGTGCTTTAAAAATTTGTTTTCTTGGTTTTTGGTTTGGTTGGTTTGGTTTTTTCTGTATTCTGAAAATCAGAAATTAATATGCAATGTCTCATGAAAAATGAAAGATCATAAATTGCTGTAGTCATGGTCACAGCACTACAGCTGAGCTTCAGATAAGCAAATTATGAAGAAATATTGCCACTCACATGCACACTCTCATGCTTTTAATTTATATTTTCACAAATTAGGAAATTAATGCAATTATTTAGGTTTATATATTTATATTACTGAGGAACTCTGATTCTAAATTAGAAAAAAAATCCCCCTGTTATTATCCTTAATAATTATTTGTACATGACAAAGTAATATATCAGTTTTGCTAAGTTTTATAGGGAGAAAAACCACCTGGCAGACTAACATCTGACATATAGGCTTTTATAAATTTTGTCTTTATCTTGTATTCAGATAATGTAACAGATATGCTATGTTTGCCAGCCTTTGCATATTTTCATAACATATATGACAGTGCAATAGATCATAACATAATGCTTCTCAGATGCCTTTCATTCTTATTTAGCTTGTGCCTGTGTTAGCTCACAAAATATATTTCTGAGAACTAAAATAAAGAATATGTATTTAAAAAATCTAGATATCATTGTGCTAAAAGAAACACTGGATATAATTCAATGGATAAGTTTCCATCTGTATCACATAAGACATATATATTTGTGTTTCTCACTGAGACTAGGTATTCAGTGAATTATACAACTGAATTTCAGTGGTATCCAAAAGCTAAGATTTATTTGTTGATACTCAAAGACCTCAAAACACATTTTAAAAACCAAACGGAAACAAAAACATTTATAGGAGGAAAAAACAAGATTGACTGCATTTGGGCTAAGTTGCAAACACTGATTTCCTAGGTACCTTATCCTATTGAAATAGTAGCTTGCGTTAATAGGTTGGTTACTAAGCCAGCTTCTTTTATTTTTATATCAATATCAGATTGTGTCATAATTTACCACTTCTTGGCACATAATTTCATGATAGTTAAAAGCAGAAATTGTTCAGATGTTATTAAAACTTGAATCACTGTTTCTGTGATATTCTTTGTCTGATAAAATAGTAGTGGCTTTAGATAGTGCATGGTAGTATCTTGGGGACAATTACACATTATTTCCTTCTATCTAAGTTTTATTTCACTGACTGTTTATATCAGTCTGGTACTTGGTACAGACCACCAACACTGACATTTCAAGTAGAGGAGCTGGATTTTTGTATTCTTGGAATTTAGAATTTTATTTTCCATCTGGGAGTTTCTAACACGGAAATTTTTCTCCTAGACTTCAACTGCTTTTGAAGAGACAGCATAAAATATATTTTCCTCTACATACCATTTAATGTTTAAATGCTGTAGTTGTCTCATTTCAAGAAAAGCAGTCTCATTGTACCGTAACTAGCTTGTGAAGAAACACTAAATAACATCTCTTGAAAAGAAAAAGAAATATAAACCCAGAATTAAACAATGAACCTTGATGCTCTTATCTATCCTATGCAGGTTACACTGATGGCAAAGACCTATGTAGGTATTTGGTGCTATCTTATCAAATCTCTAATGTCTTTTCTAAAATTAATAATTCAGTAGGACAGATGAAACATTTTTAAAACCCAACAAAGCAGCTGTAGAGGAATCCTAATCTTTTCCCTGAGTTCAATATGGGTCACACAGTATTCACCACTGCTGAGAGGCATTACCTTTTCTTTCTACAAACTTTCAGGGAAACAGAAAAGTAGAGTGAGAGAAATAGATAACACTTCATCCCAGTGGAAAACATGAGGAAGTGACTAAAGACAGGGAAAGAAATCTTTTATATTCAGTAGATATAATTCAAAGGATATCAACTATTTAATGGGACAGCTAAGCCAGGAAGAGTAGTATGGGGTCTAGAAGTCTAAGTATTCCCTGTTCTGTGTCATAATTGCTTTTTTGATTATGTGTCTGTAAAATTCATTGGAAATGAGGAAAAAAGTCTATAAGAAAGGCCAGCAATTATTACTTGATTCCAGTGCTGCATAAGAGAAGATATCTGGATGCTTGTTCTGCCGCAGTAATATACGCAGCCTGTGAAGGTTATAGGTGTGGTTTTCCAACTACCATAGAAAATAACCTCTCTTGTTTGCTTCCATGGGACATCTAGGCTACTGTAGTCCACAGATTACAGACAAAACACAGCAAAAACTCTATATAGAGTTTGAAGTATGTCTGATGGTGTGTGCACATCCCCTTCTGTTTGTAGCCATCCTCAGAGGGGGATTGTCTCACCTCAGTTATTATTAGTGTGATACTTTCAGTGCTGGAGTCTGACAACACATTATACACCAAGTCTTACTGAGGCACTAAGAAAGTTGAGTAATTAATCCCATACAGTGACTCACCTATTCACTGATAGCAAATACAGGGTTGAAGTCATGCTATGGCTCCAGCTGACTGTCAGGGACATTTAGTATACGCTTGATTCAACAGTAAAAGCCAATTGCACAAATGCTTTTTGGATGTGGGTAAGAATTAAACCATCAAAAGTTATGGCTCCACCAGCGGTAGTGCCACTTGAAAGAATCAGACCTTTCGTGACACCAGTGTGCCCTACATGTCACCTTTGATAATATGGGCACTGCTCTACCTACGTGATGATGTTGGTCAAGGGGCAGTGTTTCAGGGGGCAGGATGCCAGTTACTTTGGCCCTTCTGGAGATTCCTGTGCCTCTGTCTGTTCATGTGCTCCCTCAATTAGTTGTTATCCTCCCTCACTCTAAGATATGAGTTGGTAAGGTTTACCTACTGTTTAAACCTTTGAGGGTAACCAGGCTTGCCTTGGCTGCACCGGGTTCAGCCAGTTACATGCCTGGCTGTTGAGCCTCAACAAAGAAAGGAGAAAATACAGTAGCTAGGCTGACCTGTTTAGCTCTACAGAGCTGCAGCCTAAGGGAATGTGTAAACACCATTTATGGATTTTAGACAGATTATGGGACTTTTCAGAGATTTCAGCACTTAGCTAATACATTTTTTTTTCAAGTTTTCATTTTATCATCAGCTCAAGGAATTAGCATTGGACGTCCAGAGCTAGTTTAGAACCGATATGTTCTGATAAACCTCACATCAAATATTTAACATATTAATAGTGAGAAAAGACATTTGAGAGAAATAAATAATTGGTTTACCTAAAGCTGCATTCTTTGTGGACATATATCCTTAACCAAATTTATTTTGCTATGAGTAGTCAAGAAAATGCAGCTGGAATACAAAGAAATGTTAAGCTATCTGAATAATTTGAACAGAATAAATTTAAATAAAAGTAAACAAAGCAGCTTTAAAAATTATAAGTAATATCAAGATCCCTAAAACAGCTAAAGGGCAGTTAGGAATTGAAATAGCTACAGAGCTGCATAGTGGGTAAGACTTATTCAAAACAGTTCACAAAAATAAAGTTGTTTTGATCTTTTTAAGCTCAAATACTGTTTTCATAAAACATAACGATATGAGCCAATTGCAATAAGAACTAAGCTTTGGGGTTTAAAGACACCATATCACCAACTTACAGGCTTTACTAGAAGTATGTAGGTTAATCTCTTTGCCTTTGGCCATTTTAGAGGTCAACAGAGAGACATAGGCTAGAACTTTCTTTCATATTTCAGATATCATACTGGTGCTAACCAAGATGTAAATCTTTGTAATACTTATAAGATGTGTCTTTGGAGGATGGGTTCCAATACTCCTGCTTTACTGACAAAGCAACAGTGAGGGTCTTATTTCAGGCCTCTAGATAAGATCATTCAGACAGGTTTTAAACTCTGGGTTTTTGGAAGTTGAAAGAAGGCAAAAAACCCCTATATTCTGTGTTCTGAGAAATTCCAGTTTGCCAATATTCTTCATCTGCTACAACCATGTGTCTAATTTTTTGGGGGGTACATGTACATACACCATACAGCTCTATAGTTGCACTTCTTTTCCAACAGGATTTGTAGCTGAAGTGTTACAACCTAGTTTTTGTGATTTGTCTGAGGATTCATCTCAAAACTTTGATGTTTAATGATGTTAGTCAACACTTGGACTGAACTACAGCCTTTAGGAGGCAAAAGCATGTATCATTACAGGATGAAACCAGAATCCTCTTGAGTTAAACCTATAATAGACTCATAGCCTCCACCGATTGATCACATAAATACAGATGTGCACACTCAGCAGAGGACTATATTTAGAGATAAGGCCTGGGCTTAATGATAGAAGCTGAGACTACCCATTAGATGTAAAAGCAATTTGAAAATACAGAAATAAAAAAAAGATTAAAATATATGTAATTTTAAACTCATCACAAATGAGGTGAAAAGTCATAAATAGATTCTGGTATCCTCTTGCTCTTTTATTATGTCATTACCAGGGGAAAAGTCACCTGGAAAGCAGGTGACTTCTATAGATATATGTTCATTTATACACAGTAAATTGCTAGCTATACTTCCATCAAATAAAATCAATACTCAGTAAAAATCACAAGAAGCACATACACCCTGCAGGATAATGCCTTCAATAGCCCCAAGGAAAGAGTATGATGAAACTTTCTTTCCATGTACAAAGAAAATCTAATCAATAATATATCATATATTAACAAAGATGAGTTAATGTCTTAGAATGAAGAAAAAGACATGTAGGATATGTTTAAAAAATATTTCAGACCAAAAAATATTAAACAACTAATCCAGTAACTAACAATCACCTTTCCTGTGGGTTTATGTGTTCTACATAAGTGTGAGAAACTATTAAAAAAATGTTTTCAAAATATTAATATGGAATGCCACTACTGCAAATGGATATTCATTGAAAAAAGATATCTACGAAAATATTTGTTCTGTGTCCAGCCCAAACTCTGGCATAGGAGTGTGTTTTCTTCAGTCAGCCTCTGGTAGTTTTCCTTTCCACATTTGAGAACACGCTTCTGACTGTGCTGCAATAGTGTCATGTCATCAGTCAGGGAGCAACTACTCTCCTCCTTGAGAGTCCTCCTTTGAGTCATTCAGGCAGTTCACTAACTGCATGGTCTTTTCCACAGTCACAGGCAGGTCTCCAAACCAGAAGGTAGTCCTTGACAGGGCAACTTGACAGAATTATTTTTACCTCATGTCTAGCATATGGATTGATGTGGATTGTACTGATGAAAACCTTGAATGAACCTTACGAGACAACAAAGTTCAAGTTCTCCATAACACACACCACTTGCAGAAAAAATTCAAAAAGAAAGAAAGAAAGAAACAAAAAGATCTTCAAAGTCTGCGTTATAAAGGCATTGGCACATCATATGAAATCAGGCAGTACTTTGCTGGCTTGAAAATTTTTACTGACTCAGTAAAGATTGACATATAGTTCAGTTCCTAGTCTTCAAGAACTTTCCTGTTCTGCCTTTTGAATGAAACATCAAATTCCTACTGCATTTCAAGCAGTGACTAGGCTATTATGAACATATTTGGGAATATCTGAAGTTTTATATTTCCTTACTATAAATCCCATAAGTAGCATATAGAGTACAAGGTTTGGTGCTTGAATTCAGTCCTGCTGGAGCTTATTTATTTATTTATTTATTTTAAAGTATAGCAATACCCTCAGGGTTTAAGAATTGCTTAAAGCTGCTTATAAACTAAGATTCTTACATAGCTCTTCAATCAAATGTCAAAAAGTCTTTGCCAAAACGGGTAACTTCAGGGTAAAATTTCTTTCTGATTCTTGGTCGTGTGCTTTTTCTAAAATCCATGCTTACGTCTAACCTATGCAGTGAATACCTGAATGTTCTTTGTAGCATTTAAGAAAAGGACTGTAAGGTTTAATTGTGTCCCAGCATCCCTTACTTCTGGGGCAAACATTAATCAAATGTAAGCTATTGCCAATTTTCAGGTACCAGGTAACAAACTAGTTAGAATGGTGATTTTAAGTAACATAATAGACATAACTCAGCAGACATACAGCAAAAGTTTATTAGCACTTTTGTCAGGGTGAAGTTTTAGGACCATTACAACTACAGGTTGAATGACACAAGATGACTTCAAAGTTTTACTATTTGATAGCTGCTCTTAAAAAGCATGCAGTTTTTTCCATATCTTCTTGGCAGCAATAGTGCCTATGAATCCTCTTCCAAGATCTATAAAAGAGTAGTTAAAACCTCTCCTTCTGGGTTAAGTTCTTATTTCTAGGTTTGAAATGTCCTATGGAACATATTTTTTAGAATAGATTGTAGTCACTGAGAGCTTGAAAATGTTCCTTTCTTAGAGAGAGAAAAGGAAAAAGCACTAACAGGACTAGGCTGATGCCTATCAGAGAGCCCTCTATGAACGATGAAAAAACCATAGCTTAGAAAGGAGCTTGAACTAATGAGAGATTCCAGTATAGTCTAGGAGCAAGGCCATTCTGTTGCTTGAAGAAAATACACCTTAGTCATAAGGATGTTAAGCGTACTGTTCAGCCTTCTCTCAGAGAACAGGGTGGTCTTTAGATTATTCTTATTTATTAATGTCAGTATCACATAAGAGTTCACCAGTTGTAAGCAATAATTACCAAAGTACTAGAAGTTCAGTGTTAGGCTCTTTGGATTCTTCTCATGTCAGACTAGTCTGCTCTAGTCCTGAAAGTACTACTCTATGTTGCCTCTTTTGGAAGGACAGTTACCTTCAATCTCCTTAGCTGTTGCTGGTTTGCAGTTAAGTAGGAGAACTGTCTCTAGAATAATTTTCTTCTCCCTATATAAAAGGTTCATCCTTTCCAGTAAAGAACTCATCAAAAAGTAGGATTTTCATTAGGTGAAACTGCTCGCCTTCAAACCAAAGGGGTTTTGTCTTTTATTTTACAATAACATTGAAAGCAGAGTTCAATTCACTCCATACTCTGCATCTACATATAATGTTGTTCAGACCCTCTGCAGTCAACTGAGAAGGAGAAATATCTCTGTAATTAATAAAGCAAAATCTTTGCTAGGAGGTTAAAGCTGTATCTCTATAGTCAAGGTTGTCCAGCAGTGTGATTATAGTTACTGTACCATTTAATTATTCCAGCAGTAGCAAAGTCTGTTGTTTGTGTAACCAGTATATGAAACAAAGTAGAAAGGTCAAAAATTTTGAATCAACCTAACTACAATTAGCTTTAAACAGCATATGAAGAGTCATTTTTTTTCCTCTTTCATGAATCTCACATTTAAGAAGATATAATTGTCTGTCTCAAAATTATAACTGCAGAAAGCATTGGGCTTAGAGGTCAAATAATTTGTCTAGGGTTTGCAATGCCTAATAATACATATTTATTAGAAAGATATGATATTTTGTGATTTCTTTAATTTGGATCCTGAGATGCCAGTAGAACAGCTATGTATACTCTAGAAGGCATAAATAACAAATATTAATGCAAAGATTTTTGTTTATTATTGTATAACTCCTTACCAAATCATTACTGGAGTGTATTACCTTTCACACTTAAAGAATGATTCTAGGTATGCATTTTCTGTAGACAGTACCAATGCATAATAAAACAATAAACCCTAGATTTTTCTATCTGATAAATTTATTTTAAATTTATCTTTTTCATGGGAAATAATCTTATCCACTGTTCACCACCTGAGATATGTAAGTAAAGCAGAATCAGAATGACACCTTGTCTTCTAAATTGGAAACCTATCTCACCACCACATATGGGGACAAGATTCATTTAAATTCTCTTTAGACATCTATAACATAGATATCAATACCTGAGCCAATTGATTAGACTCTCTTTTTAACAGATGGAGAAAAAAACTAGTATTTCTTGGAAACACTTATCTGATCAATTTTAGACATTCATCATAGGATTAAATAAATCTTTATCTAGAATTGCTTGTTTCTCTCTATTGAGAGTTTAAATGACCGGTTTTGATATATATGTGTTCCTTAAAGACATTTAAAATTGATTTTCTCTGTTTTCTGGTGACATTTGCTCATTCTGCCATTAAGAAGAAAAAGAACATGTTTCAGAATGTTTTATGTGTTACACTGCCCTTTCACACTCACCATTACTGGGAAGATAATAACTATAATTTGCTGAAAGGTGTAATTGCCCATAAGTTTCATAAGTTCTTGCTGGCAAGTTGTATATCCCTGCTTGTGACAATGTTATTTAACTTTCCCAGTCATCGTTATATCCATGTACCATCTTTGACATGAAAGTCTATATTGCATAGCAGGTTCACTTTGACTGACTGTAAAGTGCCCATCAAGCTGCCCTATCACTCACCCCCTTACAGGACAGGGAAGGAGAAAGTAAGATGGAGGATGGATAAGATTTACAAGGCAGGGAGCATCTTTCAGATTGTTTGTTCTTTACTTGTTAGTAGACTGCTTCTAGATGTTTCTTGTTGATGGGTGTGTCTGTCATCCTGTATAGACTCACTTTGAAAAATGGTTTCCTTGAGACAGCATTGAGTATCCTTTAAGGATACTCTTTAAGCTAGTGAGATAATCGCTTTGCAGAGTTTGTCACAGTGAGTGCAGTTCCCTGCAGGGAAGGCCATTGTCTCAATGTTCAGAATAAATGAGGTATTTATTTTCCTTTTTACCTCTATTTACGTCTCCTGTATTACCTCCTATTGTTTTTATAATGCTGTAGCCATACTGCTGTCATTAATACTGAAGTTTTGAAAGTCAGGGATTTGGACCACAGCTTTTGTTTCTTTTATGATCTGCCAGATCATTTTGGGCTTTCATACTCTTGTTCCATTTTCAATGTTCTAATCAGCAACTTCCTTTTTTTTCATGCTCCTAGAAACTAACTTTGGGGGATCATTAGTTTTTACCAGTAGAGCTCACCATATTCTTTTCCTGAGACAAAATAGAATGTGTGTCAAACTAGACAATATATAGAATTTTAGGTAAGTTAAATAGTTAAAATTGTATTTTGTTGTTCATATGCACATTTGGCTTTAAATGGGTGACTGTAACAAAGATCGTAATGATTTGGATGCCAAATCGACAGAGGGCAATGTAATAGATAAACCAAGTACCTAAAAGCATTGTCCAAATGCTTCTTGAATACTGACGGGCTTGGGGCCATGCCTGCATCCCTGGGGATCTTTTTCAAGTGCTTTATTTTCCTCTTAATAATAAGGTAAACACTGAAAATTCCTCAAAGTGAGTTATTAACTATATGTATCCTAAAACTATCCACAGATATTTATACAGTGATTGCAAAAGTACTAAGATGTATCATATCAGATTTTTTCATTGAATTTCAGACTTGATAAATTCAACCCACAGTAACTCCTGCTTCACCACTTTAACAGACTTAGTTCCTTTAATAAAGCTTCTTTTTAAGATATCTTCAGACAACAGATGACTCTGATCCATGTTCCAGTTGTCTTCTGAGAAAGTAATAAATATATGAGAATTGTATCAGCATTAATCAAGTCTATAAAAGCCCATTGCCTTAGAAATTTGAGTAACAACATTAGAAAGAAAGCATGGTTGATTATTCTATACTTCTTAATAATTGGAGGGGGGGGGAATGAAAAAAAAATAAAAGGATTGATTACTAGGAATTTATTTTCTGTTACATGATATATACCAGATCAGAGATCCTTGCAGAGAAACTAATAGCATTGTTATATGTTTATATTTTTTGTATTAGATACTTTGTGGTTTTTTTTTCTTTTTACCTTTAAGCTATTAGGAGGAACTATCTATCTTATGATAATATTGCTAAAATGAAATCATATAAAAAATATTGTTTGTTAGAATATAATACTATCTTCAACAGATTTATCCTCAACTTGCTTATCTTGAAGAGGACTTCCAAGGAAAAGTGTGAGAAACACTAATATTATAAAAAGCCTATATCTGGAAACAGGAAATTGCCTCATCTAGTTCAGCTTATCCTGTGTTAACAGAAAAAAGATTGTGTGAATATTCTTGGTAAATACACTGAAGAAACACTTTATCCTCCATTTTCCTAATGTTAAAAGCTATCACTGAGGCAACTTTGACTCACAGCTTTGGTCAGGCAAAGCATCATAGTTTCATAACCAGAAAATATAATTTTACTGACAGTGAATTTTTTCCTGTGAGGCTGATTTTCATACGATCATTTCGTATAAACAAATCAAATGAAAGCTCTCAAGACAGTACTCTGCTATAACTTTGATGATATGCAGAATAAAGCAGCTTTACATATAGATAGATTTTGCTGAGTAAACATATTCTGCAATTGTTTTATTGAAGGTCATTGTTCAGAGAAGAACTAAAAAAATTAACATCCCACAAAATAATGAAGATTTTTTAAAGCCATATAATTTATGAAAAATAATTGCAAAGTATCATGACTGTAACCTTAAAAGGTCATTTTCAAATCTTAAAATATTATTAATAAGAAAAGAAAACTTGAATTCATTATACTCCCCAGTTCTGTATTTAAGGGTGTAGGAAATTTCTTTCTCTTTTTGCAAGCTTATCTCTCATGAAATGGTAGAGCTGTGCTCTTGAAGCTGGAAGTTTTTCCCAGTACTCCAGTGAAAGAGACTTTCTGGAGAACAGTCCTTGGCAACAGCACAAACAGTAAAGGCAGTAGCCTGCATCATATGGAAAACTGTAGAAGATTAGGAGAACTCAAAACCTAACAAAATTGCTAAGGCTATATTTCACATTTGAGGTTTTCTTTTTTATTATTAATGTGATATTTTGTGGAAAGAAATATTACAAGCTATTAGCCTATGGCAGTAGCTGCATAAAAGAGACTTCACTAAGATATTAAACACTCATTAAGCACTATTTGTATGAAACCCTCCCCCAACACCCGTCAGCAATTATGTTTTGGAAGTTCAGGAACTTAATCACTGTGTTTGCTAAATTCTGAAGTACTACAATTAAATTAGTATTTGAATGTATCTAGAAAAGAAACAAATCAGTTCTTCCATTCCTTTATTCTTTGTTTATAACACTAAATGCACAAATCTGAAAGGGTTGTGGCACTGCTTTTCTAGTCCACTGAATTGCTGAACAGTATAAAGAAACTGAGTTAGTGTTTCATGATAGAAGCAAACTGATTTTTCCCAATGTACTGCACCTTTCCCTACACATTACAGAACTTTCTGAAATAAAAGCACCTTGAAAAACATATCTTCTATTTGTAACTTCCCAATGCTTTCAACTTTTTAGAATCACCTTCTAAAGGGAAAAATGATGCATAAAATAGAAATTCCTCCCCATCTAGATTACATTGCACATGGAATAAAAAGAGCACTTTGAAGTTACCGTGGTTTGGTGTTACTTGCCTAGCCATTATTCAGTAAGGCTGCAGATATCCTCAGAGAAGATTGTCTTTTTAATTGATTTTTCACTTCCATCTCATTCTGTTCTTCTTATAAAGGCAGATACTGAATAACAGTTTGACAAAAATATTCTGATCATTTTATTCCCGGTAAATGGCACTTTAATAGCAGGCAGTGAGTTGGAGTCTTGAAGAAGTATTCTCTCTGTATTGGTTTCTCCAGCTACCACTAATGGACATGCAATGTCACAGAATCACATGGAATCACAGAATGTTAGGAGCTGGAAGGGACCTGGAAAGATCATCTAGTCCAATCCCTCTGCCACAGCAGGATTCCCTAGACCAGGTCACAGAGAAGCGCATCCAGACAGGTTTTGAATATGTCCAGAGAAGGAGACTCCACAACCTCTCTAGGCAGTCTGTTCCAGTGCTCTGGCACCATCACTGGGAAAAAATTTTTTCTTGTATTCACACAGAACCTCCACTGCCTTTAAAAGAGACTTATTTATCTAGCTTACTTATATTTATTTTGACTATGTTTTTGGGACTTACAAATAGAAATTTTATGTATTTTTTATGTACAAACAGTACAAATTTTATAGTAAAAACAGTAATTTATTTTATCCCTACATAAATGAAACTGCAAAAGACATGGAGCCAGTGGGAGGTTTGTGAGTCCACAGCCCAGAGATCAAGGTATGGTTAACTGATCTGCATTTGAATTTACATTGCTTTTCAAAAACACTTTCTGAATTTTAATGTCAGGAGTATACTAAGTCAAATTTTAACCAACAGAATTTAAATCATCCTTTTTCTGACAGGCTGAAATTAGTGAACAACAGCTTGTAATTGTAAAGCTGATATGATTTTAGATTATGGTTGTCCATTGGCTCTTTGGTCTAAGTGCTTGAGACAGTTGGATTTGAAATACTGAAGCACAAAGGAACATCTACTTAAAATTCCCTAGAGTAAGAAATTCTACACTTTTCCTAAGAGTTATTGCTGCATGAAAAGCTAGAAGCTAAAATTAGAAATTAAGAAGAATGGAACCTAAATCTTTTGATGGGTCAGATACAGTGATCTCAATTTTATTTTCTACAGTTTTTAATATTATAGGCAGCAGCCCAGACATTTATACAGGAGAAGAGTACCTGAATTCCTCTCTCAGCTATCAGGAAAACATAATTTCAAGGCTATCAGTTGTTCTCAGTTAAAACATCTTTCTTAATTACATGGATATGAACATCACATTACAGGAGTTACGAAGTCAGCAGAAGTACAAGAAGGAGCTTGTTTATTAGTGTACATGTGGAAATGATAGCTCAGCCTTCTGTTTTCGAGATGTTTATTTTATTTCACTTCATTTAATTTTTACTCCAAGATTATTTGAAGTTCAATTTACAAGAATTCTCAGAAGTAACAGAACAGTTCTATTACTGCATCCCAAGTGAATATGCTCACCACTATTTTTTGGTTATGTTTAATGACATTCTTAGATACTATAGACTGTATATTCTGCAGGAAGTTTCATGTTCAACAGTAAGAGAAAAAGGTCTCCTATTAGTACTGATCAGAGCATCTCACTCTCTTCCAAATGTATTCAGTTTAAAGGAAAAGCTGAATTTCCATGGTAAATACCCACCCTTAGTGGGAGGTATCCCACTACCTACTTCACATCCCTAAATTAAGAAGCTGGTCTTTCTTATTCTCTCTAGTGAGAGAAGTATATTGTTTATGTTCTTCCTGTTGTTTTTTTCCAGTGTTAGAGCAGGAACTTTGTACTTTGAGTAGAAAAAGAATTTTTTATTGCAGATATAATACTTGAGGAGAGAAAGCTTCTTAAATTGAACATCTGCAATAGTGGATGCAAATGCCCAAATATCTTAAAACAGAGAAGGCTAATTCTTTCTTTTAAAAGCATATTTAAATTTATTTCCTTAGAATAATTTTCTGTGCTGTAAATACAAGTAAGTTGAAAAAACTTTCTAGAAATTCACTTGTCTTCCCAATCATTAGAAAGAGGCAAAATCCTGAAGATTGGCATTTTTTCTTGATCACCTATATGTAACTCTAAACTCAATAAATTATAATTATTGATCATCCATCTATTGACGGATGAATAGTAATCATTTGATATAAAATGTAAAAAAAAAAAATCTAGGAATCTACTTAAGTTTCAGCAACCTTATCTACATTACATTATATAATGTAATTCTTTACTGGATCTTGCATTAGTGACTTCAGATAATTTAAATGTATGTAATTCATCTGACTTTCAGAACTATCGTTATAATTTTCAAACCTTAACATATATAAGACATTAATGTTTTTTCATTAATTTCAAATTAAAAATATTTCTCTTTCTAGGTCATAGTATCCACTAATTTTTTGTGGTTTGTTTGTTTGGGTTGGTTTTTTTTTCCTGTAAAGTCTCTGCTTTATCATGAAACAATCACAGCTTGATGATTTAGAGCAAGTATTCCATGATGACCACTATCTTCTCACTTTCCTAAATGTTCAGCCTTATTACAGTGAAAGAAATGCAGAAAATGATTCCTCCAATTTATTATTGCGTTTGTCTGGAGGCAATTTTCTGACTGAAATGACACATAATCCACTGGGAAACAAGAGCTATGGACCTTATAAATATGCAGCTATCACTTCTCTGATCAAGCTTTTGACTGTGTTGCTATGACTGTCATAATAAGCAGAAATGGTATGGGAGAAAAATAAAAAGGTTTTTGGTGTCAATTCCTTGGTGCATTCCCTAGCACCCACAAAATTGCTGTCTGTTTTAGGCACCACAGAGTCTGAAAAATTATTACACACACAGTTGGCAGCTGCTCTCAGTTGAGATGATAGCTGTTATTCACTTTAGAATGTCAGTGTCAATATTTTAAAAATCATTACAATAGCCTATTCTTTGGTGTGTTATATTAATGAGGATAGTTTGAGCAATTGTTTTTCTTTTGCTACCCATCTGAATCTTCTGGTATACTCCAGCTTCCTCCTCTTTCCATTTGCTATTTATCAAATAAAACATAGAAGAAATCTATTGGAGAAATGACATAAAAATTGTTTGCCAAGTCAGAATACAGCCATTATTATCTTCTGCTGCCTGTAGTCTCTTTGATACTACATTTTCATGTATCCAATTACATTTTCTGTAAGCCAGGAGATTCAGCTTCTGCCAGAAATGCACTGCAGCTGGCATATTGCTCCTTCCTCACCTACTGAGTATTGCAGATAAACACTATTACCATTCTGATTTGAGTTAACAGCAGTATGATGTGGTAAAAAAGTCTGTCAGCCAGTCCAAAGTGGCTGAGAGGACTGATTTGGCCTTTTGCATTTAACTTTGTGATCTAGCTGAACAGGACTACAGCTGACTACAGAAATATATCTCATCTGCTCTGTTGGGTGGCAGCAGATTTAACAGTGACCCCAAATCAGTCTGGAAACGGATACATACTTAATATGACAAGACAGCTGAGTGGAGGTTGGTAGCTAGAGATGTTGCCAACTGCATGAAGCTCAGGAAAAATGAAATAGGAATTGACTCAGTCCTAGAGAAGCAGTATTTTATTATTGTTGTTATTGTCTACATTATCTAAGAAGTGAGTATTGATGGAAGCTTGATTCAGAGTGAAGCTTAGGGCAATACTATATATTCCACTTTCTGCAAGCCAATAAGAAGAAACAGTTCACAAAGAAGTCCTGAAGTCAAGAGGCAATATTATAAGTTCAGTGAAATTTCTGAATCCTGAGTGAAAATTCAAATGTGTAGGTATGCAAAACCCTCTCAAAACCCTCAGAATTTAACCTATATAGAAATAATAATAATGTTTCTAGCTGCTGCAGATACTGAACTTCACAGACTCAAAAAAGGTAGCTGGTGCCTGGAACACCAGTTCCTTATTTGTTTTCACTTGAACTATTCTCTATAAAAAACCTGGGTATTTTTTTCCTTTTCACACATGTACCTTTTTTGAAACAGGAGTCTACTTCTATTCCCTAAAGAGGAATTCATAACTCTAAAAAGGACATTATAATTTCAGATTCAAGCAACTCAGTTTTCATATTTGTGTATTCACAAGTAAGAAGTATAATTTTGTTTGTTCTTTTGTTTGTTTGTTTGTTTTACCTGGTTGAACACTCATCTTTGATTAGCTGACAGCTATTTTTTGCCTCTCAGATCCAATCTATTATTTTTATTCTTCACAAGCCTTCTTTGTGTATACTGAGCAACAGTTGAAAAAAAGACACAAGCCATACTGAGAATAGTAATATAGTCTACAAAAGCCACCCACTAAAAGAGGTGATAAGACAGAGAAGTGACAAGCCAAAGGGAACAAAAACATTACCTGACTTGTAAATTTTAAATGTCCAGCTCTATTCTACTATGAACCACCTTTCAGCCTCCAATCCTGGAATAATGGTAAACTTTGACAGTCTCATTTCTTGTGCTTCTAATTATACTTCCCTTTCCTTAAGTATAGAAACTGCCTTATTTTTTTTCCTTTTATATAAATGTTACATTAAAAGGAATTTTCCCTCTGTGTTTTCTGCCCAGCATATTTTTCTTCTTTTATGTTCTTATTTTACTTGCTTTGCATATACTCTTGATTTCCCCATTCTCCCTGCACAACAATATTTTCTTTTCTTTACCTTTTTTCAGCTTAGTGAGAATGAGGTAAGAACAGTCAGGAGACCGCAGTTCCAGTATCACTGGCCAGCAGAGAGCTGTCAGTGCTTCCACAATTGTTGGAGAGGTTTTTTTACCTTCCATGAACATAATGTTACATAAATACTTCAAATACTTGAGGTGGCTGGAGGACATATTTTCAGTTCATTAGAGGAGTAAAAAGTTAACGGAGAGATACTATCATAAAATTGTTGGAGGAAATCCAACTTCTCTCTTTATTCCTCAGCTATTTTACTGAAGAACAAGAGCAACAATGAAGAGAGAGAGAGGAAAAAAATATTCAGAAAAAACACTTCTGTGATTTGAAGGAGTTATCATGTGCTTGTTTATTTATCAGAGGTTTTTATTATTTTTCTGACTTTCCCTGGCTGTAAGTTCTGTCCTGTGTCACAGCCAGCCCGACCCTGTTCTACATGGATCTGCTGAACTGGATCTGTGCCTGCAGCATGTCTTCAGAGGTGCAATATGAAAGATAGATCAGCTGGGAAACAGCAAATTATAATCACCAGTAACATGCAAGTCAGTATTTTTCCATTTTCAAAATATTTTGTAAAAACCTCAAGATTTCTATTAACTTCATATGATTTTAATGAAAATTTTATTTAGCTTTAAACCCAAAATTTATCAGTTTTAACAGGAACTTGGAAAAGAAACCTTAAGGAAGTTTTTAAAGTCATCTCTTTAAAATAGATATAGCATTCTTTCGTATGACTTATTTGGCTGACTTTTAAATTTCTTACATTCTTGTTTTCTTTCTCTTTTCCTTTTTTAACTTTGCTTTTTATTTCTTTTTACAATAGAGTTACCTAAACACTAGAGAGAACTACAAAATATTAGCACTCCTTTTCCAGATGGAGACCCAACATTTTCCATGCGTTTTCTGTTCTTAGAGCAAACTGTGCTCACTAAGCTGAAACAAATGATGTTATTACAACATAAAAACTATCACCATTAAAACTCAAGTTCAATATTTTTCTTCTATTTATATATTCTGCCTTAATTAGTCACTGTTGGTTCAAAAAGAGTTCTTTCAATTGCATTCATCTTTCCCCAGATTATCATTTTCCTCTTCAAAACACTAAAACATCCTGGCTTGGTCAGCAAGCAAATGTTGTTAAATAACCATATAGTCTTGGGACTTTTTCTTTTCTTTTCTTTTCTTTTCTTTCTCCCTGGCCATTCAGTCAACTTCCTTCTCTGAGGAGGCTCTACTGGTGGTTTTTTTACTATGTTATCTGGTTTTGTGATATTTCAGAAGTTTACCTAGCTGAATTGAATTTTCAATATGACATTTAAACATATTTTATTCTCTGGAGTATTTGATTACAGCAACAATGAAAAACAAGAGCATGAGCATAATGTGAAAATTCTACAAAATGACTTCTTATTTCATTCAATCTCAGCCTTAAACTAACCAGATTTCTACCTTTTTTTACCATCATTTGACTAAACTAAAAAAATCTTTTAAGGTTTAAAATTTAGATTTTGCTATGTTATATTAAAGCTAGTGTTCAGTTTAAATCTTTAGCTATATTGTTTCCCCAAAATATTTTTTATTGAGTAATATCCTAGCAGGTTGATTTATCTTATATTAATAACATTTTACCTATAAACAAATTGTTTCTTAACTGTTAATAGAATGGTTCCATTTCTTCTTGACAACTGTAGAAGTCAACTTTGTAAGTTCTTATCATTCCTAATCATTAATTATATTTTATCTGACAGCCTGAAATTTAAGACTCAGTCAGTAAAGGATCTAGAATCCCAGTTTCTGATTTTAAAATGTTGAACATAATGAGGTATATAAAGTAGTGTGTTTAGATGCACAACTTATTAGAGAATTAGGTAGCTCAGAAAAAAAAAAGGAAAAAAGAAAAAACCCAACAAACCTAACCAAACAAAAAGGACCAAACACTCAAACAAACAAAAACAAACAAAAAAAGCCCACAACAAAACCAACTAACCAACCAAAAAAACCACACACACAAAAAAACCCAACCCCAAACAAAAAAAATCCTCCAAAACCCACAAATCCAACTCTTCCTTCCTTCACTAGCTGATAGAGGCAGGCAACAACCCTAGCAAGGATCAAGACAGAATAGCCATATATGAAAGTTTGAAGAGCATCTGGAGTGAGGCTTGAGGTTCCTATGTCTAGGAGCCAACAACTGCAGGGCATGGGATCCAGGTACAGCTGCTGAGCAGGCTGTCTAAGAACAGGTGCTGGGGACATACACCTTGTACATATGTATCTATAAATATATATATATTTTTTTCTCACTAGTGAACTTCCATCCTGCTCAGCCAGAAAGGGAACAGGATGAGGCCATTGGTGTTGTTTATGGTTTTTCTGTGGGTGATCTGAATGTCGGCCTGTGATCTGTGTAGTTGGCCATGTATATATGTGGTGTATGTATGTACCCTGTGTGTGTGCACAGCTGATGTGAATACATCATTTACTTCTCTACTGATTGCTCTCGGGAGCAACCTCATCTCTCCCAGGGTTTTGGGTCAGGTGTGATAAATTTTCCTCTAATGGTGAGTACTGTCAACTGCTAACAACAAGAGCTGACCAACAACAATATGAAGTCATGCCTGAAAATCACTGGAAGGTCATGGGGTTTGGGGGAGGTTACTGAGCCTTGAAGAAAAGAAATGTTACTCTGGTCTTGAGGAAGGGCAAGAAGGAGGATGTGGGGAACTATAGTCTGTTCTCTATCACCTCCATGCTCGGGAATGTGATAGAGCAGATAATTCTGGAAAACATATGAAGGACAGGGAGGTAACTGAAATGCCCCTTTAAACATGACAAAAAATTTTATACCTTGGGGTGCTTAAGCACTGCAATAGATTGCCCAAAGAGGTTGTGGTGTTTCTACCCTTGGAAACATTCAAAACGTGGCTGGACATAGTCCTGAGTGATCTGCTCTAGCAGACTCTGCTTTAAGGTGTAGAAATTGCACAGTTTCAATGGGTCCTTTCACAAGCACTCTGTGATTCTGTAATTTAGAATAAAAAAAGGTCTCTGCTGACTTTTTCTCCATTGTAGCAAGAAGATGTTCCAGCATGCTTGGAGATTGATTTCTTCCAAGAACTGAACTAGAAAATTGTCTGGTTTCTGAATACAATTGAACTGTCATGAGTTACCCTTGGATGACTGCCAGATGCCCACCAAGCCACTCTGCCACTCCCCATCTGCCGAACAGGGAGAGAAAATGAGATAAATAACTTGTGGGTTGAGATAAGGAGAGGGAGATCATTCACCAGTTATGGTCATGGGCAAAACAGATGCAACTTGGGGAAGATTAATTGAGTTTATTGACTATTAATAACACAGTAAGATAGTAGGAAACTAAAACAAAACTAAAACCACTTTCCCCCTATGTCGCTTCTCAGGCTCAGCTTCTCTCCTGACTCTTCTAATTCTTTCCCCTTAGCAGTGCATAAGGGTTAAAGAAAAGGGTTTACAGTTAGTTCATAAAACTTCGTCTCTGTTACTCCTTCCTTCTCACACTGTTCTCCTATTCCAAAGCGGGATCCTACTCACAGGACAAAGTCCTTCACAAACAGCTCCAATGTGTGTCCTTCCCACAGCTTGCAGTTCTTCATGAACTGCTCCCTCATGGGTCTGTGGTGTGCAGTCTTTAAGGAACAGAATTCTCAAGGGTGGGTCCCTCACAGGCTACAGTCCTTGCCAGAAAACCTGCTCTGGCATGGACTTCTCTCCACAGGCCACAGTTCCAGCCAGGAGCCTGCTCAAGCACATCTATATTCTTCTTTATTAAGCTTTAGGATTACAGCAACTGTAGTGTCAAGTGTGGACTCCTCATTTAAAAAAGAAAAAGAAAGGGTTATTTTTTTCATAAGTTTAACTTTATCATTTTCACTTCTCACTATGGAAATCGTTTGCCAGATGTCTATCTTACAAAGCCAAGAAGACCTCAAGCTGTCATGCTGTTTCAGCCACTACCTCGAATATGGCTTCCCAGGAGACAGAAGCTAATTCCAGTGTGAATCAGGTGCATCTGTGAAGATGTGTTCTGAGAATGTAAGCTTGCAGTTGTGGCTTTTCAGTTTCTCTTCTGTCAGACTTTTCTTAACTAAAATTTTGCACAGTTTTAAAACTGTTTCCCTGGCATCTTAGTCATTCTAAAAGTATCTGATTTTGATAGACATGAAATAATTGTCTATAATTATTTTAGGTCCTGTTTTCTCTTTATAAAATAATGTTTTGCCATTATTCACATGAAATTACTTGAATTAACTTGCAAACAAAACAATGATGCCTATATTGGTAAATAATATGGCACAGACCTATCTCTGACCTCCAGAGAGATGGCATAGTGTGTTCTGTGTGTTCACAGCATGGGAGTTTCTCCCCCTAAGGCAAGCTACTTACAGTCTTTTTGTTGTGCTTCACCCGTGTCTGCTTTGAGCTACTTCTGATATTCTGTGATAACATGATTACCATGTAGCCCTCTAAAACACTGTAAATACATATATATTTCAACTACAAGTGTATGAAACACTGGGAGTACTGTACTGTACCTCATCAGTAGGTCAGTTTATTTTGTAACTCCAAGCTCCAATACTTTATTCCATGTCTTTGGGTGAGAACTGAGGACATTTACAGGTGCAATGCCTGGTATTTAGTCCTTTGGACGACTCTAGGTAAAAGGAATCTAAACTTGGAGACACTTTCATCCACACTGCCTTTGGGGGAAGAATTTACTATGAAATAACTCCTCAAGAGAACCTCAGTCTTTGCCTGGAAACAACTAGATTCAAAGGTCTAAATTAGAGACATGGAGAAAATTAACAGGTAAGTGCATAGTCAGGAAATTGTCATTTACCTTCTAGGAGTCTTATACCAGAGACATTCCTGAAAGAAGATAGTAAGTCTTTTGCTACAAAAGCTGCATTTTTGTCTTTATTCCCTTTTTGCCTCTTGCTTTTGCATTTCAATGAGAAGTAAACTGGTAAGTCTCCTCTCATTCATTTGTATATTAATGAAAATGTGTTAAGACCTTACATCCTCATTCTAACTCAAGAGAGAACCACAGTGTTTTGCATATTACCATGAAGAAGGAAAAAAAAAAACTTGTTAGGTGTAGGTATGGCAAAAGTTCAATGCATTCAGTGTATAACACAATGCTCTTAGGAAATAAGTTTATTCTTTATAATAGGAAGGTCAACACTTTCAGTATTTTTAATGCAGAAAAGACACAAAGGAGGTAGAATCTTAAATGAGAGAGAGAGAGAGAGATCTAAAAAGGGAAAAGAATCCTGAAATGCACTTAATTGGGATGTCAGACAACGCAATCGTTCATTCCCTGTAGAGAAAAAGATATTCACATGCATTATAGCAAAGTTTACGTGAAAGAGAGCTGTGTATCTCTCTGTGCTATTGTGACTAACTACTTCACAAATTTTCTTCTTCCTTTTTATGCATTTTTGCAGCTGGCCATAATGGCAATCTAACAAATAACAAATTTTCATAATTTCTTTTTTACCATTCAACACAAATTGAGCATGAAAAATCTCTTTCCAAGTGTTTAATGATTTGTAGTTTTTGGCATAACAGATGATATTAATCTAAACACAGATTACACAAACTACCCAACTGTAACTAACTAAACTAGTAGTCAAATTAGGTCTCCTACTCTCTGTTCATGAGAACTGGGAATAGAGACCATGCAGACATACGATTCATGCCATCCTCAAAAGATTTCAAAATTTTATAGAAACCTAACTAACCTGTAGATACCTTCAGTGTCTGCGTGGTAGATTGTCTAGAAGTTTGAGATGAATCTTATATCCCTAATCCTCACACATGAGAAAAACAGAAATAAAAATTGAGAAGTATGTTATCTATAACTCATATGACCAGATGTCAACATACATACTAGGATTAAATAAACTAAATTATTTTTCTGATGTCTGGTTAGAAACACAGATTAGTTTTGCTAGTTCAGATATAGGGATTCATATTTGGACAGTATCACATGAGCATTATTTGAAAAACTTGAGAAGTTCATAAAACATCTTGTTGGAAGAAAATAAGGGTTTTTTAGCCTTTTTTACATGAAGTCTCAGTTTCATTCACTGAATTTCTATTGTGAACCTTCTGGAAAAAATGTAATGTGTCATAAATTCTTCTACCTATTATCAGGATGGCAATCTTTATCAGAAGAAAAATGATCAAAGGATATAAAAAAACCCAAAGAAAATTAAAAACGAAAGATCTCTACTTATTTATTTATTTATTTCCTTCTAAACACAAGAAATAAGAAAGGGCATTGTTTTAGCTTTCTAGGTTTAGCTTTTGAGGTTATTGTCCATTCTCTTGGACACTGTTCCCCCAGTATTCCTTTTAGCCAACAAGGCTTTGTTCTTCCATAATTTTTTCCCAGATAAAACAGATCTCAAGTTACCCTACTGAGTATATGGAAGAGCCAGGCCACATATAAATCAGCTGAATACTTACCTGAAATTCTACAGAATCAATTTTCACAGAAATAAAGGACAAATAATGTTGTGAGGCTTATTTTACTTAGCCTTACGGCAGTCCTGCTTTACATAATAATAATAATGATAATTATATTCCCTAGGTTCGCTAGAGGTTATACGGGAGTATTTTTTTCCTTGCACTTTTTTTTCTGTGTGTGTGTCAAAAAGGTCATTTAAAGCAGCTAATCCATTTTTCTAAGACCCTTTGAGACAGAATGTAAATAATGTAGTAACCTCATCCTAATAAATCTTTATCACCCCAGTTACTCCATTCTTCTTTCCCTGGGGCATCAATTGTTTTGTCGAAGTATTTTTTTTCCTAACATTTCATCACACTCCTTGTTTATACTTTATTGTCTGTCATTTTAAATTCCTACTATACTCTATAGATTTTTTTTGTCTATTTGCTTTCCACATATACTTTTTACCTTTTTACTCATGAAGTCTGTATCTATTCCTTGTGATTTGTCTATTGGCATTTGAAAATATGTTTAATAACATAACCTCTCACATTTGTCTCTTTTTATTTTCCTTGTCATTTACAGGTGTATTAGGAAAACTATTTGCTTTCTGTAATCTTTATCTCCTAAAGACTTTTTTCTTTTCTGTATATCCATTTGTGGGGATGGGTCTTGTTTGGAGTACTGGGATAAAATCTTTTATCAATGGAGAATAGCTGCCTTATTTTTCGCTGTGTGTTCCTTCAGGCTTGGTATCTCGTTGCAGATGTTCTGCTGGTAGAAGCTATTTCTTAAGGGTACTGAAGTCTTCTAGTAGTCTGTAATTCTGATAGGTGTTGCAAGCTATGTAAAAATAGATAAACAAATACATATTCTTCAGTAATTTTTAAATTTCTAGCCTAGATATTTCAATACTATGCAATTTCTCTTCCTAAATATAATAAAATAACTGTGTTCTAGTTAAAGACAAAGAATGTGTAGAAATGTGTAGATTTGTTTTATTGCTATTTTTACAAGGTATTAAGCATGGTCCTGAGGTATTACAGTCATTGCAAATTTTGACACTCTCTCAGAAACATGCATATGAGGCCATCTGTTTGTGAAAAGAAAAAGCCTTCTTTGTAAATACAAGATGACAGTTGGAGGTGAAGCTGTCTTTTGAGAGCAAGTAGATATGTCTGTATGTACACACTCCATGAAGATTTAGTTCAATATGGTCTACACATTGATGTATAAATTCTGTGCATTTGTAATATACCATTTTAAGACCTCACTTGACATCATCTTACTCCCCTTGTCATTCTATCAATTAGTTTCAATTAGGATAATAAGTCCTTTAAAGCAATATATTACTTGGGATAATATAAATTGTTTGAATGATTATAACAAAACTTCCTTGCTTGGAAACAAAATTATCATTTTCCACAGTGGAAGAAGACATTATGATTGCCCTGTGAAAAAAAAAATCCAGTCTTAATAAACGCTATCAGAGACAAATGAAAAGCACATATTTTCAGGATTATCATCTCATTCTCTTTCCAGCTGCTCATAGCAACAGAATGCCAGAAGTATTCCCACAGAAGAACATCAGGCAGAAGCCTGGAAAACTGCTTAAAGCCTAGTAAAATGGCTTGATGCAGACCTCTGCAAAGTACATGTAATGAAATTTTTCCAGTATCATTTTTTCCTGGAATGCATCATAGTTATCCCCCACATTATTATGGATTTATAATGGTGTGTTTTTCACAGTATATCTAGTGTGCAGTTCTTATTATTTAAGTATTACAAAACTGTGAACGTGCAACTGTGGGCTGTGGTATTCAGGGTGGCAGTGTGGGGACCACTCTTTGGGTGTGTGAGTATGAGCCTGTGGGGTGCTTTCTTAGCAGTGTCTCCATCACCAAGGTGTTGGGAGCTGCAGGGGTACACTCAAAGCCAGAGACCCCTCAGCTCCTATAGGAAAATATAGGGAAACCCCTGCTCCCTGGGCAGTGTGGTGCTGGTGACATGCATAAGCTGTGTCTGTGTGTGTGAATGAGGGTGTATGTATGCATCTGGGAATGTGTGTTTGTGTGTTGACTGCTTGTTAATTACATCTCATTATTAAATCAATAAATTAATTTAATCACAATTTTGTTTAAATTACATGAACTGAGAAATTTTTACCTGTGACAGATATCCTGAGGTTCTCAGGGTTTTGTTGTGAATAGCTGGAATACCTATACAATATTTTACCTATAAAAATGTATTTTTATTTCACAGGATGCAAATATAAATATTGTCTGCCCTTTCATACCCCAATGTTTTAAAGTGTAACTCCTGATAATTCTGAAAACATTAGTTCCACAGCACTGTATTTCAATATTAGTAATAAACAGTGTTACATATTACAGGCATAGTTTAATAGCCAGTCCTACAGCATCCTGCCTGGACTCCAACTAATCCAGAAGTGTTATAAATTACAGTTCTATTTGCATCTTTTGCCAACACTGAAGTATTTTAAATAATGTTAAACATCTCCATTTGGACAACTACATCAAGCTCTCTGTCAGCACTTAAAGTAGGGCTATTTACACACAACAAGAAAGTTTCCTGCAGAATGAGAACTCTCAGCTGGATACAGAATCATTTAAAGAAATTATGGGGAAATTGAGTCAAAAATTTATTGTTGAAACAACAGAAGAAAACCAGCATGACTAAACCTCTCTGCGGAATAAACTTGAAAGGCCAGTAAAATAGGATGTATTGTGATAAATACTGAATGATTCATAGGTGAATTTGATTTTTTTCTCCCTGAAGTGCAGTACTTCACAAGCTAAGTATCAAAAAGAAAACAAATATATATTTTTACCTTGTTATAAAATTGTGGTAGGTCGAAGAAATCAAGAAATATGTAGTAAACTCTGCAAAAGTAAAGTCCTAATTACTCAATATTAGAAAATCCATTAGATACTATCACACCAGTAAGTTTTGTGCAGAGAAACACATGAGAAAGAAGCACAAGAGGCAAAGCTGGCTTTTTGCTCTGCAGACTGATGTAAGTGCTGGTCCTCCCAACAGCATTTATATTGTCACTGAGCTGCTTTCCACTCCAGACTTGCTTTAGAATAAAGTACTTCTGCTACACTTCTCCCACTCTGATACGTTACAGTTGCTTCCAGCACACTTCTGGGCAAGACAAACTAGAGAGAGAAAAACACATAGTTTCTCCCCTATAGCTCTAGGGGAACTCATATAAATTGCTAATCCCATGTGTGGAATACAGTAATGAGAATCAAAGGTAAACATTTTATAAACTTAATGTTTCAGCAACAAAGCATCCAGTGAAGTTCATTGCCCTATCTGAAACACCAAATGAAATAGCCTTTTTCTTTCTTTTCTTTTTTCTCTTCCTTTTTCTTTTCCTTTTTTCTTCTCCTCTTTTCATCTTTCTTTTCTTTTTATATTTTTTCTTTTTCTTTTTTCTTCTTTTTCTATTTCTTCTTTTTCTTTCTGTCTTATAATTCTATTTACTGTGTGAGTCACAACACATAAAAACAAAATTGAAATTGAAATCTGATTTAAAAAGAACAATAGCAAAACTCAAATTTGGATCCATGTGTGTAGATGATTTAGCACTCTAAATTTCTCACTTTATTTTCTCTGTGTCTAAACCCCACTTGTTTCAGTTACTCAATCTACTTTTATCAGCAGACAAAATAAATAAATTCAGGCATTTCTGTTGTCATGTACAACCATATATTGGGCTGGATAAAGCATTGGTTTGCACATTGCTATCTGTCTTTCTATTAAAAGCGTGAAGCATTCTGAAACATGTTCTGCCGTATGGCTCTTACAGCCACAGAGCAGCTGGGCTAAATTATCAAAGGAGGATGCACAATTAAGCAGGATCTTACTAGTACAATTGAGGTCTGTAATTAAGCCTCTGTCTCCATAGACACGTCTGGTCTCTGTGCTCTGGAATCTGGGATTTACTGTTGTTTGGCAGTAATGTTTGTGTTGGGGCAGGTGGGGGGTTGGGATTGTGTGTACACTGTGCACTATGCACCCTAAAAAAAATCTACAAGATCAAGGATTTAATGTTAATGAACTGAATATCAGAGAACTTCATTTATCTTCTTAGGATGTTTTAAAATTTCAACCAGTCACATATTTACCTGTATCGATTTACATGTTTTTGAAAAAACACAATATCTGAAAACAATAGAATCATAGACCACATCACACTTAAAATAAAAGCACACTTGTCAGCAGAAATCTCTGGGGGTTTTTGTTGTTTTTGTTTGTTTGTTTGTTTTTGTTTGGTTGGGTTTTTTTTAAACAGATTAAGAATCAAAATCACACATCTGTAAATTCAGAGTAAAAAAATTTCTATTTTCATATTTATTTCAATGCAATAAGAGGTTATGTCACTTGTGCATAAGATCATATAATCACTGAATAATAGAATGTGTTTGGTTGGGAGAAACCTATAAAGATCATCCAATCCAACCCCTGGTCATGGGCATCTGACACTAGATCAGGTTGCTCAAAGCCCATTCTAACCTGGCCTTGAACACAAGGATCTATAACCTCTCTAGGCAAACTCTTCCAGAGTATCACCACCCTTCCTTATGTCCAATCTAAAACTACCTTGTTTGAGTTTAAAATTGTGTTCCTTGTCCTGTCACTCCAGCCTTTAGTAAAAAGTCTTCGTCTACCTTTCTTATGGGCCCTCTTTAAGCACTGAAAGGTTGTTGTAAGGTCTCCGTAGAACCTTTTCTTCTTCAGGCTGAATGCCCCAACTTTCTTAGCCTGTCTTCATAGAGAGGTGTTCCAGCCCTCTGGCCATGTTCATGGCTCTCCTCTGGACCTACTCTAACAGATTCATGTCTTTCTTCTACTGTGGGCTCCAGAACTGGATGCAGTATGCCAGATCAGATCTATCCCATGCAGAGTATGTGGGGAGAATAACTTCTTTTAACCTGCTGGCCACACTTCTGGTTATACAGCCCAGGATATGTTTTTCTTTCTGGACTGTGAGTGCGCATTGATGGATCATGCCCAATCTTTCATCCACTGGTGTCCCCAGGTCTTCTTCTGCGGGGCTGCTTTTAGTCTATTAATCCATTCATGTTTCTGTACAGATATTGGGGACTGCCCTGACCCAGGTGCAGGATCTTATGCTTGGCCTTGCTGAACTTCATGATGTTTGCATGAGCCCACTCCTCGAGCCTGTCCAGATCCCTTTGGATAGCATCCCTTCCTTTGGCCAAATCAACTGCACTACTCAACCTGAAGTTTTCTGAAACTTTGCTGACAGTGTGCTTGAAACCACTATGTTGTTGATGAAGACATTAAATAGTATGAAATCCTTGAGGGGCATCACCCTTTACTGTTTTCCATTTGGACATTTACTGTAACTATTCAGGTGTGACCATCCAGCTGATTCTTTATCTATATAATAGTCCATCCATCAAACCTATATATCTCCAAATTAGAGGTTAGAATATTGTGGCAGGCAATATCAAAGGTCTTACAGAAGTACAGGTAGATTACATCTATAGCTTTTCCTCCATTCTCTGTTGCAGCCACTCCATCATAGAAGGCTACTGGATTAGTCAGACTTGCACATTCAATTAACAGTTGAGTAAGAGTAAAATGAGAAATGGAGACACACACAAAATCAAGCAACACATACATTGTCATTTTAAACATACAAACAAACATGCACTATTAACAAGAAGCATACTTTCAGTCTTTGAAGTATATATAGTTTATACTGAGTTAGATCCTGTTGGATCACAGTAGAATGAGTATAAACAAGTTTTGTACAGGTGTCACATCTATGAGAAAAGATAATTACTTCTGCACTGCAGATATTTGCTGCTGACAATCAGTTTTATATAAAGCCTATCAGAAGCAATGGAAATCTTGTCAGCAGTTTCAGTGGTTCTTATATTAAGCATCAGATGAAGAGTTTGTTTATAATACAAGTTGATAAATCTTTTGTTTTGCATTTAAATAAAAGATGTTCTATTAATTATAGAGGTTTAATAAATAAATCCAATTATTGTGCAGCTAAATCTTGTAAAATTAAAGAGTTTGTGCTTGATCTTTTCTGTCTAGATCTCACAGTCTCTTGTACCTATATAATGAATATATGCATACATACATATGCACTCACTTCTTGTTAAACTGGAGCCAGAACAAAATAAGTATTTCACATTATAATAACAAAACCTGAGTATCTTAAAAATCCTCTATTTTATAAAAGGGGAGAAAAAAGCTGAGCTGGGCTTCAACATTCAGCATAGTACAGTCTAATAGGCAGAAGTTTGCATATTCAGGCTAGAAAGACACTGCTGACTCAACACCATTGTTAAGATGAAGACGATAGTTGCCCTGTGCACATGAAGAAGACTATATTCAGTGCTAAATGAATTAACTTACTCTGTGTGATTTTTTCCCACTCTATTCTGTAGGTTTTATGAGGAAAATCTTCTGAACTAGGGGTATGATATATTAAACATTGGAGCCCTTTTTTGAGAAGAATTTAAATCAGAGGTTGTTAGGGCTGAAAGACACTCCATAACTTGAAGGTCTTTTTATTTATTAATTTTCCTTACCCATGAGATATAGTCAGGATGTATTAACAAGCCATTTCTTTTCAAGAAAAAGGAAAGAGACCTGAAATGATGAAGCCTGTCTAACATCAGTAATTGGGAGCTTTGAAAACTGGATCTTTGAACTTGCTCCAGTCTTACTGGTAAAAGTCTTGAACAGGGTTTTGTTGTTTGACTCTGTCTCAATACATATGAACTATCTAGTGTTCTGGTTACTGAGGTAACATACTGCAAATGTTCTACCTCTGTTGCATTATAAGCAATGACACAGAAGCCTTGTCTGTTGGGAATGAAAGGAATGAAAATGAATAGAAAGCCAGAAACCAAAGCCAAAGAACTATGAAGATGGGGTCAGGCTCTTCTCAGCGAAGCCCAGTGACAGGACAAGGGGCAATGGCTGTAAACTGAAGCATAGGGAGCTCCATGTGAATACAAGAATTTTTTTTTTCCAGTGAGGGTGACAGAGCACTGGAACAGACTGCCTAGAGAGCTTGTGGAGTCTCCTTCTATGGAGGCATTCAAAACCTGTCTGGACATGCTTCTGTGTGACCTGGTCTAGGGAATCCTGCTGTGGCAGAGGGGTTGGACTAGATGATCTTTCAAGGTCCCTTCCAACTCCTAATATTCTGTGATTTTGTGATTACATTGCTGAGAAATGCTATCATTTTTTTAATGTGGATTTTATTTCCATAACCAGGGGTATGGATATGGGTAGGGACAATTCAAGATACAAGTACACAGAGAGAGAGTGAGAGTAGACCTCCAACCATGTATTTTTTCTCTTCTAAAGAGAAGAAAAAGAATGCCTTACTGCATTTTTTTCTAGACTACAGTAAAACAACAGCCTATGTAATGTCATCTGGCTGAACATAAATTATATAGATAGGGAGGTTTTGGACTGATGTAAATTTTAAACAGCATAATAATGACATCTTACATGATTTCGCAGGGAGATAAATGTTCAATTAACTGGCATAGCCAATATATTGAATCTGTATGGCAATCAAGTCAAATACTTTGAGGATGAAAAGCAGAACCTTAACTTTCTCTTTCCCAGTGTTTGTCATGAGGTAACAGTTGATATCACATCATATTATTTCCTGAATGTTATAGAGCATTCTAAATGTCAAGAAAAGGGATGCCTCTGATTTCAGTATAAATTTAAAAACAGACGAGGTGTGGGTTCAGTGTGGATGTTGGGCTACCTGGCAGTATAGTTTGTCTTACATATGTAATGAAATGTTTGATCCTCTGAAATTCAAGGGAATTTTTTCAGTTCAGTCTCGGAACTGCAGGAAATAAAAGATAAATGTAATACATTGGTTCATGGTTACAGATGGAGCAGTTTTTTAAGAAAACAGTTTTGATGCAGTAATATGATACTTTCTGCAAGTAACTATAGCAGGCCTGGGACACTTCTTTGACCCTTAGGCTTAGGTGGTAAAGTCTTCTTGTGTCCACCTGCTTAAATTCTTTCTCATCCTCAGACAGGATTTGTTTTTCCATACTTCCTAGGGGGCTGCACTATCCAGGTCCAGATGCTCTTTCTGGGAAATAGCTGGCATAGGGCAAACCAGTGTTGGAGATGGTGTTGGCAGTTAAGCATGGGCAATGACAAGCCTTCTGCCTGGTCCTGTGTTACTTATAAATACAAAGCCAAAGTGCCTCATGGCTGTTTATTAATATCACTAGTATTAGCAGTATCCCTTATTTAAATATAAGACACGTCATTAAAACTTGTATTGTTTTGAATGTTGTGGTGCATGGGAAGTATGTTCACTATAAGTGAAAATGATTCACCTTAGTTTATATTCTATAGCCAGAAGAAAATTCATTGTACACAATTAAAGTATACTCTTGGGAACAGAGACTCCTGTATTCTGGTGCTTCAGGCAGGTGCTTCTTATTCAGCAAATCACTGAGCTGCCTGTGATTTGTAATTCCCATCTGCAAAAAAAGGCATATTCTACTCATTACCTCTAAAGAAATACTAATAGCCTACAGTTAAAAAACAACACTAAATCAAAACTGAACCAACCAACCAACAAACAAATAAGAATTAATGTAGAAGAGGAAAGAGGCTAAAATGTGGTGTTCTCTTCATACATTTATATATGTATTCATACCTTTAAATATGAGTGAATTTGACCTTTGAAGAAATCATACATTTTGGTGATAAAAAAATGTATGTATGGGCAAATAGCCAAAGTAGTCTATGACAGAAGGAAAAGGCTAGTCCTGTCTAATAGATAATCTGATAGGACACATATGATAATATTATCCCATTTATCTGAAATTATAATTGCATTTTAAGATTAATGGGAAGTATTAATATTTAGTAATATATACTCACATCTTATCCTCACTAGAGATTAATGGGCATTCAATGAATGAACAAAATGTGCAATTGGAAATCATTTGTCATTTAGAAAGTGTCATTGATCAAACACACATCTATTTGGTGATGTACTATTTGCTTTCTATTCACAGTGATTTAATTTTTACACTTAGTAAGTATCCACAGAAAGATCCTTCAGGAGCTATTCATATGCACACCCCATAATCATAGACCAGGTATTTGTCATCCACTCCTGAAATCCTTTAATGAGAAAGCTCACAGAAACATGTTTAACAGTGGTTAGAAAACTCTGTAGGTTTGCTCTCCTAGAAAGATGTATGAAATTCTGTTGCAAGCAGACTTACATCACTGTTATCTAGCTATTCTGCTAAGAATATTTTCCAAGGGCAGGAGACACACTGTTAAGTCTAGACATTAAGGTAGACTTTAGACATTTTGTGTAGAAATGCAGCCACCCAACAATTCTCTAGTCTTAGCAAATTTCTGGCTATAAATCTGAGATGCCAGGTGGAGAAATTTCTGCATTAGGAAACACTATGGCTACAACAAATGGAAAGATGTTAATATCACTGATGTCTTTCCACTCTTTCTGGAAGAAGTAAATATAAGCAACAGTTTTACTCTAAAAGTGAGGCACAATTCTGTCCCAGCCCTCAAAGAACAGAGATAGAATATTCTTACGGACTTTTTATCTTCACATGTTTCATGAAATTATGTTTATCATGACGTAGCTTGAAGGAAAAAATTGACACATTTCTTTGTTAATAAGATTTTTAAAAAACCCAAAACCACAACAACAAAGGAAAAGACCTGAACTCATTCAGTTTCAGCAAACTTCTTTATTTCTCTAAGAGAAGGACATAAAACATACCTGTGTGAAACAAGCAAAGTTGTGTAATTAAATGTACTGTTTAAGGAGAAGGCATATTCATTGAAGCAATGAATTTATGTTGGATGAAGAGAATACAAATATTTTCACACTACAATGCCATTATTTTTGCTATTACTAACATTCAAAACAATTCAGCCAAAGTGGCACTGCAAGCCCCTTTGAGATCTTTGGTGTCTCGGAGGAGTCTTTGCAGCTGTACACCAGTAGGGGATGCCAAAAGAAAATGTTAAAAAGCAGCTGTACTGTCCCATGAGCATGTACTTGAATTGTCGGTGGATTCTTTTGCATTTCATATCTTGGTCTTTCAGTTCTGCAATCTGAAACAAATGCTGGAGAAAAGAATACTAGCACAAGAAAACCCACAGAATAATCATTACAATGTTGTAACATTAATCAATATACAACTAAACTTTATAATGGTAGAAGCAGACTATTTTCTTGGTACGCAAGTAGTGCTGTGGAAAATTTGAACACTTTAGGACTATTATACATGATAAATAACAGCTGGGATAATAAAGGATCAGTCAACATACATCACTGCATGCAAAATGTCTTTTTTGCTTTAAGGAAGTATCTAGTTGTGTGTTTATGAGTTTAAAATATCACAAATATGTATTAATTCATTGACATTTCTGCCTGGATATAGCAACTGATTTATAGATTTCCCTATGAGTTATCATTTATGGTATATCACTTTTAATACATTTGTCCAATCTAAGCTGTATTTCTATACTGTGTGGTAGTTACAATGATTGATTATTGTTATTAAATAATGTATAGGACTGAAATGTCTTTTTGCTTTATGAATTCATATTGACTTGCTTGTTGTTTTTAACATATTTTTTCTTTGCAGCATTAGCATTCTGTGGCGTAGTTGCATTAAGGTAGCTGAGCTAGGCAGACTTTCAACCAAAGGGCTTCAGTTATGTGATGCTCAGAGTTGTGAAATGTAACAGCTTAGCTCCAGCAGCAGAATTTACAATGCAGATGATTAAATTGCCATAAACTGGAATTCCCATAAAACTCCTTGAATACTGGAGTATTTCAGCCAGAAAATAGAAACTGAGAAGGGGATGGACTGAGGTGGATTATCTAACTGAACTGTCATTTGATATCCTCTAAGGTTCATGAACAAGTGCTCCTTAAGAAGGCTGAGGATCTCCAGTAGGTCCCAGGTTCTGTCTACCAGCCATAGGCATATGTTTCAAATAGACGTATCACATGACAAAAGTTATGAGAATGTAATGCATGGAACCTGCAACTTTCTTCTTTCATTTCAGACACCTATCACAGACAGGTTTAAGAGCTGGGTAGGGTTGGAGGGGGATGTGAGAATATCTTACTTTAGGAGTCTAGTCATAAACTGGGAGGATGTAATAAATTCTGGGGATGTAATTTCTGCTGCCTGCATCAATTATTACCTAATGTGAAGAACACAAGTTGTTTCTAGAGACAGTACTCTGAAATTTCTCTAGTTCAGTATTTTTGTTTGGTTGGGTTATTTTCCCCTTGGTCTGTCCTTTTTATTATAAACTAAAGAGGGTCCTAATGTCAAGAGGATAGTTACTGAGCAATTACAAGCAATATACCTCAGAGCATTAGTTTGCAATATAAACTCAGTCTTCACATTAACCAGAGTTAGGGTTCAGATCACCATTTTGGGGATGGACTGAATTTTCTAATCAGTAGGTTATTGTGCAGAAAGTTGACTTTTCCTTCAATGTGTTTGACAGAAATCAAATCAACTGGAATAAGATGGAGATCTCTGAATATCCATATCAAATCAAGTTCCTCCAGCAACTTATATACTATTTCAAAAAATTAATACAGGAGAGGGACATATCTACATTCTGATCAGCAGAGCATCATCTGAAGATATATTTGATGCCCCTCTGATAAGACAATTTGGCTAGGTCTTGCTACCCCTGCACATGAAGAGAGCCATTGTGCTGCTTTTTCCACTAATGGAAAGTTCTCTCTCCATGCACTTACACTAGTATCCATACCCACACTCACTATGTGCTAGCCGAGTTTTACAGAGGCTACTCTCATCTGCTTTCCCCAAATTTCTCTATACTCCACCTATTGCACACTGCAGATCTTGAATGCTTGAATAGATTACATTTTTTTCTTTTTTTCTTCATATGGTTGTACAAAGTACACCGGAAGTATTTTTTGTACTTTCTGTAAGAAATACTAGATATTTTTAGAAGCTTTTTAAAAACACCCTAAGTTATTAACAATTATTTTGCTTTCTGCAGTTAAACAGCCTATATTAAATGATCATTTCTATTAAGTTCTAATTATATTTCTGAAAGAATTGTGTTGATTACTTTGCATCTACAGAAGAATATCCATTGCACAAATAGTTTTCAGATGTGCTGGACTGAAACATCACTTCAGCAAAAGAATAATTTATAAAAAAATATCTATCAGTAGGGGAGAGAGAAGTCCTCCAGTCTGGAGTACTTTTGCTGACTTTTACCAGACATATTAAGTTTACTTCATTATTCTCATCTTTCTGACATCTTAGAATCTGATGAAGAAGAATACACAGAGTGATTAAATAATAATAGCACAGAACCTTTCTTATATAAAAATTAGCCACTGAAAAAGTTAAATAAATTGCAAACTCAGTGCATAATTCCCTTCTCATTAATGTGCTCTAAACATGTTTCCAAACATACCCTTCATCAAGACACATCCCCTAATTTCATATATATTTGCTGTTACCAATCCACACAATTAAAAAATTCCCCAAATGGGAACATAGTGAAAATATTGCTGGTACAGTATGAAATCAATAAATAAAGATGCATTTTTGCTCATTTACATGGCAGCAAAGTCTTATACCTGGGAAAAAATACTATTAAAGTGTAAAATATATTCAAGAAATTAGGTTATTCAGGTGAAAAACAATAGGTCCTGGGAATATCTTTTGTTGAAAATAATTTATATTTACCTTCACTGATTCCCTTTTGAAACACATTTAACTTCATTCTCCCTTTACATGTCAATTTATCTACTCCAATGCAAGAACAATTGTATTTAAGGCATTCCTGATAGATACCTCTTATGCAAAGCCTCCAGTGTTAGAGACTCTACAGACTTACTATGGATTTTAGTCATGCTCTCCTACTCATTAGAAAAAATTATTAATAACTAACTTACTCCATTATTTCTTATGTAGTTCACTGTGTAAACAAGGTGTAAGTTATTGCATTTGAAGGAACCTTTTATGGTTTTGAAGAGTATTCTCATGCTGGAGCCACATGCACATACACAACCTTTTTAATCATCTTCAGATTAAACAATTCTCGCAATATATTATCTCATAAATGTCTTGCAAGTTAGTTAGAGAAGATAAGTACAATAAAAGGTACAGGGGATTGAGTAGGGACAACATACATTAATGGTTTAAATTAGTAAGTATGGATTGAGAATTTTTTTGCCTTTAGTGGACTACATAGCCGTGGTATTTTGGAGGAGGGATTTTAAATATAAGCTGACACTTAAAACTAAGAATATGGCTACATAGGAGGTGCTAACTTTTAGACCAAAACTGTCAACTACTCAAAGGCCAATAGAGGAATTAATCACAGCTCTAATAGGAAGTGTGAGGAGATTGACCTGTGGAAACAAAATTAACCTTTTGCAGAGGACAAAACCATTATTTTCAAAGGAACAAAGATCAGTAAAAAGAAAGTAAAGACATCCTTGTTATTTATTCATCAGAAACATGTGGTCTTCCAGATTACAGTATTTGGTTATGGACAGGCCATTCATAAGGTGTGCCCATGGCAAAACCTATAGGACTTCACATAGAATGATGTAACATAAGCTTATGCAATACACAATATTATACCATATAAAAAGAATAAATATTCATTTCAATCTGCCATGGAATTCATTACCTCTGTTTTGCTAATTTAACTTTAGCTGCTGAAGAATTTATTTTTTAATCAAAATTAATTAATTCAGCAAAACTATGATTTAGAATGTCTACATACCTGTACCAATCACTGAAGTAGCAATAAGAAAAACAGTGGAAGGGAACATCTCCCCTTCCCTGTAGCATCAGACCAGTGAGTGATTAGAAGGTGGATGCTTTTCACTTGAGATGAATGGCTTTACCAAGAGAGAATATTGTCCAGCCTTTATCTTTCCTGTTGGAGCTGTTCCACTTTGTTGTAATAAATTATTAATTCATCTGTTGAGAAACAGTGGCATTACAGCCTTAGAGGCTAGACCACACAGCTGGGAAATGAAAGTTGCATGTTCAGGTCCCTGCTCCAGTGAATATTCAAAATTCAGCAGAAAAAAATTCAAAACCCAGTAATCCCAACTCAAACAGCCTAATTAGGATAGTCTTCTTCTATACAAAAACTGACAGAGTAGGGACATCAAACAGGTGCTCTCATCTGCCAAGGGAAAACCTAGTTGGTAGGTTATTGTCTATTTAAGAGGCAGTAATTTCTGCTTCTTTTCATTTTTTATGTTGCAAGTGAATTGTTAGTGCATTGTATTACTGAATGTGTAGAATAAAGTCTTCTGAGTCCTTTCAAAAAGGAAGGTTACCTGACTCTAAAGCTACTTATTTCCATAATAGGATGCTTGGTCTTAAGAGGAGACTCCGTTCTTGGTGTTGACTGTTGGATGGCTTGCACAGCAAGCTAAAGGAAGGATACAAAAAGGGTGGAAGTAGGCTCTTTTCAGTGGTGCTCAGTGAAAAGACAAGAGTCAATGGGCACAAGCTGAAACACAGGAGGTTCCCTCTGAACATCAGAAAATACATTTTTTTACTGTGAGGATGACTGAGCCCTGGCACAGGTTACCCCAAAAATTTGTGGAGCCTCTATCATTTGAGATAGTAAAAAAAAAACCAAAACCAAACAAACAAACAAACAAAAAAACCCTGGGAAACTGGATTCAAATTTATATGAGATTTACATTCCTATAGTGGACTTCAAACAGAATGTAAAACTCAAGGAAAATCTTCATTTCTGTAATTTAATCCATTTCATGGAAAAATTCCTCAGGTATCTAAAAATCTTAAGATGCACACGCTTAAGCCTGACACTATACTTGTAAGTCTGAGCAAATTGTTCCCAGTGTGGCTCTAAGGCCAATTAAGGCCTTCACATTATGTGCTGGAAGAATGGTCACAGAAAGCATGTTGGGGCCACGTGTTTATGCAAAAATAGGGGTTATTTGGCCACAATACATACTCAAAATATATACTTGTTTATATAATAAAAAGTTAGTCTTTATGTAACACTTTCATTACAATACTCATAAGGGAAGGAGAGCATGTTAAGTCCTACATTTTCTTGACTTTAACATAGCTTAAAAAAAATTCCTTGTAAAAATTAATTCTAATTACCAGAATAAAGACCTATGATAGTGGGAAAAAATTGATAAGATAGTGTAGAGTGTGACAAAGAAGTCAAGAAAATGGGAAAGAAACAGAAATAGAAAACAAGAGCGAGCTTGAGCCTGCAAGACAGTCCCAGAAATATTCTGGTGCTTCTATTCTATTCTCTTATTTTAGGAGAAACTAGGTGAATTTCAAAACTGCTCATACACTTTATTCAGTAACTGGTCAATATAGAATACAATTCTTCAGCACAACTTTTTCTGGCAAAAAAACCCCCAACAAGTTGGCATGATCACCACTCCTGCCCCAAGTCGTATTTCAAATACAAATGGAAAAAACCCCAACAAACCAAACATCTTAAATGAAGAGTTTTCTGAAAATAAATTTGCAGAAATGTTATATGGCATTTCAGAGATTCTCCACATTCTCATTTCTTCATGTGAGTCAAAAATATGAATATGTTTTATATAATATGTAACCGAGCATATGATTTATAGGACAGAGTAAAACTGATGATTTCACAATTAATCTCTTGTTAATGTTAAGCTTGGTGTTCTCTCCCTATGAAGTTTCTAAAAAAATAATAATTATGGAACCGAAGCATAATTTTGCCACTGCAAGTTTCCTACACTACATTAACTATTCCTTTTAGAAGTAACACCCCTTCCAAAACATTCAAACCCATGTCTGTGTTAACTCCTTATTTCAAGTGTGTTGATACTACTCTAGAAGTAAGTGTGGGGAAGAATCTAATCTACCTACTTCAAAAAATGTTATAAACTTAACTAAAGTATAATAAGAAACAATTAATCATACAGAGTGATACTGAAAGACAAATAACATTTCAATTAAAGTAAAGAAACCTAAATTTATAGACAACGTAGTTCAGAAAACAAAACAGTGCTTTGACAAATACACACCCACATCTCAGGTTTATTGCACTGCAGAATGCAGAGGCCTTTTGAATAAACATATCACATTATGAATACATGCAATATTCCAGTAGAAAATAGGATAAGCAGAACTAATCCATTAAAATATATGGAATAAAAAATTACCCTTAAAATATTTACAACATTGATTTTTATATTCCCTTTAAATGGTTTATTTGTTTAAATTAATCAAACTTTACAGGAGCTTTCAAAAGGATAGCTGCAACCTGAAATCCTAACTAACAAATTTTCCATGTAATAAAGTTGACTGCCTATGGTTTAAATTATTAAAGCAACAAATAAATGTTTGTTTAATAGAAGATGTTAATTTATAAATCATAGCTTCATAAACATTTCATTTTTAAAACTAGCTAGGGACAATACTGATAAAGGAAACAAAATGAGCAGGGTTTAGGGAACCTCCAAGGTTCAGGTCAATAACTACGACATACCTAAGTTAAAAAAACAAATTTCAACTTCCAAAATCGGCATTCAAGTAAAGATTCAGCTCAGAAGATTGATGTTATATTACATCTACTTCAAAGGAACAGATGGAAGAAGACAATTCATGTTGATGCATTGCAATAAATGGTAACAAATGGAAGACAAATAAGAAAATGTAAAGAGGGTTGAGTAAAATTCAACACATAAAGAATTACAAATTATTTTGAAGATTTAATTACATGTATTATAACCTTACAAAATATTTATCTAAATGAAAGTATATTTGTTTCAGTAGAGAGCTTTTTTGGATGCAATGCTTTGGACAGAAGAAAACCCTGGCATAATTATAACTCTAAGAAGATTTTTGTTCATGCTTCATTCTTTTTCTGAGATCAAAAGGCAGTGTAATCATCTTGTCTGTGGAAGATAAAATATTTTAACATAAAAGTATATTGCTAAGCCACACATTTAATAGACCTAGCTGTGTATTTGTTATTCCATTAACTAGATTCACAACATATGGTATGAACATACCTCATCTAACAGTTATACTGCTTTGTATATCTTATGCATAGCTGCTGATAAATGGGGCAATAACATGTTAGCAGTGCTGAAGCTGTCTATATAACACCTCTTGAATGGCTTTTTCATCATTAATATTTAATAAACTAATTAATGTGGTGAAGTAATAAACTAGAAGCTTACTTTGTGTTATGGCAGTGTAGCAATACATTTTTTTCTACTAACAAAGTCACAGATAAATTTTTTTAGTAGGCAGCCTTGAAGAAAATTATTTACACAATGTTTACTCAGCACTTTTAAGAAAAAATTCAAACATTCCACAATTAATCAATTGAAATACCTTAATAGAGTAAATATTGGAGAAAACTTCTCCCTTGTTCATGAACTTCAACTTCAGTTTACAGTTTTGTCGTTCTTACTGCCACACTACTCACTGACAAAGAGTTTAACTTTGTGTCACATACTAGTACAAAATAATGGAGAAAGATATTTGTCAGAAGATTACCCTAGTATTGTGTCTTATAAAAACCCCTACCTATCTGACCATTACTGATTTAAAATGATTTATTTGTTGAAGTTTCTAGTCAGGGATAGAAGTTCTGTAAGTGTTTAGTACCCATCTACTAGGATGTGAAGACTACAAGATTATAAAGCCATGCAAGAAAAAGCTGAGTGTCTAAGGAACATAAAAATGTCTGTACTACGACAGAGAAACAATTTATCTAGCACAAAGGCCTGTCTATGAGAATATCCAACAACTGATATTTAGGAAAGAATATAACAAAAACAAAAGAAGAGGCAGCAAATTTGATTAGGAAATCTGTATGACAGACATTTTGTGGAGTCTTAGTGTGTAGAGTAATGGTGTTCCAGAGTATTAATAAAAGACACACAGTCCTGCTTTGCAGTTACCAACACAAAAGTAATAAGAAATAGGACAAATACTTAAATTGTTATCAGTGTCAAGTGTTATGCTTCAGCAGGCATTTGCTTTCTGCAATGTCAGCAGATTACTGGACATAGCAGAATGACTTGCAGTGTAAAAAACAAAATAAATATACAGTTCCTCATGTTCAGCCTTGAAATGTTCTCACACAGAGGGAGCACTGGGAGTTCTGAATATGGACCTATATAGATCCATTTTCATCTACATTATGAAACGTGCAAAGCTTTCCTGAGAGGAAGATAACACTTATTTACTAACAATGAATTAATATTAAAGCAAAAGAGAAAAACAGTCCAGTTGTTTTGATAGAAACTGGGAAAAGTATTTGCAGTTAGGTCCTCTGCAGTAGCACTTCTTCAGGACTAAACTTGCAAATTGATTCTTTGAAATAAAAGGATGTTACAGTTTCTGTCTGTAGGAACAGTTTGCTTACAAATGCCAAGTAACCACTGTCACACTGTTACATTCTAACTTCTTCCTTTCAAAGTGTCCTAGTACTGGGGGCTATATTTAACAGTGCATAGTATAGCAACTGTGACATGACTTGTTTATTTTTATACTTCATTTAGACTGCATTTGTGCCACACCCTGCTTTACCTTCCCTACAGTGGCTATTTATGCATATAGTCTCTACACCAATTTATTTAGGAAATAATGGAATTTAAATAGCATAAGGCATATGAAGCACCTATGAGCCTAAAATACGAGTGCAATGAGAACAAGTGCTTAGTAGCTACTTGATGCTAGCAATTTGGGTTTTTTTCAAACACTCTTTAGCTATTAGTTAGAAGGACATAAACCAAAAAGCTATGCAACTGAGAAAATGAAAAAGATAGATGAAGTTCTTGCACTCAGGATAGATTTGGAATCCTTTCTGAATCAATAAAAGAAACATCATTTGATGGTCAAATTATCCAAAATCAGTCACTACTGATTTAACATAAAAAGTCACTAAGTGAATTATTGTTAAAAATGGGATTTTAAGAAAGCTCTGATGAAAAATGGAACTTTTAGAAAATATGTTGGCCAGAGATTTTTCCTTAATGTCCTGAGTATTGCAAAAGATGCCCTTGCCAGACCTTCTGGCACCTGTGAGAAACCTCCAGTCAAAATGTTCATCATAACCAACAGTAGTATATAATTATTTTGTACCACTACCAAACAAAACACACACAAGCACATTTTATCTACATACGTGAATGGCTCATCCAACAAACTAAGATGGGAGCCAACAACTGAGCTGACAATAAAAATAGACTTGGCCATCAGAAGTGATGATGAAAAATATTTGTAGTGGAGGACACAAGCCATAAAGATTCCAAAGCTTGCAAGCTGAGCTACCAATACAGTATATGCAAGTAAGTGTGATTCTGCTCTGGCTTTGTTTTCATCATGAGCAAGGTGTGAAGTTTTCTAATGAGTTTACATAAGAACAGTGATCTGCTGCTTGTTTGACATCATTTAGGGGCAAATGTAAAATCTTTTAGCAACCATTCTCAATATGTTTTCTTAAACAAAACCCCTAGCATTCTTATGTTTACAGTTCTTTGTATATTACAAACTACTAAGGAAAAAAAGTTCATATGCACTTTTTAACCACTATAGTTCTTGAGGGAAAAAAAATTAAAAAAAGATAATGAATTCATAAATGTTTAGTGTTTATTCTGAAGGTGAAAAGTGTAAGAGAATGTAATGAATTGTATAAAAACCTCTCATACCTTGGATAACTTGTAATAACATAAACAGCAGACACCTAATTGCCATCTTCACCTATGCAGTTAAAAGAGGTCTGCTATAAAAATTACATGTAATCAATATGAAGGTAGCTATAAAAGGAACCACACATGGCACTCTGCAATTTAATCCTGTCCTTATTACGGCTGGGTTCCACTTTTATATTTATAGTATGCATAATGAATGAATACATTTTAGAACTCATGCAAGGGGAAGGAAAAAAATTCTCTTTGCTTTTTGACATATCTGAATCAAATTCTTGTTTTACTTAAATCCAAATTAAAGAATATTTGGGTTGTGGTTGAGCTGAGGAAGAGCTGAGTTTGTTTCATGCAGTGAAAAAGTCTATGTGCATTACTTTTAAAAACTTGTTTCTGGCTTATCTTGACAGTACCTTATAAAGAAGTATTTACAACATTAACTTGTTGAAACTCTTTCCACATATTTTATAGGATAGTGGCATAGTCAAGTTTCATGAATTCACCTCAACTGTCATTCATAGGCCAACAAAAATGTAAGAAGGTAAGAATTGTCAGAACAGCAACAACAGTAATTATTAACTTATAGCATTCATTCATTGAAGAAATCAGGATGACTAATCATACAAATATCCTAAATATCGTTCTGTGTATTTATCCAAATATTTTCTAATATTTCCATCTAAAGCAGTGGACATGTGATGACACAAATACTTGCAAAGCTTACCAGATAAACCACATTTGCTCTTGGCTTCAATGATCTTAAAGGTTTTTTACAATCTAAATGATTCCCTGATTCTATAAATCACACACTCTATATGTACTATATATAGAGATATTTCATCAGACTATGCTAAGAATTTCTTTTTAACCTGCTAATTAAAATTCTACAACCACAATGAAGCAGGGGAGGGAACATGGATCACTACAGCTACTCTGTTGTGCCCAAATACTCTTTTAATCTTGATAAATAATCATACTTTTCATTTATAAATCCATGACACCAGTGACAATTAAATATCCTTTGGGCAGAAAGGAAGATATCATTATTCTCATTTTACTGATGAGTAAAATGAAATGTGAAGCAATTAATCCAAAATGAATAGGTAATAAATTCAATACTAGAACTCACCACTGTTTTTCTTACTACCCTTAATCCTTACCATCCCAACCCAAATATAATAACAACTGTAAAATTCTTCTTATTCCATATTATTTTTGATAACTACATTGTGGAGAAAGAGCTCAACAAGTCCAAACAGTGATAATCCACAATAAAGCACCCCTCATGCCATGTTCAAGTTCTGCATAGCCAGCTCCTCACCTGATAAAGTTATGCCATTGCAATAGTTTTGGGAGTATCATAGAAGGCCAGAATTTATTTTATTTGTAAACCATCTTAACCATTCAGTTACTCAGTAGCAATGAGAAAGTTCAAAATAAGATAGTGTTATGAGTCGACTTTTGTATATAACAAGCATGCTTCCACAATATAGGTCACCTAACACTTTTGTCTACTTTAATAAACAAATTTTATTTGTTAATATATTTTCTCAAGCTGAAATTGGTTCTGGTAACTGTAAACTCTCTGGTAAGTAGAAGTAGACCATAAAAGATAACATTTAGAAAGCATTTCCCTTAATTGCCTAATAAAGGAAGTTAAGGAAGCAGATAAGATCTTTAGATAATGTGTATGTGAACTGGAAAGAATCTATCTTTATTGGAAGCAACTGAGAGACTCATACACTGAAATATAGCTCAAAGAGGTTAAAGGGTCACATATGATGTCAAATCTGTACTTGTAAATTTTGAACTAAACAGGATATTTTTAAGTTCAATTAGATGAAATAGAAGTGCAGAAGCAGCTCAGCTAGGTCTGTTATATAAATCCAATGTTTTGTAATGAAACTGAGAATTCAGGAAGGCAACCTTGAAATGAAAATTATTTAAGAACATACAGAAGCCAAGATTGGTAGTGGATTAGCTTTAACAGTCTCTTTGAGATAAGATTTGTTTTTAACTTCTGCTTTTAGTGGGTCTAGTAACATTGAGAATGCTGCAATTTTAAAAATACTCTGAAAAATCTTTGAGAAAGAACAGGAAATATTATTTCTAGGGGTTGTGTAGTTCTATATAGTCCTTTAAAAGGTATCCCCTGGAAAAGAGATGAAAAAACTGTAATGTCTGTGGAGAAAAAACAGTGTATTACAAAAACGTAATGAAGCCTGTAAGGAGCAAGAGCCTGTAATAAAAACAGCATGCTGGGTATCATCTGTTGAAAACAATCCAAAGTCTTTGAAATGAGATTTACTTGGGGGGGGGAAGGGAGGGAGGAAAAAAAGAAAAAATGAGGAAAAAAATTCTTCTGAACATACTGTTCCCAGACACTCTAATGGTTTCATTTCATTTTGTTATTGACACTGTTTCGTATCTTATTGGAAGTTATAAAATAGAGATTGAGAGTGTTCATGCTTTAGTTATACAAAGAAATATCGATGGATCTCTTTCACTTTATACTGCAGTAGGTATGACTTAGCATTCCTTCACAAGTCAGTCCTCTAGATTCAATGACCATGTCATATTTAACCTTTCTGCCCAGTTCACCAGGATCCTTAATTACCTTTAAAATGCTTAGTTATCTTTCATTATCCGGACATGCCTCCACTTTGAGGTCCTTGCTCTTTCCTCTACAGGTAATTCACTCCCATTTAGCCTATGGAGGATATAGCCTTTCAAAACCAGATACATCAGTTCTATCTTCCTACAACTACATTCATACTGCAGAAAATAGTTTTCCCAAAAAAACCCTCCCAGTTCTAGTCTTTTTCTTTCTCAGATATATTGCTGTGTAACATGGGTCTTATTTTAATTTTTCCCTGTTAGAATATATGTTCTGTACTTAAATTATTGTGATCCTAACACTATTATCATATACTCTGTAGACAGAGTAAGCAGCAAAGTATTTTTCTCTTCTGAAAACATTTTATTATTTTTATGAGAAAAGCTGAAGGTCTGAATTTAGTTGCAAAGGTCACTGATTCACGGATTGTAAAACTGTTAAGTCTAGTAACAGCAGGAAACGTATGCTGTTGCTGCATGCGTAAATGTCAAGTCAGCTGCTGTTGGGGTAAAAAGCATAAACACAATCAAAGATCTCTGCATAGCTATAAAAGAAAAAAATTCAATTTCTTCATTAAGAAACAAGATGAAGCGTGTGTATGGAGTGCTAATTTCAGTGACTAGCCAGTATCTTGACCAGTGAAAGTGTATTGCTTTGGGTCTCCAGATTTTCACCTACTATTGCAGGTTTCAGAATTTGTCACTAGTGATATTTTGTAGTACCATACTCTGAACAATGATATATATCACAAGAAGACAGTGATCTAAGACAAGTATCATTTGTCAGCAGAAAGTTGGCCACATCCACTATCATACTAAAAAAAATCTTTTCCTTGAAACAACACTGTGTTTTGCCAACTATACCTCTCAGACCTTCAGGAGAAAGAAGACAAATTGAAAGCACATTTTGTAATGAAATATTGGTGCATTTTCCAGTTCTTTAGCAGCATGTTTTTACTGCCATCACCTTTTTATAAAAAATCATATTTTTGTATAGCATATAATTTTCTAGCAGAACACATTTTACAGCTGAGTCCATTAGCAAACTGGTGCTGCCTCTGTGAAAACATATTTAAGACTGGGCAAAACATTTGAGCCAGAAGTGATGAGTGAAAAAAAGAAGTGTGAGAAACATCTGTGTGACCAAGGTGAGAGAATAATGATGGGGAGGAGGTGCTCCAGGTGCCAGAGAAGAGATTCCCCTGCAGACCCTGGAGGAGATCAAGAAGCAGGTTCAGTAAAGGCCTGAAACACTGGGACAGGCAGACTGAGGGGTCGAGGTCTCACCTGTTAACATGACAGACCTCCTGCAGCCACTGAAGAACCATGGTGAAGCAGATAGCCACATGACAGTCCAAGAGCACCCCATGCCACAGTAGGTGAATGTGTCTTGAAGGAAGCTGCAGCTTGTGAAGAAGACTAAAAAATTGTCCTTTACCTTTAGCACATAATGGAAGAGTATATCCAAATGTCCAAGGGCAGCTAGCTCTAATTTATTTTCTTTCTAGTTATTAGAAGGGGTGTGGCTAGTAGGTCCAGAGAGGTTCTTCTCCCCCTTCACTCTACCCTGGTAAGGCTGCATCTGGAATATTGTGTCCAGTTCTGGGCCCCTCAGTTGAAGAAGGATAGGGAACTGTTTGAAAGAGTCCAGCACAAACCCACAAATTGTTATATGTGAAATGAAATTCAATACAGAGTGCTTAAGTCTTGAGGTTCAGGCTTTGTAGAAAATGGGAAGTACAAATAACTTCTGTTGCTTTAAATTTTTTTTCTTTTAACAGAACAAAACCAATACATTTTTCTAAGGACTTAGGAAAATCTATTGATAGATGTGGTGAGAATAAAGAGTATAATTAATCTGAAATTAGAATACCATTTAAGTACATCACTTGTGTACAAGCCCTTAACAGGAACACAAGACTTTTAAACAGACCCAGGACACAATGGTTGCCTCTGACAACATCTTAGCATGTATGGTACACTCATCTTTAAATAGCTCTATCTACCTTATAGTTATGACTTACATTTTAGATTTTGTTTGAAAAGCAATATTTAGGATTCAGATCATTTGTGGTTCTGAAGCACTGCAGTTATTGACAGTTTCCACAGTCTCCTGAGGGCAGGAAAATAGTCTTTCTACCAACACTGAAATAAATTACTTGGAAAAAAATATTTGTCTTCGTTATTTTCTGTCTATTCTAACAGGCACAGTAGCAACAACATTGTTATGAACCTGATGTTACACAACCACTCATGGATGACAAACTTTTAGCTGCTGGTAGTTTATTTTTGCACATTTCTGATGCTGGTTGTTAACTGTTGTGCAGAGGAATCTGTAAACTATTTTCACAGGAGGACACTATTGAATTGCTTCGCCTGTTACTGAACTTGAGAACTAAGCTAGCACTGAATTTGAGATCTCTCTGTGATATCCCCCACATTCATTTCCTTCACAATTATTTTTACTTTAAAGCAAAGCACTTCATTACTTCATGATAGAAATCTATTCTTTGTAATGTTCAGAATATTATTTTATGACTACAATAACATTTCCAATAAGCAAGTATAACTTAAACTATCCTAAGTAGTTTAAATCACTTAACTTTGGTTCATGGATCATTACTTCTACAAGGAATGTAGTTTTCAATAAAGGTACACAGTGGGTAACCAGTCATAAGTTTGGGATTCTTTCTCAAGTTAATTTTGCTTTCGAATTTAGTTCTTGTTATTTCATGGTTTCCTCCATTAAAGCAATCAACTATTTATTACTCAGACTACAATGAAGAACAAAACCCAGTATCTTGTGATTGATCATCATGCAGCAATTATAATAGAAATAATGGTCTGAGCTCCTAGTGTAGCATATAATGCCTGTGATAAAGCCACAGTCCGTCAGGACAATATTCATACTGTGTAGTAGCAGTAAGGAGTTTTAGGATAGAAATAATGATCTTTCATAAGGAAAACAGACAAAATAGGGAATTTTTATTTATCATAATGCCATAGGAATTCCAAAATACTGTTGAGTCTATGTATAGGTATGCAATAATACAATTCAGTTAAAGCATTTTATGACCCTTCCTAGTCTGAAAGTTAGGTGGCAAAAAATTCAGGTCTGGTCTGTTTTGGGGTGATATATTTATATCATTTATTGGTCTAGAACTAAACTTTGCTGTTCCCAGAATTTGAAACAATGTAAATAAAACCCAGTTCCTGACTTTTTTAGTTTTAAGAATGATATTCCTCTTGTAGTTAAGATGTCTAAACTTAGTGATGCTGTTCCATTATTAATTTTTAAAATATTGGTACTGTCTGGGATCTCCTGAGTTATCGAGATGTCCGGGTGGGGTTAATATGTATGAATGTCTTCTGTTGCTTTTTGATGAGCTAGCACTTGATTTGGTTTTGTTTTTCTTTGGGGGTTTTGTTTATTTGTTTATTTAATGACAGCTGTCTATAATTAAAATAGTGATTATTTAGTAATTATGATTCCTTTCACTTTAATTTATTTAATTGTTAGTGTCCCTTTATGTTAAATTGACAGAAAAGTAATTGATTTGTTCCACCTAACGCTGCTTATTTGGGCAGGGTTCACCTTGGCAAAACCTTTTTTCTGCTAGGATTCAACTCAAGAGTACTGAGAGATTTATGCTATGACAACAAGTAGGCAGTGGAGTGTGGAGAGCCATTCAGTCTCTGTGAATATATACTATAGAATAAAATCAACAACTCTATAAAGTTTATCAACTGCACTGAACAGAACTCTGACTATAATCTACTTCACATGTAAATACCTACATGGAAGACACATGGTAAGAAGAATCTTACCTCTTGTTCTTTCCAGATGTTTTGTATTTGTATGTCTTGGAGAGGCTGCCTTTTTATTCATTAAAACTGCCCCTTCTATTCTTTAGATAGTTCATCTAGGGTAAGGAGAAGAGGTCTTGCTAGCAGAGAAGGGAAAATAAACGTTCAAGGTTTGGGATTTTTGTAAAATAGAGTAATGACAAATTTGAAGGAGGACCAAGACTGAACAGAAATATGGAGGGAAAGAGTAGGAGGAGATGGTTTTAATGTGATAGCCTGCAACACTTTTCCTTCATGTTGCTCTACTGTCATCTTTATATAGCTGAGTCACCTGAATCTCTCCAGCTGGAGGCTGTCTATCCATAATGTCTTCCATTGTGTAAATGGGGGAATAGGATGTCTGCCTTAAGACAGATATCTCATAATTAAATGCAGTCTGGAAGAAGCACTAGCTTAAATTTAGGTGTCTATTTTTAGGCATTCAACTCACCTCTCAGCATAAATAATTGTGGAAATTCAGTGAGTGGTCACTGAGCCAGAGGATCACCCTGCATTCGCTCTCCCAAATTTCCTACTAAGAATCTGAGAATACTTTATACAATCACAGAAAAGATGCTATGCTTTATCTGTTATTAAACTTTCAAGGAAAAGAATAATGGTAAAAAATATTGAGAAAATAATCATTATGACTTTAACAATTAGCAACTGATGGAAAAACTACAAAGCCTCTGAGTCCTACCAAGATAATGCATGTAAGATATGTTAGAAGGCAATGTCAATTAATGCATTATAGATGCTGTACATCTCTTATTATCACATTTTCATTTGCTGCTTTTGGCTAGAGTCTGGAACACTGACATTTAAAACTAATCTACTGGGAGATGTGCTTCCGAGACTAAAATTAAAATTGTGTGCATATCTTTCAAGAGTGTGGTTGGGAAGCAAGATATTTTCTAGCATCTAAATATGTGGTTGAAAAAAGGATCCTTAATTATACTACAGTCATTAACTTCTACCTATAACTGCCCATCTTTAATTATTTAAATTTTTTAACTAATGTTGAGGAATATTGTACTTAAAATGTTGTATTTTTAAACCAAAAACATTATTGTGCATATTGCCACTGTAAATGTAGTGGTGGTGACAACTCAATGGATTGCAGACCTGAGCTTTTTTTAAGGTGGTCCACTAAAATTATATTAGTATATCATGCAAAGTTTATATTAATGAGGATAACAAAAAATGCTCTGCAACAGGGAATCATGAGAGCTCTTGAGCTTCATATTCCCCACTAACCCCTCCTTGTTGATGAGAACAAGGTTCAGCATAGCGTCTCCCCTTCTTGGCTCTTCTATCACTTGGAGGAGGAAGTTATCATCAATGCATTCCAAAAAACTCCTGGAGTTTTTTGTTCCTGCTTATGCCCTGTTGTATTGTCACTCCAACAGATGTCAGGGTGGTTGAAGTCCCCCATGAGGACCAGGTCTTGTGAATGTGAAGCTGCCCCTGTCTTGTCTATGTGTCTATGGAGGGTCTCATCCACTCTGTCTTCCTAGTGGGGTGGTATTGAGCATCATTTGTTTTCCTGGGGTTTATCTGGGTTTTTTTTTAGTCTTCCTCTTCATTACTATTATCATCATTATTTTTACTAATTTTTAAAAAAATATTCAACTGTTCTTATCTCAGTTTTGTTATTTTTTCAGTTCTCCTCCCCATCCCACCAGATTTTCTATCTTTACGTAAAGAGCCACCATTTCTTGCTTATAATTTTATGAACAACAAACTCAAATGAAATTTTAAAAAAACAACAAAGCAAGCAGGAGAGTTTGTGCATTTCTCAGAAATGTCTTTTCTAGCTCATGATAGTTGTTTTTGTTCATGGCATTTGTTTTTCTTTTCTTTTTGATGTTCAGTTTATTAGAGCTGAAAATGGCTGACAGGTTCTTTTCACATCTAAATTCCAGTTGGGACTTTCTTTATGAATTAGCACAAGGTTGTGACAGAGAATAAATGCATGAAAAATAAAGTGTTTTCTTAGCATCATAGACCTCCTTCTAAAGAGGTTATGTATAAAGCCTATTAAATAGTCAGCAAATATTCTATACTTGTCACAAAGTTTAAGAAAATGTTACTGTTAGGTGCAGTGTGACAAGCATTGTATAAAGATGTCTTAGTTCAGCTATTAAGAAAAAATGAATTGTTCTATGTGAAGTAGTTTTGCAGTGCTTATCTCTTTTTCCTATCATTCTGACCCACTGAAGTTTCCTGGAGAGGCTTAACACACACAAGAACATGGACTTTACTTCATCTTTGTGTGAAACTCTTCTTTATATCATGAGGATTCAATCTGTGGATTGAAGATGTTCACTTTACATATCCAAAAGCTCATCAGCCCTAAAGAAAAGACACTTGACAAATCCTCCGTACAGAATGACTGTGACATTCTAGTTCTCAGGTTTTACTCTAAGTGAAAGAGTCAGGAATACATCTAATTTTTAATTAGTTCTCCCCATTTGGGAGACCATCTGATTTTACTGGCAGAATTAGCAAGTGAAATCACTTAAGAGCTGCCATGTAAATGTCCCCTACCCCTAGGGCCTCAATATATTAAATGAGTACAGTGTTAACCTGGAAACATTATTATTGATTTTAAATGAGAGCAGCTCTGAAATTTGGAGGAAATCATTACACTGAAATAATTATTTTTATTCCTTTCTTGATCACTGATAATGGAAATTAGACACATAAATCTCTTTTATGCATAAAAGAGGACAATTTCTGTCCTCATCCCCCATTTTACTTATTATAATAATTAATTTAAATTAATTCCACACATATCTTTATAGTGTTTTCTGAGAAACAAGACAAACAACTTGCAGGATGTGTTGGAGAACTATCATGCAAGTCTTTTTCTTGATTTTAATTTTATAAATTCTTTTACTAACTTATGCATAGTATGAAGATTTCCTGAAATAATGTAGAAAAATATTCTGAGATTGTGTGGTTAATTTTTCAAGTACCACTTTAGCAGTAATATTCAACCATACTTCTGTGTCCAATTTGTAATATTTGGTTACAAATAAACACTGCATGTTTTATCAATATGGAAGCTCATTTACTGCAAAATTTACAATGCCTGTCTGAACTGAGAATGACTGCACCCTGGAGCCATACAGACACCTGTCACATACTTGAAGCTTACTTAGCCCTCCAGAAGTTCTTGAATAAGGTTCCTAGTCTTGACTAATTCTGTAGAACTGTCACTGTTATCACACTTCCTTCTACTACTCAAAAACAAACAATGCCTAGAAATAAGCAGAGATTTGAGCATCTGTGCTCAAAGGTGACATAAGACCTCTTACAATTACATTGTCACATTTTCAAACATAAATTCCTGGAAAAAGTCTAGCAAAAAAAGATTTCAGAAATCCACTCAAAGTCAATGGGGACTGGACATTTTATAATCAAAGAAGTGGCATACAAATCAATCTCAATAACAGAGAAGTTATTGAATAAAAGGTAGTTTAAAGCAATATGAAATAGTAGATAACATCAGAGGAAAAATAATACTTATTACATTTATTATCATAAAAGAAAATATAAGAAATACATGAGACCTTCAGGAAACTGCAGTCTTTAGAAGGATAGATACTTTCACCAAGAAGCTCATCCATTTTTGACAGCCTCAGAGATAAATTTGTTTCTTAGTCACTAAAGATTTTTGAAAGTAATGTATAAAAGCAAAAAGTTTACAAAAACAATAAAGAAATGGAAATAAGACAAAACCACACAATTTTACTTAACATAAATATTAAGATTACACATTAAAAGCCCAGATTCAGTTAAAAACTGCATCACTTCTTAGTTTTACTGGTTATAGTCATACCAAATTTAGGGAATAATGCCAATTTGCATTACAATATGTTTTGGTCTTCTATCATTAATACATTATTAATATCATTAATATTAATAAAACACTTGGGGCTATTCAATCAAGAAATTTTGAGTAATATTTGCATCTGCTCTCAATGATCAAAATCTACACTTATTACTATACAAAATTTTATACTTAAAAATGAAACTTCTAAGAACTGTCAAGAAGGATATGAGAATTCATTAAGAGTTGAAAGACTTCTGCTAAACAAAAGCAGAGTACTTGAAAAATGCTTAAAAATCAACCCAACTAAATGGAGCCTGGAAAAATATGTTAGTGAAACAGAAAGAGATCCAGTTCTATAGTGCTCTTGATCATAGTCATTTGCAGCTGCAGAATATGGATGTCAATCATTATAATTTTGATATTTTTCAGAATGCAAATATGTATGTATACTCACCAACAAATTCACTGGAATCTGTGAATTTTAAGTTCTGGGACTTCTTTTCTATTATCTCTTTCTATTGTTGGAAAAATTAATATAAAAGCTGTTCCTTTGTTGAATTCCCAGATAATTTTGATTTCCAAATAAGGCCCCAAACCATGCAATATTGGAAAGACCCACAGTAAATGTATATTTTCTGCACATTTCTCTGAAGACATAGTCTGCTTTTGCTGCTTCTGTCAGTTTCTTCTTTATTGTTCTATCGGATACATAGCTTAAAGAAAGAAACCATTTTGGCAATGAAATTGCCAATAAGTTTTGTGAATCGTACCTTGGTGAATAATGCCTTGGAAAAGTTATAAAGAACAGATTTCCATTACATATACTACCTGAGAATATTAATTCCAGTTCTTTGAGCCAAAATCTGCCTGATTTATAGTCCGGTTAATCTGATTTTTTACTGAGATGGACGATGATTAGAAGTCATGATTTTCCTTTTCTCTCTTATATCTTTATTTGATGTTAGGATTTATCAAAAAATTGTATTGTATGTCCCTAGATAGGAACATACAATAAAGTATTACCCTAATGTAAAGAGACATCTAGCTATGAAAGAAAAATAAATAATCTCCATATTGTAGGAACTATCAAGATATAATCAAAGAAGCGTCTTGAGCAGAAGCTGTTTCAAACACTTGAAACATACAGTACAGTTTGCGACTGCATGTCCTCCACATTGCTATTCACTGGTTCCTTTGCCCTTTTGGTTACTGATTTTCATTCTGCTATGTCAGACTCCAGCAGAAGTATGCTTTATGAACCATAGTTAGGTTGCAGGACACAAATTGCTATACACAGGCATATTTTACTCTTAACTACAGACTAGCATATTCATACTGTGTAGTGAATCTTCCTTTTGGAGTGGTACAGACCTTAAGATTCACAAGTTCTATGAATAAATCACTTAAACTCACTATGTGCCTCTCTATCTCTGAACTTCCTTAGAATTGCGTTGGTGTGAGCTCCTTGGGAACCTACTGGCAGGCCAGCAAGTACATCCCACAGACCTTATAAAAAAGCATGGCTGCAGTGTTATTTCCAAGCCATTACCGAGACGTGACTTTTTAAATTTTAAAGATAAGGATGGGCTTTGTTTTTTTTTTTGGCATTGCATGCCAAAACGAAATTTTGGGCTTAGGCAAAGCCAATTTCCCAAACCTAAATTAAGACTCCAAAGTTTTCTCTTGAATTTTGCCTGCAACCACATTTCAGGGGTAGCATTTGCTTCAAGTTGGGTCTATCAGTTACACATGCACTTCTGAAAAGCTCTCTGTAAAGCATTGATACTTTCCAGTCTGGATATCCGTGTATCAGCTTGGAATAATCAAATCTGTATGCCAGAAAGACATCTAACAGTGATCACTGTGCCTAATTCCCACAGCAAATTTTGAGAAACATAATTGTGTTCAGTATCACAAAATATGCATGGGTGAGAACATAACAAAAGCCTTACCTGCCATTGTAAGGTAGAGAAAATGTAACTACCTAATTAACATAATCTAACTATAATCTGGATATTCATTAATCAAGGATTAATGACAATATACAAATGCTGTTTATAGTTACAAGCACAACACAGTACAAAATCCAATGAACATATGGCATTTGCAGAACCAGCAGTGGCACCAAAAAAAAGCAGTTGTCATATTTTATTAAGCATATGACGAACTATCGCTGCATTATAATTATATGAGCAAGACAGTCAATCAACATCATTATCTGAGTCCTGTTTTCTTTGAATCCCTTGTAACTTAGAAGTCCTATTATTTATGAATACTACTTTGTTTTACTGAATGTAAATTATTGTAGGAACAGTGAGTAAAGTTATTCTCTAGTATTATTCCGATATAGCAATGATTTATGCTAGTTATTAATTTTGTCATGTTTCACATTGTATCTATTTATATATAGCTCTTGGCAAAAATAACTTGCCCAATATTCCTTAGGTAATGAGCTATTAAGTTACAATACTGAACTTACAGTGTCCTTAGAAATAAAGCATTCACATTTACCTTTCATTCATGTCAGAGGTTAATATGTTCACAAGTTAATAACTTTGATCTAACACCGGTAATCAATATTGTTCTGCTTCATAAGTTGTAATGAACATAAAAAGTAACTTAGAAACAGATCCACACTTTTAAAAAAAAAGAGTTCTTTTCAGTAACTCAGTAACAAGAAAGTTAGTAGGAATTAAAAAAACAATAAGCAAAGAACTAAAAATGACACATTTTTAAATGATAGCTCTAATTACTTTCATTACATAAATAAAGCCTGGAGATATATTCCAACAACTTGTTCTGTATCTTACATGAACTTCATGATGTAGTGCCAGCTAATATTTGGATAAATAACCATTAAAATAGCAATACCTTATTCCTATGTTACTGATTTCTTCATAGAATCAAAGGATCATAGAATGATTTGTGTTGGAAAAGTTCCTCTAATTCCAACAGTGCTATGGAACTAGATCTGCCCTAGGCAGGGACACTTTGCACTAAACCAAGTTGCTCAAGGCCTCATTCAATGTAGTTTAGAGCACTGCCAGTGACTGGTCATTCACAACTTCTCTGGGCAACCTGTTCCAGTGTCTCACCACAGTCACTGTAAAGAATTTCTTCCTACTATCCAAACCTAGCCTCTTTCAGTTTAAAACCATTACCCCTCATCCTATCATTACACTCCTTGATAAAGTGTTTCTCCCAGTCTTTCCTCTAGGCTTTCTTTAAGTACTGGAAGGTCACTATAAGGTCCCCTTTCTCAGAAAAAGTAAAAATCCAAACCCCTGAAATCTGTCAGAGTCATGCACACACCTTGACAATGCTCATCTTGTATGAAGGCTCACTAGATAAAATACATTTGCCTCAGAATGCCTTTGTTATTAGTATTTAGACACAGCTAAACAAATTATCAGTGTATTCTGATTTTAAAAGTCAACAATAAGTCGACACCCCAATTACTTCACTTAGTTAAAAAAAAAATAATTAAAAAATACCACATTTTTACCTAGAATGTGTGAATTGGTTTAAATAGAAAGCTTAGAGCAGTTGCAGGAAAATTTTCTAGTAGTTTCTGGGAGTAGTTGAGGACAAAGGACAGTAATAGGTGAAATACTGAACGTGTTACATGTTACAACAGGTTACGTGAAAGCCTAGCAGAATCTTAAGCTTAGAGCTAGTCCTGTATGTGCTTCTTGTTCTCTGTTATTATACTGATATAGGCCAAAATTATATATTATAAATCTCTCCATTCAAAAATTACAACCTCCAATCTGCTTATTAAGTGTTAACTGTTCAATTTTATATAGGCTTATCTATTCAACTGACATAAGAGATCAGTTCTCACAGCACTATCCTTTCTGGAAAAGGCTTTGCAGAGGATTTGCCTGAAACTGAGAAGAAGCTATGGCACATGTATAAAGAAGAACAAATCACCTCACATGAATGAGTCAGATGAATTTGTACCAAAACCACATGATCTTTTGTCTAAAACTGCATTGATACTTGGATTGCAGAGGAGTAAATGTGGCTCATTTTTAAAGAAGTTTTCATAGTAGGCAGTAAACATCTTTATAACATCAAACACATTAAGAAATTGCAAAGGACAGAATTAATAGATAGATGGATCAATAAGATCATTTAGAAGCTTATACATGCTTTTCTTTCCATCAAGGCAGACAAATATTTTAAATCTTGCTCTTCAAATTACAGTTTTATTCCACCACTGTCTGTAGCCTGGAGGATACAGCATATGTAAACGAACCAGAAGAAAGTAGGTTTAAATCTGCAAGAAGAGGAAGGAATCTGAACCTGCAGCTACAGTATACTAATAGACTTCTATGTGAAAGAGAAAAAAAACCTCTTCTTGCTGTGCTCTGTATCTTGAGAAGGACTGTTAATCATGAGTGGAGTAAATAGCCTCCCTGGAGATCGGTATGGTCTGAAGACACTAAATAGATGCTTCTCACTTTTGCCTAACTACTGGCTCATCAATCAACACTAGTCTTCTAGTCAGTCTCCAATATATAACTTTGTTTAGGAAGCTAATTGTCTAATAAAAATGACTGATTTTTCAGTCTACAATGAACATATCTGAAAATTAGACTTAAAGAAGAGGTACTACAATAATATACTGCAGTGCACAAATTCCTTTCCAGATCTAATCTCATATTAATTTCAGACAACACTTATACTGTTTGTTTCTATCTATTAATGGAGTATGTAAATCATACAGGAAACATGTTTATTATAGAAGTACTTCATAAGCAGCATTTTTTATTGTTTTAAAATGAGCTATTCATAAACAAAGTATATCTAAATGATGTCAAGCAACAAATTTTGAAACTACAATTGAAGAGATTTTGCTTTTAACATAATTGAACTAATCTACGTCATGAAATTGAAATGACATATTTTGGAGTACACAGCTTTAATCACTTCCATAAAAGTAAGAAAAAATCCAAACAAAACATAAAAAGTCAAGCAAAAATAATTCCTAACTTACCCAGGCAATCTGGTAAAAGAGAGAAGAGAGCTAACAAATATAACCAATGTTAAGAAATCAAGCTTTCAGAAATGTATGAAGGCAAATTTAAGATAAATATTGAACCTGAAATAAATGTTTTATTAGATATGAATATATTATCTCTAAATGTTCTAATTACTTTAATCAAACATTATTACAATTTTAATACAATAAAACTGTACTTCCTGTGCAATTGTACACACAATTAATTACAGTACACTAATGTAACCCTTGGCCAGAAGGTTCAGGTGTTTCTGATCCAAGGCTTAGTTTCCCATAGCCCAGCTGTGAGACTTTGGCACTGTTTCGCTGAGCAAATCATTTTAACTGTGAGAAAGTAAGTGGTCTTGAGTCATGGAAGATAAAAAAAAGGGGAGGAAAGGACAGGCAGACAAAGATGTAGATGTTGAGACAGTGATAATCAGTAGATCAGAGACTCACTGTGAAAACTGCTGACATGAATAGGTATAAAATCCTGAGAAAATTTCACCAAAGTAAGAATCTGCCTGTTCAAAGAAACAAAGAGGCTCTTCCCTATCTAACTACTAATTGCTCAGACAAATGAGACTCATCAGGGATCACTATTAGGCATGGCAAGCATATTAATGCTTTGCATAGTAGCTTCTTGGTTGCAACTTGGTTTTATACCTCATTAAACTACATTTCATAAACTTATTTTCTACTGCATTATGAAGAAAAGTGCCATTCCATAACAATTTTGGAAAGAATATAACGTGTCTTGCTGCAGCTTTCATACTTACGAAGGTCAAAAATATTGGGGATGTTTTATTTTTTTTTAATTGCTCAGAAAATCTACAGTATATTAGATGTCAGCTGTTAAAATAGGGATCTCTGAACTTCTCTTTCTCTTTTACTTTCCTTTTACTTTCACGCATGCCAGTATCATGTTGATATTCATGTATTTGCAAAATAACACACTGGTAGCATAGGCAAAGTCTGCACAGTAACTCTCTTACCATTTTCCACTTCTTCATGTAAATTCATATGCTCAACTGGTTTAAAAGCAGAGTGTCTCTCCAAATAGATAAAATTGCAATTTCTTTGCCAGCCAAATGTATCCAATTTTGTCTGTCATTTATAAAATTGTGACTGTAAGACAGGTCTTTCTTTGAGGACAAAGCAATGGTAAAAGTAATGTTGAGAAAAGGATGAAAAGAGTACCCAGACTTCCAGAACAAATACATGTCATGAACTACCACAATATAACTTCAAATGCCTTGTATCTAATTTTTTTTTTCTGACATTTTACAATGTAAACCAAACTCTAAAATAATTGGCTTGAACATTACCTAAGACTCATGGATAGCATTAAAGCTAAATAAGAACAATACAAACAAATTAAGTGGCTTTTGTATTTTGCAAAGCAGTAGAAGAATATAAATTTAAAAATTTTATTTTCCAAAAAAGTCTTGACCAGAGTTAAAAATTGCTTATCTAATAAAACAATACCATTATTCATCTGAACATTATTTCATTGTTCTGAAATGATTATAAAACAAATAAACAAAGCTCCACAACTCCAAAACAAAGCATGATTAATTCTATTAAAGTCAGCAGTACTAGTTAAGTAATGATATTTAAATCATTAAATATCCATTTAAATGTCCGTTTTCAGACTTTTAAGAACAAGAAAAATGGATTGGAACTGTTTGTTATTTCTTCTCCCTAATTACCTTCTGTGTACAGATGAACAAAAATATTATCTTTCAATCACATGAAGTTAAAAAAAAATCATGAGACTGAAACTTCAGATATAATTAATTTTCTTTAACTCTGACATCTGCATTGTAGATGTTTAAAAAACAGCTTCTCACCTTTGTCTAGTATTACAGCTAACAGTAACTTCCAGAGATTGGTTCTAAACACCCCAGACAGATGTTCAATATAGCTACAATGAACCACTCTTTGGACATGCCATCTTCTACCCACAGAAAATGAAGAAAACTCATATTGATCTATTGAGGCACAGTCAAAGAATATTATGACCAGGGTTGCATACGTGAAAATAGTATAGAAGAAATACCTTAGGGAAATGTCAGACAGCTCAGTTACACTTGTGGATGAAAGAGAACAAGGAAAGATTTTTACTCATGATTGTCTGCCATGCTTAACTGCTAATTTACTGCTTGCTCTTACTTGCACACCTGTCATTAGCTACCTTCAATACTAATCTGTCATTAAAATGGCTAAGTTTAAGCAGTCTTTTTCCATTTGACCATTGGCTAGTATTAACTCCTTTGCCTTCACTAAATTAACAGTAGGCAGGATATCCAAGACACAAGAAAAATCTAACTAGTATGGGAAAACATACTGTCAGTTTATTGGGGAAAATAAGGATAGGCAGGAAAGAGTCATAGTTTAAGGGGCATCAAACACTATCGATGCTGGGAAGGATGAAGTGTTTCCACTTTTCCTGATTCAGTTTTCATTAAGAAGATAATGCATATATGGACTTCACACCAAGACAGAATAAGGAAAAGAAGTTACTTAAGTCAGATGAAATTTTCTGTAGAGTACTTAGAAAAATGGCTGAGGAAATCTTTGTTAGCATTCTGTTTAAGAACACAGAGAATAAATGATCTTCCAGATTAGAAAAAAAGCAAACTATTTTATCTTAACCCCCCCCAAAACAACAACAAAAATCCCAAACCCAGCCCAACCCAAAACAAACAAAACAATACAATCAACCCCCCCCCAAACAGCACAGATATCTGTCCCAGCTGATGAAAACTATGTTAATACAAAGGCACAAAAAATCAAAAGGTGTTTATTGTCAGCCAATAAATCATGTCATAACAAGCAAATTTCATTCAACAGGATACTTCATCTCATTAGTATGTTAGAAATAGTAGGTATTTCAGATAGTGATTTCAGAAAATGTGCTGCAAAGTGAGTGCATAAAAGGTTGGAAAACTGTACTTGGTTGTTATTCATTGCTTGCAGTAGAACAAGAGAAAAATGTTGAGTGTGTTTACATACGTATGTTTCTTTACTGTACTGCTCAATACATTTATCATTTTATAATAGAAAATAGAGTACACCATTCAATTTGCAGATCTGTTCAGACTGGACTAGGCTTTGGGGACCACATTAAAATTCAAATGATCTGGAGAAACTGGAGTTGTTTATCTTCCAAAAAACCCCAATAAGAATGTCCCCTGATAGTAATGCACTTTTAGCTTATAAAAACCTGAAAGATTGTTGTTACTGAGCTTAAAAAATTTGACTGTCAAACTGCACATGTACATGTTTGGGGCAAATACAAAAATTGCCCCAAAGGTTACAAAAATGTTTCTATCGATCAGGATTTTCTTCAGCCCCCACCTTTAGATCATCAGAAATAATATTTTCTTTTTTTGTAGGTTTCTTCCTCCTAAAGCTCAAGCATATCTAAAGAAACTACTTTGTACTACTCATATAAGTCCTACTGGACAGATAACACATGTTCTGGCCATCACAGAAGCTTAATTAATGACCTTCCTTGTTAATTATGCCACCCTATTAGTTATGTGCTGTAGCAATCCAACTGCCAAACTCAAGTTATACCAAAATAAAGAAAATAATTTCTATCTTTATTTCATATACTTGTAGCTACTAAGAATGCATAATTGTCTCCATTTCACATATGTAACTGATAAAAAGTACTGGAATAAATTGGGAGAGGAGAAATGTTTGGATTCTATTTTTTTTTTAGGTTCATCTCTATCTAATTTCTATGTCTAATTCTACAGTGTAATTATGTCTAGACTTCTCTTGGTAAAGTGACTATGTTGAAATATCAAGTTAGAATATATTATTTGACATGTCAGAAGTTATAGTCTGATGATACTGAAATCTATAATGTACCAGTATAAAAACCTGTAGATGAGGGATTGAAAATACAGTAGTTCATTAGACAAAATCCTACACAGTAGGAAAACTATTCTGCATACAAGAACAACTATAAGTATGCAGAATATCAGCTAAGAAAACATTTTTAAAAGAAGTCCATAATCATAGAGTCTAATCTTTCTGCTTTTGTACTATGTAGTTAAAAAGAGTAAATTTCAAGCAATCTGTGATATCAAACTGTAATGTTAAGATTTATTCCTGTAGATGCTGTGGTATTTGGATGAAAAACTATCCTCTCAAATTGTTCAAGCAATTACAATAATCTCATCTGAATCATTAAAAAAGAAAAAAATTAAGGGAGAAAAAACAGAACAGAATACTTTTTAGGACACTCAGTTCAACAGAAAGTGAGAATAAGCAGAATAAAATACATTCTCAAATATCTGATATTTTAATTTGGTCAGACATTGAACATAAACAAATGAAAGACCATTTGTACACAAACCCATAAACAAACCTCTATATTTCCTTTTCAAAAAGAAGGACAAAAGAAGTATTCAAGAGCCTCTTTTATTTTTTAGGCTAAGTGTTGAAGAATTCTTTTAAAGAAATAACACTTTTCTGAAGTTTTGAAATGAGCTGATTGTGACACAAGACATAAAATAATACTACACATTAACAGTTACTTTAACATTAAAACAACATTCAGATATTTCCACCAGTATTACTCTTGTGTATTTTCTTACTAGGTTTCCCAGAAGGGAAGATTCCTTTATTTAACCATGAAGTCAGGAGCTGTCTAAACATCCACCATTTCACGAGAAAAACAGAGGCAGTGTCTTTATCTCTGCAACATAAACTGTTTGACTAATCTTACTAAGGTGATGGTAAGACATTCAGTACAAGCAACAAGTATCTCACTTGTAACCAGAAAGTTTAACTTTCATGGGACAAAAAAGTAACTTCCAAAACTGAAAGTATACAATTTTTCAGAGTCTAGGAATCTGTCTACTGAGACCAGAAAATAAAGGAAGTATAAGGCAGTAGGTGTATGATATAACAACTCAAGTCACATAATAAACCTTTGTGAGGACAGAAATCTTACATACTGGGAGATGTACCTGAAAACAGGGAAATTCTTCTTCTGTAAGTCCATATAGTCATAAGAAATTAAAACAGTAGGGACAGGAAGCTATACCCAAAGGGCAGTAAGACTCTGAGATGGAGAAAAAAGTGAGGAGACATCACGATCATTGATCATCACATGCTACTTGCTTTAGTACTCAGCCTCAGTAACAGGAATTCAACAAGCAATAAGATTTACCACTTAAGTAATTCTGTGCAAATGAGATGTAGAGAAATTGCTAGATTTGATTTTATCATGACCCTTTAAACACAGAACATTTGCTTACACTTTTCAATGGCAAAGAAAAATAAGGTAAGTTAATTTTTGACATTAAGAGAATTGACATTAATAGAATTTAACTGCTGTTCTGTACTTCAAACTATTGTAATTGTAGGCTGCAGGAGGAAAATACCAATTTAGAAATGCATGCAACAATAATACTGTTAGGCAGCACTATTTTGTTCTTCACTTTATTTCTGAAAAAGTAAAACTTTAATATGAAATTAAAAGATTATTACACTTGTTACTACAAATGTTAATCTAATCAATCACATGCTATTCATCTGTGCAGTCCTCAAAATAAAATTGTCTATATATAATGTAGTACAGCTGATAATTTCTGCTTATCTGTTTTTCTACTCTGATTATGAAGATTGTCATTTGGAAGGTAAATAATATTATCAGACAAGCTTCTTTAAAATAATCTAATACCCTGTTATTTAGATAAAGATTTTTGATTTTTAAAGCAAAATTCTATAGGGATAGTAAGTCTTCTTATAAAATAAAGCAGTAATAAAATCATAAGACATTTTTTAAAAAACTAACATTCTTTTTAAAACAACATAAAACAACTACATATGGACATTGCAAAATACCTCATATCAGTTAGGAGTGAATACCAAAAAAATGCTTATTTTTCATCAGAAACAGACAACATCATTCCTTCATACTCAATGATTTGCCTGTATTCACATTACTACATCCCAGTGTCTTCTGATACTGGCTAAGATTGCTGCTTCTGGAGGAAGTCATATCAACTTGGAAAAAGTCACTCAAAAGATAACTTCTATAATGAGATGACATTACAAAATTGCTGTTATCCCAAATGATGTTTGTCTTAAGAGAAATCTAGAGGTCTTTTGTTTTCTGTCAAATACTAAAATGTTTTAAAGGGTGAACTCTTCCAAAATATGGTTGGGGTGGTTTTTTTTACTTTAAAAGAACCTATAAGCAGAAATATAAGCACTATGAGGTCATGTCTACAATAGTAAACAAAATCTCCCAGTGCCTGTTCTTTGCTCTGTATATGACTCAGGCCAAATAGCATGGCACAATTTACCTCCATATAGCTAAATGCTCTCATCCTCTGAAACACTGGCTACATCCAAAGTGTCTATTGAGTATGTTTCCTGACTTATGCTAACTCATGAAATAGTTTGCAAGATATTATTTTGTACAACCCAAACCCATTTTAATTACTGTGATAATGCTTTGTCAGTATTCACCATCTTATGCTATTTACATTGGCACTCTTTAATTAAGTCTAATTTAATTTAGAAGTATATGTGTGTGGTAAAACCCCAGCTATCTCTTTTTTATACACTCTGTTTTGCAAACTATGGGTGTCTCAATTATTATTGTTTGCTAATATATAATATTTGAGAGAATTTTTTACTTCATATTGAAAAACGAATTTTAAATAAAAGATCAACAGGAAACTGGATATCTTTTGAACAGCACATGAAAGCAAAGCAGTTCTAAGAAGGTTCTGAGTCACAGAAAAAATGACAGCAACAATTATTGAACCTAGCTAAGAAAAAACATCCTATTTTCTTTGCTTCCACAGAGAAAAGAGATTCATAGAATTCACACAAGCACTGCTAAAATGTTATATTTAAATCAAAACAAAACAACATAGTGATTTTAATAAAAAAATATATTACCTAAAATAGGTAGTGATATCTTTTATATGAATCAGCAAGTGGGATACCTAAGTGACTTCCAAATGATATAGTCTAAGGACATTATGTGGATTATACTATAGGAGCACAAAGGTGTGTGCTCTGCCAAAATTGTACTAGATGGAGTTCAGCTGTTTCTCTTGACCATAACATGGAAAAGAAGGCATGACACATTTTTCAAATAAGGGTAATTTGTAGCCAGCTTGGAAACTACATGTAAAAACTATATATATTTCTCAAAAGAACTGATATCCGTTGCAGAAAAACTGTGGAAACTGATTTTAGAATTGAAGAACCTTGAGATTCTTTAATTTGCCTGCTTTTCTAAATTTAGTAATTATTTCTCTAGTCTCATACTTTCCTTTTCTCCAGCCTTTCATTTTTTTTGGTGAATCTTTATTCTTGATAAATCATGTGGCATTTAGTTTTCTTAAGTGAAAGTCTCTGACCATTTAAAAAAATGTTTTAGTGTTTGTACAACTGCTTGTGATCATAAAGAAATGGTTTAAGAAGTGACTGTCCCTCAGACTAATATAAGATAACTGACTGTGCTCTTCTAGGCTCATGCAGTGCAGAATAAAATGTATCTGTTCAAATCACCACTGGGGGCAATTCATATATCATTATTTCGTCCAGCATTACTTAGGAGGCAGTAGACGGCTATGGAGAAGCAGCTTTTGCTACCCCCTGAAAGAAATGTAGCTGGTCATGTCACTACACTTGCAGAAACCTATCCTGTGCTGTGTTGGGTCACTGTTAATTTTGAGAAATAATACCGTTTAACCTCTTAACTTACTGAAGACAAACTCATTCTCAAAAATTCAATCTCAGTTGAAGCCTCACTAAAAGAAGAAAATATAGAAAAGCTGACAAATGAATCTCTTCTGACTTACTGTTTGTCAGGTTTTGCTATTCCTTTCTTGCCATTCAAAACCAATTATAGTTAATAAGTGTAGACATATTTTTACATATGTCTACATATACAATTATGAGAGGAAAATCAGCCCAACAACTTGAAACTCCCCTTCCTGACTCATAGTCATCCGATTATAAACAAGGTAATAGTTTAGTTTCTCACCACTACCATCTTTTCTCAGTGTTTCACAGTTTACTTATCTAAACCAATTCTGAATATATCTGCATTTCATAAAACTTGTTCAAAGGCATTGTACACAACAAAAGTTTAAAGACTGATACATTATTTATTTGTTTATCATTTAGCACACTGACACTTTCTTCAGTAAGTTTTGATCTCTCAGTGGACATTCAGTCCCATCAATTTCTTTGCTCACTTTAGCTTTAGTATTCTATAGATCTGTTTCACAGCTTCTTTTTAACACCCTCAGATTCTTGCTTCTGAATGTATAATTAACCACTCACAAAATCAGCATCTTTATAACTGAAGCACATGTTCATTCATTCATGTGAGTATTCCCACATTCAAGTGAGAATTGTTTTAAAACCATTCATTCTAGTATTGTCCTTATCCAAAGCATAGTGATACCTCATTATTTTTCTGCTTCTTTTCTTGAAAATCTAATGTTTTCTAGATTGAAAATACATGGCAGGTTAAAATTGAGTACAAAAATTACCTGCTATCCTTTTAATTTGCTGAGAGGTATATCCGTTCTCTTATTAATACCATTTCACAGTAACACATATGCTCATCGCCTTCAGACTCTCTGTATGTCTTTTGACTTTATGTAAATGTAACATGGAGACTCACATAGGCTATGCATAACCCTATGGGTACTGTTAGTAAAGTACTTTGCATAATGGTTCCTCTGTTGATTGTTTTAGTAATTGACAACTGCAACTACAGCTTAACTTCATTCCTGATCCACCAGCTTTCCCTACTGTGCAGGGTACAACATGTAAACAGCTTAGTGTAAAATATCTGAAACCTAAACATAAACAATACTTCCAAGTTTTGCAGTGGAAAGACAATAAAAAGAGATTTAATAAAATCTGACTGGTCTGGATACCTGCTTCAAAGTTCTTCTCTTTGGAAGTCCTTTTTACTACTTGGAGGATTTATTTGAAGTATATATATCCTTAGGCCATTTTTCCAACAAAACATGAAGATGAGACTTCCCTAGGGACATGACTATGTGAATTTAATTCATTTGAAGAGCATTAAAAAGACAAAACCACAAAGAGAGTCAGGAATCTGACTTGTAACAGGGACATAAAGATTATCCACTTTCATCTTTTTTGCCTAACTAACAGGTAAAGAAAAAAGAGCCATGAGCACATTCAAGTAAAGTCTGTGAAGTTATTCAAATTGTTACAAATAATCTGAGGAAACAGGTAAGGAAGTTGAGAAACATGATGTTTGATAAACAAAAATACAATGTAACACCCTATGTTCCAGTGTGCAAGCAACAGACAAATGACAGACTACCCATGATTGTTACTATTTTGGCGAAACATCATGGATTGTGTTAGGTATAGATGGAAGGCTGCTAAGCATCAAAATATTTCCCTTCAACAATTTAGAGATGTGTATTTTCACAGTTTTGTTCACATGTTTGTATCAAGCCCATATGAGTAGACTAAGATGTATTTGAGTAGTAAAAAACTGATCCTATTGTAATTCCTGTGAACAAGGTTCTGAGAACTCCAGTAAAGAACCTTTTTTTTTTGGATAGAAAAGGGAGTCTAGACAACTCTATAGAGTTAAATTAATCTTTTTATGTACCAGAAATTTTAACTGAAACTCAAAAGACATTTTGCTTTCATCTTGTCAAGTGATAATCTACAATATGCTCTTTGCCTTACTGTCCTGGGTCAAAAATACTCGCAGGGAAATATGAAGATAAGAAACTATGATAACCTAAGAAAACCAAACTGTTTCATTCTTTTACTTCATGCTCAGGAAATCAATTTATTAATTAAATATATGTAGTGACAATCTCTAGCTCTTCAGTGTAGCTTCATTTTGAGGTAGCTCTATTTTACTGTATATTGACGAAATGATTGTCCATGCAAAATAAACTAAAGGAAACAAGACAGTTTCTGAGATTTTAGAATAAAGAAGTGTTCATACATATTAACAGATGACAAATCAGACACACATACCAAATGAATACACCTCTTACTTGCAAAAAATGTCTATGTACTAAAATATGAAAGAATGAAGTAATAATAAAAAGCATATCAAAGCCTCTACACAGTATATTGAAGAACTGAGATTTTAACTATTAAAAAAATCCAATATTATTTATTTTGGTTAGTGACACAACTGAGATAAAAAAGTATGAATAACAAATAATCAAAAACTTTTTAACTTTTTTTTCCCTTACAATTACTTGCCAATTTGTAGTGGAAAGGTGATAAAAAATATGAATCACTTTCTTGGATGATGCTGTAATATATTTGCTGAGTGACCTACAAAGTATATTTAGAAAAACAATTTTGTTAGAAGGTATTGTCATTTTTATTTATCTATGAGATAGAAGTAAGATCTAACCTATAGATTGTTTACATCAAATGATCAATTTAAATATTATTGCAGATTAAGATGTCTAAGATTTATAATATGGCAAGGAAATTATGCAATTCTGCTCAAATAAGAAACACAGATTCATAGAATAGTTTGAGCTGGAAGAGACCTCAAAGATCATCTAGTTCCAATCTGCCATAAGCAGGGACATTTTTCACTACATCAAGTCATTCAAAGCCCCACCCAGCCTGGCTTTGAACACTTCCAAGGAGGGGGTATATACCACTTCTCTGCACAATCTGTTCCAGTGTCTCCCCATCCTCTGAGTAAAGGATTTCTTCCTAGTATCTAATCTAAACCTAGCTTTTTCAATTTGAAATCATTACCTCCTGTCCTATCACTACACTCCCTGATAAAGAGTTCCTCCCCACCTTTCTTGTAGGCTCCCTTTAAGTACTAGAAATTTGCTATAAGGTCCCCCTGGAGCCTTCTCTTTTCCAAGCTGAATGACCCCCAACTCTCTCAGCCTGTCCTCACACGGAAAGTGCTCCAGTCCTCTGGACATTTTTGTGGTCCTCCTCTGGACCTCCTTGAACAGGTCCATTGTCTTTCTTAAGCTGAAGGCGTTGGAGCTGAACACAGTACTCCAGGTGGTGTCTCACCAGTGCAGAGTAGAGGGGGAGAATCACCTCCCCTGTTAGTTGCTTGTCCATTACCCACTAATGCTGTAATCCTGTCATAGAAGGCAAGCAAATTTGTCAGGAATGATTTTTCCTTGCTGAAGCCATGCTGGCTGTTATCAGTCACCTCCTTATTTTCCATGCACCCTAGCTTAGTTTCCAGGAGGATCTGCTCGATGATCATGCCAGGCACAGAGATGAGACTGGCTAGCCTGTAGTTCTCCAGGTCTTTTTTTCTGTAAGAAAATGATCTGGGGGAACATTTTAAAAAAAATGTTTCTGAGAATATTCTGAATTTTCTTAATCAGTTAAAAAATATTAAATACAGAACAGATAACATATTGTCTATTTATGTATTCATTGATTAAATTTATTTTATATGTACCGATCCAAATCTTTTAGAGCTTGTAACCAGACATGAAGTAACCAGGATTCATAGTAGATGTTTTCACATATATGGTCGTAAGAGATGCATTTCTGAAGACTCTGAAATTATGAAAGTTTCATCTGACGTATTCTGGATGAAGATTTTCTAGGATTTTCTTCCTGCTACTCTCCCAAGCAGCACATATTCACTCAGATCATTTCCTGGATAAAAATGAACTGTCCCCTCAGTTTGCTTTAGAATGATTCTTGTCTTTTTATATCACTGAATACTGAGAGTAAAATTGAGGCACTAGAGAGTTTGCAGTCCAGCTGTTGTGGCATAAATCATTATTTCAAATGCACAGTAGCAATTTTTCTTCCTTTGAAAGTAGGACTTTGTGTCCTGAATTTCTTGTTCTGTTAAATCCAGAACTTTATCGATGTTAAAAACAAACTCTAATATTGGCTTGTACCCAGAAGCACTACTTCAGTGATAAACTAAATAAAACAGTAATATACTTTACTGATAAAGTTAATAAAACTGTTAATTAATGTTTGCCTTCTCTGCTTCTCCGGGGGAATTTTCAAGCTATAGTGTTTTATGAATGAGGAGTTAAAACATTCCAGCTTGAGGAAACTATTTTCTTCATTTCTTGAATTCACAAAGAGTCAGTATAACAAACTTTCCATAGTTTACAAGTGCATGGGTAAAGCTGGCTAATGCAAGGAATACCTGTAGGAAAATACGTTTCATCATTTTCTTAGGGATAAATCTTCTAGAATACTACTTTCTAAGGAACAGGTATTTTGTACATCATTTTATTGCTGGCAACTTTTCATGCATGGGGATTTATAAGCTATCAGGTGGTGACGTGGTTGTGGCGCTGTATCCCTCTCCCACGTTTCTCCATGAAGCTTTTAATTCTGTAATTATGTCCCAGATGCACAGTGTACTTCATGACACCCCTCCCAAGAGGGCAGATTTTCCTCAACACATCTCTCTGTTGCGAAGGAAGTTCCCTTGGGTTTAGCAGTGTCAGACTGCATTACGAGCAGATATAAAAGGTAAGAAACAGATGTGTAGTGCTACGTCTGTTTGACACACTGAACCTCTACCCAACGTCTCCTACAGCTAGAACACCACTGAGCCAACAGGCTAATGAATGGAGCCTGCAGAATAAATCGTTAACCTGTAACCTCATCCAGTTTGCATGCAGTCTATTAAGTCTGTTTTGCTATGGTTCAAGCTCTCGTGTTCGCTGCTGCTGCATTTGTTGTTTTGCTTTATTTTGCACCCAGTATTGCACAGTGGTCTTAGAACCAAAATACCAAGGTGAAGAGACCTGCATTGGAGACAGGGGAGGAAGCGGTTATGAGGGACAGTTAGTGACCTGTCGACTTACTTGCACGATGAAGAGTGAAGCATCTTCTTTTCCTCTGCCTCCTCACACTAACGGCCCCAGGGCACATTTGCGTCACAAGCAGGGGAGGAGATGGCTTGGTGAGAGGCATTCAGACAGAGAGAAAATTGTACGCTGAGGACCTTGACAGCCTCACGGGCGTGATTTTTTTTTCTTCCCTCCTACGTATAGTATATATAAAGGAGCCCCGCTTTCTCTCTGTGCCAGCTCTCAGGCTTTGCTATCCCAGATAACTGCAGGCATGGGACTCCCCTGAGAAATGGGATGGGAAGGCAGGAGGTGGAGTGAGGCTTCCAGGTGACTTTCCCTCTTTGGCTTGCACTCGGTCATGGAGCTCTAAGAGACTGAGGAAGAGCCACCTGCCTCCCGCTGTGGCTGCTGCTGCCGCCGCCGATCTTCTCTGGGCTTGTAGCTCCGCTCAGTCCCCCGTTAATCAGATTAGCGCGTCTTCGCAGCTCTCTCACCCGCTTTTCCAAGTGCCTGTCTCCCCTGAGAGGTGTCTCTCATTTCTGACTCTATCTCCTCCCCTTTCCACTGATCACCGTGCAGTTCTCGTCAGCTCCGGGCATCTCTCCCTTTCTCCCTTCCCTGCTGGGTGTCTACCTCCTCACGGCTCTGTGCATCACTCGTTCCATCCTCCCTTTCTCTCTGCACTGGTGGCTACCACCCCTCGCCCTACAGGCGCAGCGCTGCCCGGAGGAACCGCCGCCGCCGCTGCCGGGAGCGGGGCCGCCCCGCGCTGTCGCCGCCGCTGCCGCCCGGCCCTGCCTGGCCGCCTTGAGTCCCGCTTAAGCCTGCGTCCGTCCCCCGCCCGCCGCGACACCATGTCCGGCTCCGGCAGGAAAGACTTCGACGTGAAGCACATCCTGCGCCTTCGCTGGAAACTGTTCAGCCACCCCTCGCCGGCGGGGGGCGCGGCGGGGGGCGGCTGCCTGCCGCCCGACAGCAGCTTCGAGCACTGGGGACCCAGCCAGAGCCGCCTGCTGAAGAGCCAGGAGAGAGGGAACAGCGTCTTCTGGAAAAAATCCGCCGCCTCCGCCTCCTCCTCGGCTGCCACCACGGCCAGCCCCCCCAACGGGACACTGATGCCAACCGGCTGCCGCCCGGGCGGGGGGCACGGGCTGGGGCACGGGCACGGGCCGGGTCCGCCGCCACCACCGCGCACCGTCTTCTACGTGGAGTCCCTGGAGGAGGAGGAGGCGGAGGCGGTACCCAGAGGGATGGAGGTGGCCCGGGAGCCCGAGAAGCCCCTGNCGATGGTCCCAGGAGAGACCGGACAGCCTTAGGGTCGGATGCTGCCCCTGTCCCTGTCCTGCTTCTGCCTGTGTCCTGCATTGCCCCTGCCGCTGCCCCTGCCCTACTCCTATCCTACACCTGCCCCTGCCCCTGCCCTGCTCCTGCTCCTGCCCGCGGGGCTGGATCGGGCACACACGTCTCTCCAAGACGTCGCTCCGCTCTGGGGATCGTTGCCACCCAACTTTCTCAGAAGTTGATTAAAATGCTAGCGGGAGGTGATGTTCTGAGTATTGGGATGGCAGGTGAAAGCTTAAAGTAAAAACGTCCGCTTTCCTGGAATTCGGTGACTAAATCGTGTCATAGCCCACCTCAGAGACAAATAAGAATTTGATTTATGAGTCATCAACTGAGTGACACTTCAGAAGATCTAAGAACAAGCAAGACACATCCAGGTGCATGTTTTTCATAGGAAGCTTCTATAATGTGGAATTGCTTTTCTTTCTCAATCCTCACACTCCCCCTTCCACAACCCAAATAGAAATTAAAATCATTGGAAGAAGGAAACACAGAGCTTTTAGAAATACTGTGGTATGGATAATTCTGAGGAGAAAACACTTCATTGCTTTAACTCTGTTTGCCCTTGCCTCCCCATAGTTAAAATAATTTCATTTTCATTTCCCTTGTCATTTATTACTTTTCTATGGAAAGAAAGGTATAGTTCTGTTTCTAAACAGAAAAGAAAATAATGATTTGTGTTCTTCATGTTGAAAGTAAAGCATATGATATTAAATATTTTATTGGATAAAGAACATTGTGTACTTGTTTGGGTAATATATCTGTAGATAAACATACGTATGTTGCAACTTTGAGTATGTTAAGTTTTTTCATAGAGCCTTAAAGCATATTGTCTAGTTCTGTCAGTTAGCATAGTTTATTTCATAGGAGCTGCATCATTTAGATGGATGTGGAATAGCTGATGAATAGAGTACTTTTGAAATAGGGTACATTTTTAAAGAAAAGGTGATGCTGAAGTTTTTGTGAACACTGGAAGTTATTCTGAACAAGAAAAATGTTTCTTGTAGGATTCAGTATAAAATGTTACTGAGGTACACTTTGAAGACAGGTAAAATAAAACAAAATTACCTCTTCAAAGTTTCTGAACTGAACAGAAGAGGTTAAAACCTGATACAAATATAGTCTTGTTCTATAGATTTCATATTAGGTGTATCACTGGTCCGAGAATCTTCAGAGATCTGTATACTGACAGAAGCTTACTGGATTTTAATGCCACCACTTCATTTATCCATAAGAGTTGACTTGCTAGAATGAATTTCCTCATCACATAGACACTCTGTGATAATATATATCTATTTATTCTGACTGTTCTTGGGTTTTTATAATCCAGTTATTCCATGTTCTTCATTCATTGCTACTGAAACAACACATTGAGTCATCAGTAGCTCCTAGTCTTGTGGAAGGAATATGCTAAAATTTGTTCCATTTTAAAATAACTAAAGCAGAGTGATATCATTTTATTATTAATGAAATTGCCACCTTTTGAGATATGAAAATGTTTAAGATAGTTTTGGGGTCTGAGACTTTCCTCTTTTTCCATCTAAAAACCTTTAATTTATCTGTATGAATTTTGAACGCCATGGAAAGAGGTAGTCAAGTGCTGCAAAGATGGCAGTGCTGTGCTTGAAAGCTCTGTGATCCAGCAGTCTTCTAATGCCTCACTCCTCCTGTAGAAATTAGTCTTTTTATAAATGGTGCCAGATACTACCAAATATATAAGCAGAAGGATATGTGGAACTTCCACTAAGCCTTTAGGCTTGCACCTTGATGGTTGCTACAGTGAGTGTAAAATGGTTAACTTGTGGCTCTCCATAGTGTTTTGTCCTGTACTTGTTTAGCAACCACTTTAATACTTTAGGACTGTTTGGAAAACAATACTTTTGTGTTTGAAAATGGTGAGAATTCAACTTTTGGATATGTTCAAATGTAGACTATATCCACAATATTTCAGATTTTGTGAACAGAAGGTCTCTGGGTGGTATTAGCAGGGAACCCAGTGGTAGGATATAAGCTGAGGAGCAAGTCAACAAGGTGGCTTTGGTTTTCTGGTTGGGATTAATAAATTAGTTATTTCTACTATTAGTATGTATGTACAACTGAAAATTACACTTTCTTTTTCCCTTTGGCTTCTACTTGGGATCCTTGTATCTCCAAAAGTGGGTTGTTTTTTTCCCCTAGTTGCTCCACTCTGCTTGATATGTGGACTTCATACTGGAATCCTTTTTCAGATTTTCTCATGTGCAGAATTCCTCGGTTTGACTACTTGTAGATTTGTATCTACTCTGTGTTCACAACTAAGTTAAATGCTTAGCTGAATGATGTTAAATTCTTAAATTAAAATTCTGTGAGATATTATAGAATTTATTTAATGAGAGAGCATAATTGGGTAATAACAAGTGCATTCTAACTTATTAATTTGTTTTTGTGCTCTTCTAAGGGTCATGCTGTTGTATTAATTGTACAGGTACTTATACACATAAGTATGGTTCTGTGGAGAGTCCCATTGGCATTAAGACTGAAGGGTTAGACTTCATTCATGGTTATAAAGTCTTGACATAATTGTTCTACATTCCATATTCTATTTGTAAAAACAAAAAAAATGTTTTACAGTTAACAGTTAGTGTTAAAACAGTATCTGATTGCTTGAAATTGCTTGAAAACTTGCGTATCAAAGTGTTCTAGGGTTTGCCTGACAAATTTAGCAATAACTGTAATATATTTAAACATAGGTTCTATTTTGATCTTAATTTTGTAAGAAAAAGCTGTTAGAAAAAAATCTATATAATGAATTTACAATTAAGATTTATAAATCAACCACAAAACACTTGGAAAATACCAGTGCTAAGATTTTCTATATAGCTATCAGCTCCTATGAGTTTGTAATAGAGTTTTGGCAGGATCAGGATAGCTCTTTTCATATGACATATTAATCAATACTCAAAATGAATTCAATTAATAAGCAGTCAGTTTTTTCTTTCCTCCTTATTTAGTGAATGGTAGCATGCTTTGCATGTTTTACACTGTCCAAATCCTATGAAGATCCAATTTCTTGTGAGCCCTCTGCACTGTTCTCACTACACTCAGTACCTACCTCACAAACTGTTAATGGCTTTATCTTTACAAGAGCCCAATTTTACAATGGAGGGGTAAAACAGAGAGAGAAAAGCAAAAAAAAAGAGGTGAATTTGTGGTTTCAGAGCACATAGCATTTTTTCTCCTACTATTTTCTATTTCTTCGGTTGCAACAGTAAATGATGAGCTCCTCTGCAAGCCAGTCCCAGACTCCTCTGGCTGTGTGTGCAAGGAATGAGGAACACAGAATTGAATTAATGTTTTGTTTAAGAGACAGCTCCAAGAAGGATATTCTAGATAAGCCTAACACACATCAAGCAAACACTGACAGTGGAGGGGTTTTTCATAAAACATACAAGTATTTGAAAGTACAGCTTCTGAAAGAAGATGGCAAGTCCTCCCACTATTAGATACTATATAATAGTGTACTGTAAAGCAAGAATTGAAAAGACTAAATACTGAGCACTCTTGACACAGCAGTTTCACACTCGTATATTGCTTCAATAGAAAAAGTCACGAGGAAAGAGCATTTTCTACTGTTTCTGTTGAATTTCTCACTGGGACATAACAAATTCAGTATTAATGGGAATCTGAAAGGTTATAAACTGAGATAGTAATTTTGTAAATTTGTAATTCTAACATTAACTGAGCAATTTAGTTTACAAGTCTTTGTTTATTTATTTAAATAAAATCATTATTTTATAAGAAATAATAATGATCAGAGTAGAATCAGGAACATAAAAATGTGTCTTTTTAAAGTATAGAATCAAAACTATTGGATAAGCATTGCTTTTGTATTTTTCTGTTGTGATCCCACAAATTTTGCATTTTGATGTTTTTACCCTGTAGTTACTCCCAGTTTCAAGTCTTCCTCCTTTTCTCTTAGCAGTCTACCTCCTTGTGGTTAGCTGTAGAAAGTTACACGTTTGAAGCCTGTCAAGAATTTCAATGTAGCTTTCTACGTTGATGAGAAAACATTTTTATTTTAGAGAATGCAGATGAAATTGTCATAAAAATTTACAACTTAAGTACCTGATGTTCTGTTGTGTATATATCTACTCTCAAGAGAGAATTTCTGGACTCTGGTTTCTAAGGAAATGAATTTTCCTGTTCACAGCTTTGACCTCTGTACCTGAGCTTACAAAAAGAGGAGAGTCAAGACACCTTTCTGTGTCTTGGTCTAACCTGTGAGCTCTCAGAGGTGTAAGTACTTTCTCAACTGAACATGGCTATGGCCTTTCTGAGATGCTATCCGCTTGGTATTATTTAGATACCAAAATATGAACTTCGGATACAACTGTGATAACCAGATCCTAAAATTAGGTAATATAGACATCAAATACATAGCTGCATGCATTTTCAATTGATTTGGCTATCTCCCATAGACGTTAGGAATGTAATTTAATGCTGGATTTGGAATATAGATCATACAACTCTGCATTTCTAGGTTGTGGAATCAGTAGAGAATAAAACATTTGTCTTTAACATTGGCTGGCTTTTCAACTCAATTACAAAACTTTTAAAAATTGTTACATAACTTTTATGCTTTTATAGTTACACTTTTGAGTTTGACAACAAAAGAGACAGGGTTCATACACAACACAGGCCACAGATCTTTCTCCTTCCAAAGTTCTGATTCATTCTCAGAGGATGTATATTCTGTGCATTTGATGAAAAAGAACCTTGTGATAAAGATGGAATTAAAGTTACAAGGCAAATATGCTTCTGGAATTCCCTGAAGTCTTTTGCTTTGCTACTTCTAGAACAGCATTTCTAATGTGTATTGTTTGTCAGTTTTGGTTTTTACCAAAGGAAGCAGAACGTGTCACTTTTTGTGTTGTCATTTCTTTTATTCACCACTTGGAGGCAGGACTGAAACCTGAGAATTCCCTGTATTCCCAATGCCTGAACTGATAGAATAACTGATAGCAAAAGGAAGTTCTTAACTTTTTGTGTGGATGACTACAACAGTGATTGCCTATTCTCTCTGCAGAAAGACTGAGGAATATGACAGCTGAAGTAATAGCAAGTGTTCTGTTGCATGTGAGATGTTGGTGGCAAGCATAATCTCATACACTTTTCTCCTTGATGCTCCCAAACTTACTTCCTTCTGTTCCATCTTTTTTAAACTTTTTGTCTTAATTATGAGTTTTCCTTCTGGGATTTATCTTAGGGTTTTTTCCCCTTTCCATGATCTCAAATTATTCCTGATTCAAGAGAAGCGTGACCAGCAGATCAAGAGAGGTGATNCGCCCGACAGCAGCTTCGAGCACTGGGGACCCAGCCAGAGCCGCCTGCTGAAGAGCCAGGAGAGAGGGAACAGCGTCTTCTGGAAAAAATCCGCCGCCTCCGCCTCCTCCTCGGCTGCCACCACGGCCAGCCCCCCCAACGGGACACTGATGCCAACCGGCTGCCGCCCGGGCGGGGGGCACGGGCTGGGGCACGGGCACGGGCCGGGTCCGCCGCCACCACCGCGCACCGTCTTCTACGTGGAGTCCCTGGAGGAGGAGGAGGCGGAGGCGGTACCCAGAGGGATGGAGGTGGCCCGGGAGCCCGAGAAGCCCCTGGCGCCGCCGGAGCGGGANGGACCTGCTGGAGTAGGTCCAAAGGAGGGCTACAAAAATGATTGGGGGGCTGGAACACCTCCCCTATGAGGATAGGCTGAGAGAGCTGGGATTGTTCAGCCTCAAGAAGAGAAGGCTTTGGGGGGACCTAATAGTCACCTTCCAGTACCTCAAGGGGTCATATAGAAAGGGCCTGTTTACCAAAGGCCTGCAGTGATAGAACAAGGGGTAGGGGATTTAAATTAGGGAAGAGTAGGTTTAGATTAGATATTAGGAAAAAGTTCCTTACCATGAGGGTAGTGGAACATTGGAACAGGTTGCCCAGGGAGGTGGTTGAGGCCCTGTCCCTGGAGGTGTTCAAGGTGAGGCTGGACAGGGTGCTTGGCAACCTGATTTAGTTGGAGGTGTGCCTACTCACTGTAGGGGAGTTGGACTAGATGACCTCTAAGGTCCCTTCCAACCCTGATAATTCTATGTTTCTATGACTGCTTTATTCAAATCCTTGGTTCCTTACCCTAACAAGTTACTTGAGTTGACTGGCTTCTCTTGCGATCTACCTCCTTGATTGACTCACCAAGTTACTTACTCTAATGTAGAACTGTCCATTCTTTCCTTTATCTTGTCCTAGGTACTTTCACAAACCGTGTCCAATTGTCCTGTAGTTCCTTAACACCTTGTCGTTCTCTGTCTCTGCCACTATTTCCTAATCTTTGAATTCCAGTATCCTTTACACCTTCCTCCATCTGCTTTGTCAGTTTTAATAGAATTCTAATAGAATTCCCATTCCTATGTTTTATCCTCAGCTGCCAGTTTTACTGCGTTCCCCTGACTTGCTTCTAAGTTGATTGTACCATTTGGTATGTTTTATGGGTCAGTAAGACACCTAATTTTCAGTAATACATTCTGTTGGTGATGGGGATTTGTCTTACCTCTTTCTTAGATGCACCCTTTACAATAAGGTAAATTATCTTGCAGACATGCCTATTTCTCTTCGCTGAGTGTAACAGTAGTCTAAAGTGGCTAGTTCAGATTTAAATGTTCAATTTAAGTGTTTAATGTTCAATTAGATTTGAGAAAATGAACATCATTTGAAGTCTACATTGTACATTCAAACTGTTCTAAAAGGATGGAATTAATTAAATCTTGGTAGATTTTCACAGCATTCATAAAGAGCATATCTCTTATCCCAGTAAAAGTAAGGCTGCTGCTCTGAAACATGGACCCACTCAACCCACTAGAAAGCAAGACGACAGTTATTTTTGTTGTTGTTATCCATGTAATTTAAACATTGGCTAAACCAACACTTTTTTCCTCTGGACTTATTCTCAGAAATGCTTGCACTGTTTTGACAGAATATTTCCAAAAGATTCAACATGAAGAAAAGATTTGGCAATGAGAACCCCAGCTGCACAGACAGTGGCTAACTCATTAAAATACTGCTGAAACTATGGTTGCCTTAAGGGTAACGTCGAACAGCATTAGAAAAGGTAAATGCTGTTCGCCCTCTCCATAGTAAAAATGAAAGAGAAGAACAGATATCTCTGGAAGATCTAACTGATGATGAATCTTTATAGGTAAGCCTCCAGAAATAGTCTTGGCTTGAATATCTTTTTTTTTTCTTTGTTCTTTCTCCCCTGATAAAAATTGTTCTGTAATAATAATGCTGTGGACATATATAGGTCTACATTTATGCACACAGACCCCTAAATCTATATAATCTGTGTTTCTTTATGTAAACATCATAATACATACATATATAAAAGGTGCATTTATGTATACATATCATATTTCTTTATACATATACATATACTTTTTAATCTTTAGATTACTACATAGTTATTAATAAATAAATTATAGTTGATTCCCCTATATTATTTTTGTGAGCAGTGGAGTTCACTTAAAAGAGTATACATGGGAAAAAATAGAGCATATTGTTGGAATCTGTGCTAAATTCATAATGATAGTGCTGCTACATATAGGTTAACATATTCTTAACAGGTGATCTTTGCTTTTGAACAGCTACTTCTTATCCTTGTGACATATTTTTGTATATACTCTGCTACAAGTGGCTTAAGAGATTGCTCTTTCCTTTTACATTTCAAACTTGCATTTTTTTAGGTGAGTATTGCTCCTTAAATATTATAATGTTTTGGCAGAATTTCCTAGTGCACAATTTTTCTGGTGTTGTTTGAACACTTTTTTAGAATACTGGATTGATGATCTAAGATAAACTGTTTTCCCTAGGGATATAGCTAGATCTGTGCCATTAAAAGCTTCAGAAAGGAACTCTGTCCTGTAAAAAGTTGAGAATTGCTGCAACTTCCACAGAAAGATAAGTAACTACGTGGTCACCCCTGATAACAGTGAAAAAAAAAAATCCCCCAGAATCCCCAAACTTAAACTTTACCAAAAATATAATTTCAGCACTGCCTAAAATTTCTAATTTATTTCAAAAAGTCATAGCCTACCAATGTTTTAAACCAAACACAGATCCAAAATATTAAAATATTATTTTTTTGGTAACAGGTTTACTAAAGAGTATCATTTTGTTTAGTTGTTTTGCCATTAATGTTTTAAGTATTTTACTTCGAAAATTTTAAAAAATGTTAATTTTTAACTGTAAAAAGAGATCAAAACATTATCATCATATACATTTTTAAAATACTCTTTCAATTTATTACAAAATAAGAAATTATTATTACAAAATTATTACAAAACGAGAAAGTTTAGATGTAGAATAAACAAAACAATGTAATTTTCTCCAAAATTCATGCTGAGGTTTATCTGGAAATTTCAATATTCACTTTCAGTTTGTATCTGGTTGTTCTTCCCTGTGGTTTTAATTTATTTCACCAACTACAAGAAATAATGTATTGTCTGCCAGGCATGTGACTATAATTCCATGCCTCCTATTTCAAACTTAAGTCTTGAGTATTTGTTGTGACAATGCTGACTCTAAGCTAATAATTTTTATCACACTGAACTCATTGACTGAGTTTAAGGCACTTTCTTACTGTCTAGTAAGTGACTGGGCTCACTGTGTTGGAATGCATCACCTGCTGTTCACTGTTTTTTAAACTATCTCTGTCCAGTTCTCTGTCTCATCAACATTAAAATGTTCAACCTTTTTAACACTTGGATTTTCCTGTCATCTGTTTTTATCTTCCTCCTACCCTAAGCTTACTGAAAAGCAGCACTGTTGTAACCTTACTGTAGCTTTTTGCTGCTATTGTGGTGTTGCTTTGTGCAAAGTTCAAAGAGGAACCCAAAACCAAATAAAATATGACAGAAGATCCTTTCATCTGAACAGGTCTAATCACACACAGCTTCTTTGCTGAATGTAGTCCTAGGATTAAATAAGATTTGGGCTCCTAATTCTTTCTAGTGATTCTTCAGTTGTCTGATTCATGCCTATAAATAGAGAGTAGAAATATGTAAAGGGAGAAAATACAGGATATATACCCTATTGTATGATTTTGTTCATACTATCTCCTCCCAGAATATCTTACAGTTTAGTGATGAAAAAGTTCTTTCAGAGCATAGATATTGTCTTATATTTCTTGGTGAAGTGTCGTAAGAATGGAGAAAATGCACAAGAAGAACAGTGCATCTGTATTTGCAAGAGTATGTGGCACTGCAGATACTCAACTTTGTTCTTAGATAAGCTTCTGGCTGCTTTTGGAGATGTAAGTTCTTTTTATGTTTTAGACAGGTTGGGTGCATCACTAATCCAAGCCTTCAGGGTGACCTGGTTTGCCATTTTTTCTCAAATTCCTTGTTATTTGTCTGCTTACAAATTTGAATCTGGAATAATATTAATATACATCTGTTCTTTATAAATCTCCACATACATTTTCATGCATGCAGTTGAATTATGATCATTTGTGAATGTCTGAAGGATTATTTTTGTAAAATGATTTATCACAAATTTTATAGTACTAATCATCATGTGTGTAACACCTGTGTGTAATATTTGGTGGCTCTATTTACACAAGTTGAATTCTTTTTTGGTCAGTTGTTTTATCTGAATACTTATTATGAATTTGTCCACAATAGTAACCTACTTGTTATATAAATTATCTGAAGTTCAGAACAGAAGTACCCCAAAACAAATAAAATCCCTAAAGCAGAAATAGTAAGCACAGCTTCAAAATACATAAGATTCAAAACAAGGAAGAAGACAGGAGAAAGAAGGGAACAGAAAAGTAAAGAATACGGTATAAACAATTCTTAATATTTTCACTTAGTTGGAACTATTTTTTAAAATCTTTTTAGTCTTCTATTAACAGATATGAGGACTTAAATTACTGCCACATTTCTGAAGGTATTTTAATATAAAAAGCTTCAATAAATAATTGTTTGTTAATCAACAATGCCTTCTCCAACATACTTGATTTTAATTAATCCTCCTAAATTGAGTTTTGCATATCTTGACTCTTGTTATTTGAATTTAGAAGATTAATGACTTTTGTTTGAAAATATAATAGTCTTTGAGAGGATTGAATTCTACATGAAAGCAAATGCTTCTCTATACTGTTCATCTGGGGTGGAAATGGAATTTATGAAAGCTACTGTAAAAGGGATGCAAGAGGAAAGCCTTGTTCACATGGAAAATTAGGAACAATAGTTTTATCAGTTGGAATTCTTCATATGTTTCTTTTGGGATTAGTACTTTTATTGTAGTCACTAACGACTAAATAATGAAATAAAGCTTGTGCTTCTGTATTGGTTTTGTCTGGGATAGAGTTCATTTTCTTAATAGTAGGTCACGCAAGGCTACATTTTGGATTTGTGCTGAAAACAGTGTTGGTAATTCAGGGATGTTTTAGTCGCTCATAAGCAGTGCTTGCAGAAGAGTCAAGGCCTTTTCTGTTTCTCACACCACCTCACCACCATTACCTGTGATGGAGCCCTGTTTTCCTGGACATGGCTGAACACTTGCCTGATGATAGGAAGTAGTGAATTCATTCCTTGTTTTGCATTGTTTGCATGCACAACTTACCTGCCTTTGTCTCAACCCATGAGTTTTCTCATCTTTACTCTTCTGATTCTCTCCCGTGTGTCTCGTAGGGGTGAGCGAGTGAACAATTCTGTGGGGCTTAGTTGCCAGCTGGGGTTAAACCTTGACAGCCTCTTAGAAATAAAAATAAGAAGAGTCTTAGAGAATTCACCAATGTGTTACAGGAGACAATTAGAATGCAAAATAATATTGGAAAATCAGAGACATCCACTGAAAAAATGAATATGGAATAGTTAAATTAGCTATCCTGTCACAAGAATAGTCATCAAATGGTTGAAGAGATGGTTACATGTTTATTAATTCTCAGATCACAGATCCTGTTAGGGGAATTTTGTCATCTCAGAAAATGTGTGGTTTTTTTGTTGGTATAAGTTCTTCCCTATGTATAATTATCTTACTTTTTAGAGTCTTCCTTGCCTTTTCAACAAATACAATCAATTAGTCTTACATTTAGGTTTAACATTTACTATCAACTTAATATTTCAACCTTGTTTTCTTTTACTGCTGGTAAGTACTCAGTAAGATGTAGTGTCAAAGGGGAATGAGCCATAGCAGTCTTATATCAAAAATACTATTTTTGTTGAAAGATTAATAGTGGCAAAAAAAGAGTGTTATTCTTCTGCTAAGCCTTTTGTCACATGCTGTATATTGTCCCTGGCTGTATGACCTTTTAAAATGACATTTCTTTTTCAACCTGCACATTGCATTATAAATTAATTTGAGAGTAAAGGAACAATGCCTAGGTGTTACACTGAGAAAATTTAGGAGAAATGACATGCGAGCAAAAGGAGGAGTACTACATTTTTAATAACTCTCTGCAGACTACTGTAACTTTCCATAGTAGTATTTTTGTGTATTGGATGATCAGGTCCAAAACAATTTAACAACTTTGCCAAATTTTCTTTGCTAAAACAGCATTCATTTAGCATTGAAGAAGTTATTTGAGCCTAGTTTTTACAGGGATGTGTTAGTTTAGTAATAGGAGTTTGTCCAATTTAATTTTGCTCATCAAAAAGAAAGACGTATTCCAGTAGTCATCTAGCCCGCCTAATGGCCTCAACAGCTGAATATAGCTTATATGAAGAAAGATGTGGCATATGCTGCACAACGTGAGTTCTTTATCTGTGTACCTGCAGTAGTTAAACAAGCTAATGCAAAAATTTGTTATACAGTCCAAAGATAGCTTCAAATGGTTATGCAAGTGCCAAAGTGTCCAACATCAAACTGTATGAATGATATTTAGTACTCAAACAGTAGTGCAGCTAATGTGCTGTAGATGCATATTAAAGGAATTATACTAATTGGGAGGTAACAAGAGAAGTTTATGAAGTCACAGTATATGTGCATAATACTTGAACCACTGACCTTTTGTGTGTTTGATCTCCCTTCAGACCAGATTTTATACCATCTCAGTATAATTTTGGTTGTACCTCTTGCATGCCAACCTTTTCTGATTTTCACATCAGGAAAAAAAAAGCCAATAACAAAAACGTCCCCCCCAACAAATAAAAAATATTACATAAATAACCAATAATTATGTTCTTGCAACTTTTGTAAAACACCTTCATGGCAGACTGGCAGCCTACCTACCACCACCAGAGCGCTTTGTGAAAGGATACCATATGTCTCTGAAGAGATAACAGAAAGTCTTGTTCTGATTCAACCCAAGGAACAAAAATGTGTAGGAAAGTAAGCCTCTCTAGCTGGTCCTCACAGAGTTATTTATTTAATTTTATTACACTGATTTTTTCTGTATATTGAAGAGTTTTAACTTCAAATTAAAATGTTAACAGGTTAACATTTAAAGGTCAAAAACCCCCTCTTTCACTGGTGATTGATAGGACTCTGATCTTTTAATTTGTAATTGACTGTAAATCACTGTAATGATTTCTTAACTGATAAAAAAATAGATCTGATAAAGTATAAAAAGAAACACCAGAAAAAAAAATAGTTGTGAACTGCTACTGTCTTCATGCCATTTTACTTTTTAGCTACATCAATTCTGGAGCATTTGCAGGGACAGTTGTTGTATGTCAGCTGAAATAATATCTTAAGATAGGTCAACTTGTTTACTTGCTGCTGTCTGCACATATCTTAGGATGAAAAATCTTAAATGTTGTTTCGCTTTATTCAATAACTAGAACAATGAAAGATTCTAGTTGTTTTCTATAATCTAATATTCTTGATTTATGTCAAGCTTAGTATCCACAGACCTGAAAGCTCTTGGAAAGGAGGGATGATTCACTTTGCTCCAAAAATTTTTGTGCAGAACTCCACATTAGTGAGCTAGAATGAAACCAGGATTGTCTACAGATTTTTATTATATTTTGTTTAGAAGATTTTCAGATCTGTAGCAGAATACTCATTTTGGTAAGAGACACTGAAACTTTAGTACCTGGTAGGAAGTAGGTGGTAGGGAGAGGTAGAGTATCTCAATTCATTTTAGCCATTCACATTTAGATTACATATTTTGGTGTGTCTTTCTATGAAAAATGTACTTTAGCCGTGGTTCAGCTGGCATATATTGGATGTCTACGGTAATATCGAACAGATCATGCTTCAGAATTACTTAGATTTCAATAGTGCCCAACCTATGATTCCATAAAGGTTCTTTATGTATGGAATCATGGCTAGGCTTCGCGAACGAAGATTTGGGAAGGGCTCTACCCACGTTTGTTGCACGCATGTTGGTGGCTAAAAAGGCCAATACGCGATAGGCATGTGCGGTTGCAAAAGACACAGCAGAAAGACTCCTTAGATGGTGTGTTCTGCAAAGCACAATTCTTTCTGCGCTGTCTTTTCTCCTCAAGGGAGATCCTGCGTGCTTTCTCAAAAGCATCTGCAGCGTTATAGGTGGTGTGTCTCCAGGCCTCCCTCTTGGAGGCCAGAGTAGACAGTTATGAAGATCAATGTGGCCAAGGCTGAGATGTTGATGTATGGAATACTGTAGAGTAGATTGGAGTAAGGCAGAACCTGAACTTTACACTTCTAATGTACTTTCATTTCTGGGAAAGCAGCCCAAGCCTCATCAGATTAACTTAAAATAATAGAAAGCATTAATTAAAAGAGAATCAACATAATTTCAACAGAAGTAAATTTTTCAACTGCTATCTTTCATGTAAAGGCATATTTACTTGAAATTACAACTACTACTATAAAAAGAAGACATTAGGATTGAAATGTAACTCCACTTGCAGAAAACTAAGCAAAATATGATAGAAAAAAAGAATTGCACAGCATAGCCTTTTATAATGAAAATTCTATAAGCTACAAAATATGCTATACAAAATGAAAATTTCAGAAGGTAAATAAATACCTGTATTTACCTTTAGCTGTTGACAATTCTGCTGCTAGTTTTGACAAAATTACCTATGACATCTAGTGACCAGTAGTGCCTGATAAAATTTTGGGATAGGTTAAGACCAAGTAGTTGAAAGTTTTGAAAGAAAGTTAATAACAGTTTCAATTTATTGGAACTCAAAATTTATTTTCCTTTTTCTGTATGTGTGTGGTTTTGGGTTTTTTTTTGTGTTTTTTTTAATGCATTTACCAAAAATTAGTTCAGCATTACTGAAGCAGCAATGTAATGAAATGTGTGTTTCTTTTCTTTTTTGGTAGATACACTTACTGTCTTTTAAGCAGAACTTATCAGAAGCTCAACTCTTGTCTTAATATTTTATAACCTTAAACCTCATAAAACTTTAACTGTAATATAAAAGTTTAATACATCAGCAGAAGATAGTTGCTGAATAAGAATGTTTTGAAAAGAGTTCTTTAGCACAAAGAAAGCACTGAAGTCATTTGTGAATATTTCATGTTACAAGAACCAACTTCAATGTCAACCTTCAGGTTTTCTGACAAAAACACTATCAAAAGGTTAGCTATAACCTTTGGAGAAGGTTACTTCACTAATACCAAACACAGAAGCACATGGAACGTTTGCCAGTTTTTGTGGTTTTAGTAAGGATGTTTCCTATGTCAATTAGAAACATCATCACTCAAGGATAAATGTATTTTGAAGTAAGTGTTGGTAAAAGCTTTACCCTCCAGAAAGTATTTTGAAGGAATACAAATAAACGGGAAATGATTGATATGTATTTCAGATTGAAGTCTTTGCAAAACCCATTTTATTGGGCAAGTTAATACTTTTGGTTGAACAAGTTTTTGGTTAATTGCAAATGACTATACCGTTTTGCTTGACTGTAGTGGTCCCACTAAAATGAAAATACAAAACCATGATTGATGACAATACCACCAAAAAAAGTTCTAAGAAAGTCCTCTTAAAGAATCATTGCTGAGACTGAGAGTATTTGGTTGCAGCTGTGTGAGATAGTCCGGTTAGGCCAAGTTCAACCAGTTCCAAGTAAGTGGGCTGCTTAAAGTTCTATTTGGTGGTCTTACATTAATAAAATCTTGCCTAACAAGTATGGTTGATGACTATCCAATGTTTTTGTGTCCAATTCTCAACTCAGAAATAGCTTCAAGGACTGAAATGAGGGACATTTTGTTTTGATCTGCCTTTTCTTTACTTCTCCATGCCCCAGTTGCTCTGTAGTTTATGGCAGCATGAAATACAGGTCATTTTTCCAGTGACTACCCAAGCTGTGACAAGCATTAATGTAAAGGAGACTTGTATTCAGAATAAAGGAAACATCTTTCCAAATAACCATTCCTTCTTTTTTTCCTTTCTCTCACCATTTTTCTCCTTTTTCTTCTAATTCCACAGTATTAAGCTGTATTGCTGTTATTACCTCAAAAAAGTGCTACTTCATGAACTGCAAACATGATAAAATCACTGGTCATGATGAATGACACAAGTCAGTCTTTCCTGTTAAGCCCACATAATGGCTGCAGTATGCACTGTGCTGTACTGAAGAATCAAAGAGCGTAGCCTCTACAGGAACTATACTATCCATTTTTCCCCCACGTAAATCAGACAACAATGAATCATCTTCCTCTTTAAAAGTATTCATGTAGAGTTAAATATTACTGAGTTAATAAATCAAAACTAAGTCTAAACTGCCACACACTGGAAATCCTTGGATCCATTCATTTCTTAAAATATACCATTCATGGATTTAGGCAAATGAACTTTCCCTTCCCTCCTAACTGTTTTGTTTGCCTTAAGGATTGCTGATTGATCAATCAACAAGTATTGCAGATACCTCCTTACAGTGAAATCTGTAACTAAGCTCCTTATCCTAGAGCATTAAATGAGAATTGCATGCTGTTGTACTTAGCCAGCTACACATCAACATGGCTTGTCAGGCAGGCACTGATACATCTAAGTCTCTTCAAACATCTCTACTTAGAGGCTTTAAAAACAGCATCTCTGATATTTCATTCAGTATAACAAAATACTTGAACTTTTATTGCTCTTATTTCATGTTATATTTTAAGTAAGAGAATCAGCTTTGCAATTCTGATACAGAGGTTATACTTTAAAAATACTCATTTATGTATCAATCCCACAAAGTGATGCATGGGAAATCAAAATATTGCCATGTGCTTGTTATATGAGACAGCTGATGGTTTGTGTGCCACTGTCTACCAACTTTATGCAAATAACTGTTGAGGATGACAGTTGTGTTACTCCCACTTAGCAGCTTTGGTGGGACCCTTTCAGCTTCAGCAGGGATTTGTCTTAAAGAACATTTATGAGGTGTGAGCAGTTAAGAAAATATTTATCTGCTGATTATTCTGTATGTGTCTACTATAAACCCTCTACTCAGCAGTTTTCTTAGTTGATCAAATGTGGAATTCTTTTTTGTAGGCTTTACAGAAACCCAAAACTCTGAGTTTGTATTTCATTATTTGTAATTCCTATCTCATAGCTGGATGGATGTACTGATCCTCTTCAATGCTGTTCTTTTTTGTTAATTTTATTAAATATATAATTAAGAGTAGACTAAAGCAATGTGGCTATTAAACTCAAGGAATATAAAACCAAAAATATTCTTATTTTGCGTGTAATGGTCAAAACAATAACTACTCCAATTTCTTTGTTATGTATTTCTAAATCTTTCTACAAACTTTTCAAGAGCAGACCTTAAAGTGGGATTTATTTTGCTTGGCTTTTGTACCTGTAATAGAGATGTTCAGATGTGGTCTAGCAATTGAAGCATATATTGTTAGAGAAGAAAAAAGTTAAGGCATCCAGCGAGCTAGTCATCTCATTGCTAAAGTAAATTCCTGTAAACATCCAGATGAATAGTTTTCTAGGGTCCAGTAATAGCTTTGTACAGATCCCCATGTGCAGCTAGCTAGTTAATAATAGTTATGTCCTGAAGTCAGTTTGATTCACTATTTCAGTTGCTTGAATAATGTAACAAAACACATACATACAATTGTCAGGTGAAAGATAAAAGTCTTCCAAAAATTTTTGCAAACCTAAGTCTGAGCTTACATTGATCTTGGACCACTTGGGAGGAAAAAGGTAAAAAGTAAATTGAAGTCTAGATGTTGAAACACAAGGCTCAGAGACACAAGCAAATTACCCATGGGTGCTGCTTTAATAATCACAGATGTGTATGTCCCACAGCAAATGCAAGGTAATTTGAATTAATTTATTCCTCTTGCAACAAAGGAAAACCTATTTCAGATTTGTAGTATCTGTGGCTAAGAATAGCAATCTTGACCAGCTGGTGTGTACTGCCTTTCAGAAACATGTTTAGCTAGAGACAGAGTCAAACACTTAAAGAGATGATCACAGATATCTGTGAGTCTTGTTCACTGAAATGTGTTGAGTTTTGGGAATTAGGCAGACATCTTTCAGTAATTGTCTACATGCACTTAATTCTAAAAAGGCAGATGGTTAAATAAATTTTTAATATTTATTCTATTCCAATGTTTATGTCATTCCCTGGTTATTTCTTACAGTTGTCTTGAATTTCCCTTTCGGAATTCCAGAGGAAAAGGAAGCTCAAAAAAATCCTAGAGAACTGGAGTCTCTCCCTTACTATTCAGATGTTTGTCTTTGTGGCTCCAAGAAGGTCATCATCTACAGCTATAGCTGCACAGGTTCTCTTGGGCTTTTCCTCACAGAATAATCTCTGCTTCTGGACCAACTATGGTAGACTGGCTTCAAAGAATCACAGTTGGAAGTGACCTCTGTAAGTCATCAGGTCAAATCCCCCTGCTCAAGCAGGGCTACTTAGAACAGGCTATCCAGGACCATGTCCAGATGGCTTTTCAGTGTCCCCAAAGATGGAGACTCCATAAACTTCCTGGACAAATTGTGAAAGTGCTCAGTCACTCTCACAGTAAAAAAGTGTTTCTTGATGTTCAGGAGGAGCTTCCTGTGTTTCAGTTTGTGCCCTCTGCCTTCAGGTCCTGACACCGGGCATGACTCTATCATCTTCATACTCTCCCTTCAGGTATGTTAAAAGCACCTGTAATGCAGTTTTCAGTTAGAAAACGCTGGAAAATTGATGAAGTCCATGGGAGGAGAAAAAAAATATGAGAAGTTTTCCCAGTCTTGCAGTTGCATGTCATGATGGTAACTTCTGAATATTGATATGATTTTGGCACTTTAGTTATCTTGGGAGAGTAGCAGGTCACCAAGCTGTACACTGCTTGGGAAGTTAATGGCTGCATCTGTTTCACATTTATAGTATTTTTGATAACTAGCATCAAAATAACTAAGGGACAGGCTGAACAGAGCTGACAGTATGAGCTAGAATTAGCTCTTTGTTTTGTTATCAGAAAGGTGGAACTAAATGGTTGCAGTTGGCTTTTCTGGCTCAAGATGCTCTTTGGCTTTATTAGTGTTTTTATATTATGTATTCACATCTTGCAAACACTAATAGGATGGAATATTCAAGCAACCCTTTAATAAGCATATAGTTTCTCCCTTCTAAGTTACAATAAGATACAGCTAGACTGTCTATACCTTTCCTTTAGTGTGGAGATTTGGGAAAATAAGAAGTAGGAAGAAAAAGCTAATATATCTTTATAAAATATTCTAGGAGCAACAGCAAATAGAGGAATTATTTACACTACAGCTTAGCTCCTTGTTCCCTATATCAGAATGATATATCTTCCTACTGCAGTTAATATAATGAGAATATCTCATGTCCCTTGCTTGGCCAAATGCATCCAAATGATTAGACTGTTCACCAGAACCCCTCTGACTAACCCCTGAGGAATGCTCCCTCCTACCCTCATGTAGTTTACAATCACAGAGTGCATCAGGAACATCAGGAACAGAAGTATCACTCTTGTCACCCCTGTTCTGAATTTGTTAGACATTTAGTATGCAGTTAGACTAGTCTCCCATGTGTTCATAAATAACACCTCTGTACAAATACTGTCTTGATACCAATGTTATTTGAAAGAAAGTCCTTAACTCCCCAAAGTAAGCTGATGCCAGATCTCGTAAGCAACCTGCTATGACTCATTTACTCTACCCATGCCTTCCATTAGCCTTTACAACCTGCTGTCCAAGGATATTGGTGGCGGTGTACTTCTAAAGTAGTACCTCCTGGTGCACAGCTAATGTGTGTAAATGTCTCCTTAGGAATCTCAGGTCAATTTAGAATTGTTCTGTTTACTGACAGTATCATTACACAAGGAAATGGGCTGCAGCAACACTGCATGTGAGAAAATAAAGAAACAGGACTGGCAAAAGAAGTCAGTACCTTACTGTAGCTTGTTCTGAGATCACAATAGCAGCTTCCCTCTGCTCCACGTCTTTTATCATCTCCACACCCCAACTGGCATTACATGATGGTTCAGTTAGTTGGTGCTGTGAACATTTCACATGAACTCACCAACACCTGTCAACTCACAGTTATCATTATTTCTATTAGCCATCTTCCATTCTAACTAGTCATCATCTTTCTTGCAGGATCCTTTGCTGCTTGATCCTTGCAAGCTGCTACTCAGTTATCTTCTTCAGTAACACTGGACGCTTGCCATTAACTGCTTGCTAAGGAAGAATAGCTCACCTTACTGACAAGCACTCAGGCATTGGAACCAGCTGGGATGGGAAGAAGTGACAGAAAAATACATAGTATTGTTACTGTCACAGAATCATTAAGGTTGGAAAATACTCAGGAGCTCAAGAAGGAAAATTGCATTCTCCCTTAAAATTTGTGCAGTCCTGAGATCACCCTTAAGATTATACCATCTCCCAATTTGATGTGCTGTTCTGAACATATGCATACCTATATAGGTATAAGTGCAATACAGAGACAGCCTTTAAGTGCAAGTTAACCAAGAACCATCTGAGCAAAAATCACTGCCTAAATCTGGAGGAACAAATCAGTTTCCTCTTTAACTATTTTAAAATGTGACCCATATTCCTGCATGCCTGTAAAGTCAGCAATAACTCAGGAAACACAAATCAAGCCTATTTGACCACTGGTGTCCCCAGGCATTATAAGGAAGAACATTGCCTTCCAGTTTTCATTTCCTCATGGGAATGGTCTTGAAATGTGCTTGTGGGTCCTTCAACTTAGATATAATGAGAGACACTAGAAGATTGCAGTCAGAAACTGCAGGCATATAATAAGGTTAAAGTTATCCATAAAAAAATCTGAGTAAGACTAAGTAAAAGGAGACATTCTAAAAATTAGGAAGAAATGTACTCTGCTAACAGTAAAACTTAGTTTTGCATACTGAAAATACAACAAATGTATGCTTGATATGATGCAATTTTCTTTCATTGAAATATTTCCTGATCTGGTTTTAATTTGTGAGGGAGTTAATCATGAAGTATTAAAAGTAAATAATAGATAGCAGACATGTAGTAATGTAGACATTTATTAAAAGTGAACTCCCTGAACAAATCTTTGTTAGTCTAACAAAAATTTAAAATGCTGGGGAATATCCAGCGATCTCAGGGAAAGTTTGTTTCTTCTAATATTTAAAAAAGGATGCTACAGGCTAATAATAGAAAAGTTGATATGGTTAATACAATAAATGAATTAATGCAAAACAAAAGAGCTTCATGGAAGATAAGTCTTATCAAATCAATTCATTGTCTAAAAGCAATAGATGGGTGCAATCTTACAACATAAATGCATTTTGACACTTGTAAAGTTTTATAGTAGTCTTTCATAAGCTTGTAACTAAAAAGAAAATTGTGGGTTTTACCAGATAAACGAAGTGCAAGCTGGTTTTATTCATTAATTTTAGCTGCTTTGGACTTTATGCTGTCAACAGGCATAAATATATAATTGGTCTTAAACAACAAAAAATAATTTATTGGTGTAATCTGCAAATGATTCAGAAATTATGGAATCTTAACATAATAATTGCCCAGTGATACAGATGAGTCATCATCACTGCTAGAAATGAGACAATGCAAAAAGAATCTTTTAAATAGAGGATATTAAAAGGTGTCCATGTATATCTGCTAAGAATATAAAACACATTCATAAGATAAGAAATAGCATCCTGGTAGATAAAAACAATTTAAAGAAAGTGTCAGCATTTTTTGAATGGAGAAAGAAGAAAAGATTAAATAAGGAAGTAGAAACAAAATAAATACATGGCAACAGTGAAACCATCACAAGAACAACATGCCCTATGCTTGTGTCCACTTTGAGAAAAGTATGAATCAGTAAACAAAAGAAAACAAAAAACTGTATGTAAAAAGAATGATCTGGTAATTCTGCTTTAGAGAAACTTGATAACAACAGCGGAATTTATTTTCTTTACTGAAAGAGAAGATTGGCAAGGGGTCTGATCATGATCCAAATATATATACATGGTAAAGCTCTTTTTTATGATATCCTAGTCTTCAGGCAAAAGCATTACCTTGCTAAACATATGATTTCTGACATCCTGGGTTTCAGGACTGAGATTTGAGTTGTCTTGCAAATCCTTTATCATTTCTGATTAAGCAAAATATTCAAATAAATATTACTCACTTGAAGCATGTTCGTGTTTCTACTGCTCAGTGGAGTTCTTGTGTGTGTTTTTCTGGATGACTGTGGTGAATTCAGTACTAGGCTACTGCATCATGCCTTTCTGTGTCATGTAATATACTCACATATGCATGGCAACACACTTCTTCATGTATGCTGGGGCTATTTCTGCCTCTGTTGCTCTCAGGCATATCGGTAAATTTGTATTTAATGGCAGCCAGTTGTACCTTTGACTTAGTAAACTTTCTTTCAGGGATATTGATAACAGTTTGGATTCTTGAACACATTAAAACAGAACTTGGAATTATTTGTATTCTGACAAGGAAGCATAAGATTTTGAAACAATTAATTCTACATTAGTAAACAAGTAATGTAAGGTGGTTTAAAAAGGGGGGGGAGGAAACATGTTTTAGCTCTGCTGAAAAATAAATACTAAAGCCATATCTGCTGAAAGGCAGATAACTTTGAAGAAAAGTAATTTGAAAAAAGTGTCTATGGTTAAAGGGATTAAAATACATTTAAATATGTGCACTATACTAAACAATAAATGGGTCTTTCTAGCATTCATAAAAAGAGTTGGATTAATTGTTTCCATCAAAGATATGTTTCCTACTGACGAGATGGTACAGAACAGCTTAAAGAGCTTTCAGAGATTGTGAATACAAGCCTGAATACTTTAGAATATACAGCTCATCAATATACATAAAATAAATATGCAAACCCAACATCTGTTAAAAAGCTTAGGGAAAATTAACCCAGTCAACTGATGGCTAAGTATTTATTCCTACAAAGCTTATAAGTAGTGAGGGGTGGAAGGTGGGGGAAGGCACACTGTTTCAGGGTCTTTGTCTTGAAATGAAGCATCCCATAAAACATTTTATGGTAACTATTTTTTTGTTTTCCATCAGCAATAAGCTTGGCATTGTATACAGTAAAATGACAAGATAAAATGTAAAGGCAGAGTCGGTCAAAATTCACTGTAGTAATAGTTTAGTCTAGAAACCTTCAACAATATTTTTAGGAAGGAGAATTTATGCTGACTCAAGACAGTCTTTGATGTGATTGTGATTTCAAAATGTGTAGTGAGCAAATGTGGTTTGAAGTACACTGAAACAGGCTTAATGTTCTTTGCCCATTTATAAAGTAGGAGAATTGTGAATGGACAGCAGTTTAAGATCATTCCAGAGAACAGATGCTATTGTGTTTTTATTCAGTTAGATACAATATCACTTATGCATAGTACTGCATTTCAAGCTTAAGAAAATATCAAGCCACTAACTGAAATTCTTTCTCCTACCTGATCTTCTCTAAAGCCATAACTGACATATTTCAGTTACATGATAAGGCAGAGTCAGTGATGTGTAGAGAGGTCTTACAGTTCAGAATAGTATGTAATCAAATGATTAAAAAAGCTTTCCTTTACTGAACAACTGAAGGTACAGAACCCAGGGTTCTGGGTACAGGAACCAGATCTCTTACTGCCTGAACAGATTCCTCTTACCCTGAGGCATTAAGGACTATTTCTCTTTCCAAAAGCAGGATGAATAACTCCAGAATGGTTATGTGACACCTCATCTCATTTTCATATTCGTGCTCTTATTCCTTTAAGATATTCCTTGCTGACTTGGTTAGGTGTCCTGGCCTTCAGTAGCATAACTGTTATAGAACAAACAAGTTTCTTTGTCTTTTAGTGCTCCACCTATAGAAAAATCAGATGCATTTTATTCATTTTACTTCTGGAATTAATAAGTATTTGTAATATCTATGTAATAAACTTTAACTTGGGCTAATATCCCTTGGATTTTACTCAAGCTGAGACACATTTTACCTGGCATTATTTTCTTCCAATCTGTAGCCCTCTACAAGCAATCAAGGATGAACAGATAAAGGTCACAGTATCTGCTACCTTGGTTCTTAAAATTTTGCTACATCTGTCATTTCACAGGTGAATCAGTCTGCCTTGTGCACATTTACCAAATTTAAATAAGAGGTAAGTCACTGCTGAGACAGTATTTCTAAGGGTAAAGAGAAAGGGTAAAATAATGTTTGTTTTGGTGGTTGCCAGGGCATGGCAACAAACAGCTGTTGAGATCATTTGGGGTCATTTCATGTACCATGTTTCATCTGTGAATTACTATTCATTTGGACAGCATAATAGAGCTTGATGAGAAGGCTCTCTTTCTGTGTCTTTTACATTTAAAGGGTTTAAAATTCTGAAGTAGACAGTATTATTGTTTGGGGTTAGGAATATGTCAATGTGAACTGGAATTTAATTAAGGTGCAAAGCTAATCTTAAAATGTAACATAAATGCACTCGTCTGCTGCATTTGGTTTCAATAGAACAATAGCTGATGATTTGGTATGTGCTATGCCATGATTAATGTGTGTATGTATTCAAAATACTGTTAGGACAAGAAACATCTTTTCATAGTAGACAGGTTTGGGATGTTTTTTTAAATGGAAAAGACAGGGATTTCATTTTGGTTGTGTGTTTTAGGTTTGGGGTTTGTTTCTTAAAAACAATAACTTCTATTTCTAAGTATATTTTATTGTAAAAGCCACCTGTAAATGAGTGCACATCCATTTTGTCCAAGAGCAGAATTATTTTGTCTATAATTGTTTTTTCATGCCAAAATATTTAAAAGGATTACTTTATCTATCATCTTTTTAAGCTGAAGTCAAATCTTTTCCCAAGGATAAAAAGAGAATTAATTTTAAAAGTAGAATGTACTTCACGGTAGTACAAAACTGTGCATACCCCACGAGTTATCCTGCTGGATTGGCAACTGTGACACATTGGAATTTTGTTTGTTGATATTACAGTCATGTAAAAATCTATTTAGAGTCTGCCCATTTTAAATTATTTCATGAATCTATATGTAAGATATACCTGTGATAATGAGTAAGGACTGAAGTAAGAGAAGTAAGTAAGTGAAAAGTTCATATTGTTTTGTAAAGGAAATTCTTGTTGGATGGATTAATGTTATGGGCTCCAAGAAGACAGCAGTTCTTCCTTTTCCCTTGTTAATAACTGTAGCATTCTCCTTTTCCTCCTCCTTGGAGAGGTTCCCTGGGTGAAGAATGACAGTATAACTGTAAAGAAGTGTGAATGCTCAAGTATCAAGCTATTTTTTACTGTGACAGAGTAAATAAGCTAATCTAAGTCTTTTAATGTGATTTAAATGCTTTGATTTTTTCAAATGCTATTTTCCATTTATTGTTTGTATTATTGTTCTTTAAATTAGCTTCTTGGTTTAATGTACTTAAGGTGTCATAAGTTTGCTTGTAGGCTTTGAAGCTAGTTTGTCTGTAACTCAGAATAATCTGCCTATATGTTTGAGCACATGGGCTTTCAAGAACACACAACATGACAGTTAAGACAAATACTTTTTCTTTCAGTGAAACAGCCTCAAAGAACTTTCAAAACACAATGCATGCCGTTGTCAAAAAAACCAAACCTATTGCTTCTCACCTCAAGCTGTGCTGAAACCTGAAGGAGTCAGTTTTAACTATTACAAGGCTTTGGAAGACAATACCAATGTATTGTTCCAAATATAATTAACATGTAAAATTTTAATACTATAATCATTAATTTTATTCATCAGAACTATGCCAAGAAAAAGAGGGTGTAATTAAAAGAAATACTATTCTTTTATCTTATTTAAATCTTTTTTTTCAAAAGCATCACTTTCTAATAATTTAGTTGCTTCTAGGTTCTTTCATTTAACAGGTTATTTGAAAACCATATTAAAACATGAAGGCCCATTCAGTACACACTTTTTTAGTTTCTGTGTGACCTGTGATGAACTTAGGATTCAGTGGGGAATAATTTAGTAATAATTTCTTTATTATTGTCACAAAATCTCCAGAGAAGGTATACAGGTTCATTACTCTTTTTACCAGTATCCTTTAAGTTTCTGGCTTCTTAAATATAATGATAATTAATAATTAATAAGTTAATTAGCAAAATTTGGAAAAAGTGATGTTGTACTCCACTGTAACAGAATAAAAAGATAAAGGTGTGCTGCCTTAATCTTTTGTTAGTAAGGAGCTAAAAATCTTCATCAACTAAGAAAAAAAGTTTCCAATTTGGAATCAATTGATGTGGAAGAAAGATTCTTGAATTTTCACTGAAAACACCAGTGTTTTATTGAGGCCCCATGAAAGAAATGCATAATCAAGTAATTATCTTTAACATGTTATAAAAAAAGGTAAAAATTGCATAGTATAAAATGGTAGACAATTTATCTTCGCATTGGAATAAGAGGATTGGAGGAAACTTTTGTGTTTGTTTTACAGCACTCCTAATGAAACCTAAGGCATACTCATAAGTATTGATTACCTGCTAAGATTGTGTATGTAAGTTGCTCAGGTGTAGGAAAAAAAGCTGTCAATAAAACTCTCTTAGCCTGCAGACATCTTTGGCTAAGAGACTAAGCTATAACATTGCCTAATTGTCACATTTTGCCCTGAAGTATGTGTAGGATAGCTTGATGTATTCCAGTTCTAAAACATTTTTATATATAAGTTGCATTTTTAAGTGACAACTAAATGAAATTAATTCCACAGTTGTGTTCTCTGTAACTACTGTTTGTGTAGACTACTCATTTCAGGCAGAAATTTCACTACTGAAAAATTGTCACATCTATACTATTCTTGGAGGTAGACTAGTAATTATGGCATGAATGCCTTGCCTTTGTTTTATAGCTGCCAAAAACATTGAAAAATTCAATCATGGGAAATGGCTTTTCAGCAAAATCATCTTATACCAAATGAATATATATGACAGAAGATGATGTTTGTGATAGCTGTAAATATTAGCCAATGGTATTCTGGGGTGTATTAGAAGGCGTGTGGTTAGTAGGTCAAGAGAGGTTCTTCTCCCCCTTCACTCTACCCTGGTGAGGCCGCATCTGGAATATTGTGTTCAGTTCTGGGCCCCTCAGTTGAAGAAGGATAGGGAACTGTTTGAAAGAGTCTAGCACAGAGCCACAAAGATGATTAAGGGGGTGGAAGATCTTCCTTATGAAGAAAGGCTGAGGGAGCTTGAAGAAGAGGAGTCTAAGGGGTGACCTCATTTATGCTTATAAATATGTGAAGGGTGTGTGCCAGGAGGAAGAAGTCAGGCTCTTCCCACTGAAGCCCAGTGACAAGACAAGGGGCAGTGGCTCTAAGCTGAAGCACAGGAGGTTCCATGTGAATACAAGAAAAAATGTTTTCCTAGTGAGGGTTCCAGGGCACTGGCACAGACTGCCCAGAGAGGTTGTGAAGTCTCCTTCTATGGAGATATTCAAAACGTGTCTGGACATGCTTTTGTGTGACCTGGTCTAGGAAATCCTGCTGTGGCAGGGGCCTTGGACTAGATGATCTTTCGAGGTCCCTTCCAGCTCCTAACATTCTGTGATTCTGTGATTAGCTGTTGAATTAGAATCACAGAATTACTGTGGTTGGAAAAGACCTCTTTAAATGACAAGCAGTAATGTGGAAGAATGAATGTTGTTGTTTGGTTGTTGTTTTTTTTATTTTCTTTTCGGTAATGTAAGCACTAATTATGCCTAATTATACAGGCTGCCCTGTAGCTCTCTGTAACTTGTATGTGTGTGTACCTTCAGTGGTCTTGTGTATCACTCTTACTTGCAGCTTCTATCAGTAGTCATTTTATAAATCCTATGGTAGACCAAAACAATATTAATGGCTCAGTTTTTATGCTACCATGTGTATGTATAGAAAATTCATTAGACCTTTTGCATACTGAAAATACTATGAAAAACATACCTTGAGTGTGCAGGGTTAATGAGTGGTAGCTGGTATGGAATATGTAGCTCTTAGTTTCTTGCCAGTGATGTTCCTGGGTTTGTAGTGATCCTGTAGCTTAGAAACTGAATCCTTCAAATTCGTATTAGACAGGATTCAAATTGCTGTTTTAGAGATTGGCCAAGAGTGTATTGCCACTTAAAAACAATGTGGCAAAATGACCTGCAATTTATTCCTTTATTTCAGACATATCTTTCCCACTGGATTGCAGATGCAGGCAGGCATGTCAGGACCATGAATTTCATAAGCATCACCAAAAGATATGTGACACTCGATAATCAGTCTGTAACAAATAGCAGGAAGAGACTGTATGCTGCTTGCTACTGCTTGCTGTGCGAGCTCCCTAAAAGCTAGTGTTGCAACAGGGCATGGTTCATACAGCTTATTGAATAGGGGGGTGTGGGTGTGTATGCATGTGTGTTGTGATCTCCAATCTCACCAAGTGAACTAGAATTTTAAGCTGGAATTTTTAAAGATTCAGCTTCCTATGGTCTTTGACATGATTTCCATTGCAGTCATAGGGTGTTTTAAGCTCTGACGTGACCTATGCTGTGGAATATCAGTGCATAATACAGTAACACACTGAAATGTTATTGAAATGTATACTAAATGGTAATAAAATACTTGCTTGTCCTTTTTTAGTATGGTGCTCCCATTATTCACATACATAATTTCTATTTATATAAAGTTCCTATATCACAAATTAAATGCTGGAAGAAAATGTCTCTTAATAAAAGAGAGATCTGCATTGTTGTATATATTTGTGCATACGCCCTGAATCAGTAACTGTGTCAGCTAATTTAATTTATCCATATAGATATGACCATTTGTCATGACAAGATAGTTAACACATGACGTTAGCATCTCTCTTAGGCATAATACAAAGCCATCCATTCGGCACTGTTACAAGGAAGGAAGTGAAAGTAGCTGTAAAGGGATCAGGTGGGGCTGGGATAGAAAAGCCTTTCTTCTGTCACGTACCATGGAGCGTTCCCTGCACCTCTTTCTTATTTTATTTTTTTCTCCTCTCTTGTAGCCATCCCACTAGTAAATCCAACAGTACTCTTTTAGAATCTGAAGTTGCCTTACTCTTACAGTTGTTATAGGACTAACGTAGAAGAGGGCTGCTATGTCAGCGCCACTGACACTGGTTTTATGAAGCTTATGACTTGGCAATTGTTAGAAAATTACACACCACTGGTAGCAGCAGCTAACAGACTTACAGGCAGAGCCACTTGAAAGATATGTGAGCTTTCCCTCTGTAGTATATTAGAGGAATCTACTGTGTGGTGTTTGCTTCAGCAGTTTCTGGAAGTATAGTCTTCAGTGGCTATATTTGTAAAAATTTCATTTTGTGTGGAAGTATGTGCATAAATGATGGGCAGTAATGAAAACACAAGGTACTTTAATGCTTATCACCTCAGAATTAAAGTACTGTCTGATGTTAGCTCCTTGAAATACTTAAGTCTGAAATTGTCCTCTTTAAGTGCTCAGCCTAAGTTAAAGTGAGTTCAGAATTCCACTGTGCTGTGTTTTTATCATGTATCTATATGATATAGGGAAGCAAAGTCTTTAATATTTATTTTTTAAATGACAGAAATCAGAAAACTAAATACAGTATGATTGCATTTATCATGTTTTTTTAAAATTTGAAATAAAACTGTGAGTGTTATTTTGTATGGCTAGTAAATACTGTTAAGGCCCCATTATCAAAGATGGTTAATGTCTTAATTCTTTACTTGTCACCTTCATGTTCTTCATGTTCTGCACTGAGTCTTCCTGAATTACTTAAATGGTCAAACATAATGTCCCAAAATATTTCGCCTATATGATGAAAATAGTTCTCTTCTCCTCCAATGCCACCACTTACCAGGTGGCAAATGCCAAGCGCATTGGCACTTTATAACTCAGCTATAAAAAACGGAGTCATTTTGAGCCTGAAGATAAGTATGAATGGATATTGTTATGCACAGTCTGTCTTAGTACTCTTATTAAAGTGATGAAGATTGTGAACAGCTGGAAAGACTAACCTTCCAGGTCTACAAAGACACACAGGTCACGTGCCAGACACCAGATGTGCTTCTCACAAATAAAAATAAGCTTCTGGTAAGGCTAGTTACAATTGAAAATATGTGGTTTTAGGAACTGTTATTTTGATGCATCATAAAAACTATTTCACAAAGAGAAAACAGCAGTATTAAAATTAATGGGGATGGGCTAAGTTTGGTTGTACTAACTGGATATCAAGGAAACATGAAAGTCTGTGCTTTGTGAGAATGTGAAGCTAGCATGGCTCAGGTGATGCAGGGTGGTATGCCATACGTTGTTATAAATTTGTTGAGCTATTCAGACAGGAAAAGGAATCACCTGTCTCTCATTTCCACTGTGGCATCTGCTTTTTAGCTTCCTTCTGGCACCTGTCTGCTTATTGTTGCTTCTCAGCCAAAGGAATGAGTAGTCAGTCGTCAATGCAATCTTCATTAAGTGAAAATGCATGGTGACTGAGGGCAATGGTTTTGATGGGGTTAGGGAGGTATGAAGAAAGAATGCCTATATAAAGAAATAGTAAACCTACTCCTGGTTTGAGGCTGGGCTGATTCCTCTCAGTAGGAATTTTGTCTACTTCTCCAATAATAAAATGAAAAAAGGAAGGAAAGCAGCTGGGTCATATTTTAATGAAGGAGGCTCCCTTGAGTCTTGAGCTGGAAATAGAGAACTACTGACAGTAACTTAAGGAAACGTGGTTGTTCTCCAGTGGCAAATGTATTTAAAAATTGCAATCTCCTGCAACATCTTTCCTGCTTTCTGTTTTCAATAAGAATGTCTTCTCTTCTTTCAAGATGCTGATTCATTGTGTAGATTTATATGCACCTGGTATCTGCTTGCAGGGCTTTATACTTTAAAGCTTTTTATTTTCTGTATCCTCCAAGATCCAAAAAATAAATTCAGACATCAAGATCCAGTATCACTAAAAAGCACTATTTGCAGTATGAATATGGAAAATATATCAGTAAGTTTCCATGTCATTAATATATATCTGTATGGAGCTAGGAGAACTGTACCTTCATTTAAGTTCATCAGCTTTCCAAGAGCATCTGGAAGAAACTGCTCCTTTTTTTGTGGGCATGCAAAGCTGAAAAACAGTGGATGCACCATTATCTGTGGGTGGGAGAGAGCAGGCCAGCAGATAGTCAGCATCTTTTCTCTGTTGTTGCAAAGCAAGATTGTTTAGAGGCAGAATAGGTCAAAGAAATAGGAAAAAAAATGTGTTTTGTCAAGAAAGGATGAAGGCTGTTGGCTTGTGACAGTGGTTTGCAGTGGTGCAATTAGAATGATAGTTGTCAAATGCCTGGTGTGATTGGAATGAGGAACCCTAAGAAATCAGATGTCCTGCAAAAGTTTTCTTTGTGTTTTAAGATTGGAACTTGAAATAGGGTTTAAGAAATGATCGTCTTTATTTATTCTTGTATCCTATGATAGATAATTATCTGGTAAAGTGTCATAGATAAGAAAAGTTCCAACTGAGAATGTTTTCAATACAACTAAAAAAAAAGTCTTGCTTTGTATATTTTATTAGTAACCTGGAAAAGCCAAGGCATGAACAAACTCTTCCTTTTGAAACCCTATATCTATTTTTTTCTCTATGCATCTCTGAGCTAATCTGGTGTAACTGAAAATTCTTATTTGATATTCTGATTATTTTTTTTATCTGGCACTTCTATTTAACTTTGTCTTTTATAAAAGAAATTGATAGTATCCTGCTGGAACTCTTGGCAGAGCTTTTAGCTGCAGATATAATTGCTGGCAGCAGAGTGAAAAGCATACCTTTTGATCACAAACAAAGCTTTATCCCTGCTGTTGCTATAAGAAAATGGTTTAAGGTCATTATACAACTCTCTATCTAGCATTTTTGCAAGTGGTCATTAACGAGATTCATGACTTTTGACAGTCCATCTTAATTTGTTAAGTGCAGTTCCACAGATTGTTGATTTCTAAGCATTCAATAAGCAATTTTTAGAGAACAAATGGTGTGACGCCTTTTTTTCAGTCTTACCTATGGAATATTTTTATGTGCTTTTTCAAGTTATAAATAGCATAACAGTAGTTTTTCTCTGAAGAACTGGACATATTTTATGTCTTGACTGTGTACTTCAGATATTTACCCATTAATATACACTAAATTACATTGAACTGGTTTTGGACAAGTTTGCATGGTCAATCCTGCATAAGTGAATAGTGTAAAAAAGAAGCTAATACAACAGGATTTGCTATTCTACTAGCAATGAAATGATACCACATTTTCTAATTAAAGAGTTCTTTATTTGAGGCCAGCGCTTCAGTGAAATATAGAAGAGATGTATTCCAATTGAGTATGTAAAATATCTAAGTACTCCATAAAGTACTCTGCTTTATACAGTGGTAGGGTTCTGCTGCTTTCTGTACCCCCATGAATATAGTTTCTAGAATGGAAACATTTCTGCCTCTAAGCCTCTGAGTAGAGAAATGGAGTATGGTTTGAAGTCATGTGAATTCTCTTACCTCTATTTCAAAACTATACTTAGTTTTCTTCCTTTGAAACTTACTCGGGGCATATTTATAACTCCTGATGTTTGCTGTTGCTCTTTCCAGAACTTTGCAGCTCAAGAGTGGCAGTTTTACTAATTGCTTTCCCATTTCCTGAGAATATAGATAAAAGTAGCAAAACCTGCGAGGTCCCTTTTTTCCCTGGCATTTTCTCTTTAACTCCCTGACAGCATTTAATATCAGTAAGAAACAATCAGGTCTGAGTAGCATGGTCTTAGTGCTTATGTAAGTGAACTACAGTACAAGGTCCAGGCAATGGCAGATTAGATACCTGTGTAATTGTAGGGTCCTAACTAGTCTGTCCAAAATGTCTTCTGAGGATTAATCAGTTTTTGTCTTGCCACACAAACCCAATTCATACTTGAATAAGTCTAATCTTGGACAAAAAGGCTGAAGGTCTTGAAGGTGTCCCTAGGAAACCTTTTGCCAGAATGTCTTTTCCTTCTTAGTTCCAGTGAGCTACTGTAAGTACTTAAAGGATTTAAACTGAGGGAAGAATCAGTATGCTAAACTTTACTGGGATTTACTGTTGGTTTACCTGTTTGTTTTCAAAGAAGTTAGAAGCAGATAAAAGGTGATTAGAGAATGGCACCATTGTTCAAATCAAAGTGCTTTTGTCTAGGAAGAAAGGACTACTCTGGAATTGGATGTTGTAGATCCTCAGAGTTAAGCTTTTATTTCTGTTTACACTGTTTTAAGATCTGTAAAGGCTCAAAGGCTGTATTTTGTCATCAACACCTTTGGGCTCTTAAAACATTTCTTTTTTGAGGACAGCATGATGTTCTTAACACTGAAAATTAGTCTGATGGATTTTTTTCCTTTTTTTTAATTAGGTGATATGTACTCTGGTTTGCTATTTCATAAAGAAAAATTAGAGATTATTGGTTAGTTGAGACACTGATTATTTTTGTGAGGCTTTGAGTTTTATCATCCTGGAGTATCAACCTTCACTATAACTGTTGTAATCTTGTGACAAGTTTGGTTTCCTTATTTCTGTACTATTAATGAAGTTTTCTAAAGATAGAAAAGTTTTCTAGGCTGAACTACACCTGAATGTTTGAAATTCCCACACTAAGTTCAGGTTTTGCTCTTGCCAACTGAGAAAAATTGCAGGAAAAGCCCATCTGGAGTCTGTTCTGTTCACTGATTACAGGATTTTGAGGTACGCAAGTGGTAAAAAGGATTTTGAAAGACCCGCGGAATCTTCAGACAAGTTGCTGGAGTTCCTGCAGAACACTATCAGCAATTACCTGACTATGTATCTGGTTCTGATTGCCTGCACCTAAAAAACCCCTATATATGCAAAGAGAAATTGTTATTTTCGTATCACTAATTGGTCATAAGTACCTATGTATGCCTTTCACAAGCTGGTAGAAAATAGCTGGTATTTTTTGGCTGAGTCTCTTTAAGTACTTCCTACTTCAACAAGCTGCTGACTGAATTTAAAGCATTGATTATGCAGAGAGAGCATTTGTAATGAAAAGGAGGTAGCTCCTGAATAGGATAAGTAGCAGAGTTTTTATCTGGACTTTCTTAGGAAATAAATAAAAGATTAATTTATTATCTTCTACTAAGCTTATTGATTGCTTGTTTTCAGCATAGTAATTTAAAATGTACTGGGCCTTTGGGGCTTGCTTTTGAGTAGTCATTTAAGGCTTGTTAAGTGACAAATATACTGATGAGTTTGAGGGTAGAAAGTGCTGTTTATAAATGGAAAGCAGGAAAGATGACAAAATATGTGGCAAACTGTCTAGCGATTCAGTAACAAAATAGATTAAGCTTGTTGCAGCCCAGCCTAACTTCATGGGCCTAGGATAAATTCAGTCAGGGTACTTCTCTTTTTCTTACCTGAAAAGAACAGCATGTTTTGAATAGCCAAGAAGAGGCGGGATTAGCATCCTGTCTGTTCAAATGTAAACTGACATAGACCTAAATGATGAATTAATGAACGATATGGACCCATTCAGATCTTCTAATTCCTGTAATTTCTTTTCTCAGAATTGCTGTTTCTGTCACTTCTTAATTCCTCAGAAGGAGGGAGGAAATGTGTCTGTTTAACCCTATCAACCTTGTTTATTAGGCACTGATTTTCTTCTTGTAAATTACTTGTCATTCTAATTCTTCAGCAATAAAACTAAAGAAGTCTGCTTAGGGCTACAATCAAAGTGAGGGAAAAAAAGGAAAGAAAAAAGCTGAAATATGTACCCACTACCCATACTAATGAGCTTAGGTTCATCATTACAGGTTTTTTGTAAAGTCATCCAGAGTTAGAAAAATAAACTCGGATTTCTGATGAACACAGTTGTCAGTCCAGATTGGATAAAATCATAGATTCATAGAATTGTCAGAGTTGAAAGAGACCTTAAAGATGATCTAGTTCCAACCCCCCTGACAGTGCAGGGACATCTCCCATTAGATTAGGTTGTCCAGAGCCCCATCCAGCCTGGCCTTCCAGGGATGAGGCTTCCACAACCTCTCTGGGCTACCTGTTCCAGTCTTTCACTGGAACACATAAGCAGATTATGTTACTCAAAGAAGTATTACGATTGGTTTAACCTTAAGGAAGACTTTGCAAGAGATGTCTAGCATGGTGTACATAGTTATATAGTTAATGTAACAAGATTGACTATAACAGAATTAAGGAAATGTTACTTTCTAAACCACCAATTCATAACTGTTTCTGTAGAGGAATTGTTTTGTCAGTTCAGTTTCCTGTAGGTGGATTTAAACATATTATAACTTAACCAGCATACAAAAGGCAATACTGATTAATTTTAACTAGCTGGTGATTTCTCTGGGTGGCATTGAATCATATGCAGGTGAAGTTACTTTGGATAATAAGACATGCAAGTGAAGTTACTTTGGATAATAATTTTACCAGGGAACTCATTCTATTAAGTTAGCTTAATGATTAAGTTAGAATGGATGGCAGGGTGAGATACAAAGCTAACCGAGTTGGTTCCCTGTAAAATATCTGCAAGCAATCTTTAAATATGCCAGCTTCCAGCTACTTTAAAGGAATGCTGTGAAGCCTAACAATTACTGTGACTGAAATGTGGACCAGCCTTTCTTCCTTAAACCTGTGGATGGTTGTTCAATTCTTGTAGGAGTGTATGTGGAACACTTTTGGACAAAAACTAATTCAAAAGTAAATCACTACTATATGTCTAATGAAATATTTTTTTTCTGAACTATGTTTGGTTGACTATGTCTACCAAAAGTCAATAAAAATTGAGGGTTTTGTTTGTTTGAAGATAACTATTTCTTTTTAAGAGCTGTTTTTTAAAATTCTTATCCTTATGCACTGTTCAGTTTTTTTCCAGCCCCAGGAATGGAAATTGTGTTGTCTTACTGTTCTATTAATACCATTCTTAGAACATAGTACCTACTGAATTCAAACCTTATGTAAACTCTTATATTACTTCTGTAAATTATCAAATTTCATATATACTTCTTAATATTTATAGAGTATATAAAATGAGATTGGTTTGAATTAATTGATAATATTTTTTGATATACTGGACTAAAATATGTCCTGTGTTGCTCTTCTATTAATTAAGTAAGCTGTTTTACATATATCTAGTTGAAGTAAAAAAAATAATCAGCTTCATCTGTGAAAGCCTTGAAAAGGCTTTCACTTGAAACAATCGTATCACGTATTTGTGAGGTATCATCTCTGCTAGGAATTATTGGGAAACACTAACGTTAGTTTCCTCAAGAGCTAGCACTTGCTGACACATTTTCTAATTTTCAGTAAAAGTCTGAATTGGAAACATTGAACTGAGTAAATTTGAACTAAGAATATATAGCGATACAATGAAAAAAATGTTGCATTTTACTCCTGTTTCTGTTTTCTTTTTTTTCTTTCCTGTTTTTTTTCAATGGCAGACATTATCTTTCTAGGCTAAATTCACTTAGTATTAATGAGCCTTTTCGTTAAAATGTAGGTATATAATTTATCATTGAGGAAATGCTTCCAATTCATTACAAATTAAGTCAATTAGAGTTTTCTTTCTTTCCCAGATGCTGTAAAATGAATATGAATTTGAAGAAGTGAACTAGATTAAGCACCCTTAGAATTAGTGGAGAGATAGGATTGCTTTTTCCATTATTTCTTTATTTTGTGTGTTTATATTCATATTTAATAAGAATGAAATTTAATTCAGTAAAATAGTTTTGCCCCAACATGCTAATAAAAGTAGAGCCGAATCATAGTTTAATAACTAAGTCAAAGCTATAATATTAACATGAATACTCTGACTTTCTGTTGTTTTAATAACTTTGTCAAATAAGAAAGAAATTGATTACTCACATGTCTGTGCTAAGAAAAAAATCTTTTCACTGTTAACAGGCTTACAACTTTAGTTGTCCCTCCCAATGCAGTAAGATTTTTCTGTCTTGTACTTCTGGTGATGAGAGCTGGAAGGGATGCACTGATTACTTGTATCAGTCTCTAGAAGCCTAGGATCAAGTCTAGACACCTGGTCACATCTTATCAAAGTGGAGTTTCTCTTGTGATTTACAGAGTGTCAGGAGCCAGCCACCCCTTGCCACCCCACTGCGACATGGATTCGTGTAGCTCCGAGGAATTCTACCAGGCTATTCACCATGCAGAACAAACGTTCAGAAAGATGGAGAGCTACCTGAAGCAACAGCAGCTCTGTGATGTTATCCTGATTGCTGGGAATCGCAAGATACCTGCACATAGGTAGGACATGAGCATAAGACACTGAAGCTACCAAAGTAAATATTTTAGATATGCTTGTTTCTTAGAACAGTGGTTTTGGTCACTACATATGCCCGGTTTCCTCTCTCCTTAAAAACACTAGAAATGTAAAAGGCTGCAAAAGCTGGTATTTGAAGGCTGGGCCTTTGAAGGTGGGGTTTTCTTGTACAAGTAGCACTCCAGCAAACTTACTGTGCTGTTCATATGTGAGGAGAAGGGCAGTTTCTGAAATGAGATGCTGCACAGCTATGCTGAGCAAAGCATACAAAAATTATGACAATTTTTGAAATTCTCTTAAGATTATCTGGTACTAAAGCAGTCAGTATATATGAACCTATGGTTAGTTTTGGATTGTAATTAGAGCTTATAATGAATATTCTTCACTGAAGTTTTGGTCTTAGCTATTGCCTTTGACTAAGTGCATGCAATAAAAAAAAATCCTAACTTTGAGTTTAGATTAAAATACAGAGAAGAAATCTGAGTTTCCAGGTTAAGAAGGTGGGGTTTTTTTGCATTTGAACTCTACATAAGGCTGCAAACTAAGGGTGCCTTATTCTTTCCTTGTGCCCTGGGTTCGCTACTGAGGTACTAAATTCAGAGCAGGACTATGGTTCACTGCAGGAAAACCAAAAACTAGCTAATCTATTTCTGAACTCATAAATTTCCTTTCTGATGTAGAGGAATATAAGGTCATCTTGGCAACTTGGACCTTACAAAATTCCTTCTGCCCTAAATGAAGATTGACAAAGAGGCTATTCTTTTTCTTTTTTACAGAAAAGTTGGACATTTTCTATTCCAACTCCCATAATAATTTTTAGAATGTGCAATATGCAAGACTACAAAGTCAAAGCTATTCAAATAAAACCAGACAGAATCCTTCATTGAAATATTAAAATTGTGCCAATAATTGTAATAAATGAGAAAAAGAACTCCACTTAAAAAGCAGTACCACGTTGATCTAGATAGTTTGGAGCACACATGAAACAATCCACTTCATTTCAAATTAGTAGCTGTAATAAATGCAGAAATCTTTTTTCTCTTCTTTCAGTGTTTTTCATCCTTAAGGCCTTTTTTCTATTCTCCTACTTTCTAAGAGCTGCCATTTTCCCTGTTTCTCCCCTGCCACCACACACTCAGGTTCCCATATACCAACTAAGTCCCCATAATTTCTACCCACTGACTTGGCAACTGACACAACTCCTGTGTTCCAGGCTTTTAGCCACTGTTAAATGTATTATGCATCTGTCACTTCATGCACCCTTGGTAGTTGTGATCTGATACCATTTTTATCTAAATCACTGAGATCTTTCCTTCATGGATATATCAAGTACAGAGGGAATAATATTAAACTTCACTCCTTCTGTCCATCTACATTTATAGTGTTCCAGAGCTGCAAGACTTGCCTGAAGGTGCCTCTCATCAGAAAGATTACTGGAGACATAATAATCTAAGGCATTCAAATTTGTGTCCAGTTTTACATCCCTATACATTGTTGAAATCAAATAAAAAGGGGTTTTTTTTCACAAATAAAGAGAATTTTGTTGTTCTTTCTTGGTAGTTACTTGGCCTATTTTTACTTTTCACATTTTTCAGCACAGATGAGGTAAAAAAAAACCAGTTCAGTGTCTGAATCTACATCCTTAAACTGACAGAAACACTTACTAGATGCACAGAAATATTCCACAATTTATATCATTCGCCCTGTTTAATATGGATGACATAAACCAAACTTTTTTTACCAGAATGATTTTTGCCTATTTTGCATATTTTGGTAAACTGCATGGCTTGTAAAGAGGGAGTCAGAGAATGTTGTAGGGCTTTTTAATTAGCTCAGTTAATTTTCTCCACTATTTTTAAGTCAGCTGCTCAAGAGGTATAATGAGATGTCAAATTATGTTTCGGTTTGTACTGTAGAGGAGATAAAGAGCCACTTAGTGTATTTACTCATTTACAGTCTGGGAGACTACGGCAGTTTGAATCTGGCTGGCAGCCAAAACCATACAACCACTCGCACACTTCCCCCCCACCCTGGCAGATAGGGAGAGATGGAAGGAAAAAACCCCACAATTTAATAACTGAAATAAAATTAAAATATTAGTTACAATAATAATGATAATTATAGTTAGAATATACAAGCAAGTGATGCACAGTGTAGTTGCTCACTACCCACTGACTAATGTCCAGCCTGTTCCTGGCTATCAACCCTGGAGGAGAGAAATTGCATTCATGCAAGAGCCTTGGCTTCCCAGTCCACCCTCATCTATACTCTGAGCATGATGTTTTATGATCTGGAATATTCCATTGACCAGTTTGAGTCTGTTGCTCTGAATATGTCCCCTTCCAGCTTCTGGTGGACCTGTGTGTTAGAAAGACATGGGAAGTTGAAAAGTCCTTGATTTCCTAGCAATAACTAAAAACATCTATATATTGTCAACATTCTTCACATACCAAATCGCATACAGAGTCCAAACCACATCAATATTTTAACTGCTGAGAAGAAAAATTAACTCTATCTCAGCTGAAACTAGGACAGGGACAATGAAAGAATTAAAAGAAATAAAAGAAGATGTAAAAAAGAAGCGAATGTAAACTTCAAAGGCATGGTGTTCAGGGCAAAGTGGGAACATCACTTAAATAGTGCAGATTACTGGTATCACATACCAGATTCAAGAGAGAAAGGAGCTGTTCACAAACAAACAGGATACAATGAGAAGACAGTGATTGGTTGGACATACTCTTCACAGGCAATTGAAAAAAGTAGCAAATGCTGTATTAATTCCCAATACTCTTTTACCAAAAGTAGGTTTGGAGTCCCACATCTTGAAATGTAGCCAGCATAAACAGTTCAATGCCTATGGGTGAGTTGAGTCTCAGAATCTTCCGAACTAGAGGTGGTACCTCACTACTATGATATATTCTACCTCCCCTGAATATCTTGTTTCAAAAAGACTGAGTACAATTTTGATTTTGAAAGGAGGGTGGATAAAATGTAAACCCCAGAGAGACTGCAAAAAGAAACACAGACGCTCTTTCAACCTAATTGTTGTTGTGTTGTCACTTTGGAAATTTCTGAAAATTTCCACAATCATCAGGAAGTGTAATCACGACCTGGTGTAATCCAAAACAGTTGTTCTGTTCCATAGCTTGGTCCTTTGCTGTATTTTACTCAGAAAAATATAGCAGTCTTGATTGTACTGCTGAAGTTGTTCTGGAAGTGAGAGCCAGTGTCTGCTTCCTTTGTTTCCTGAAATTTTTTAAAGTTCATGTGTGGATATATCTTACTATACATTCTGCAAGCCTTAAAATTCAGAAAATCACGAAGCCTTTTTTTATAAGTACACTAAATACTTGCCTGCTGTAAGAAGAGCTGTAAAGACACTGATGTCCTCTACAGTGCAACAAATCACATTTAAAAGCAATGCATGTCCAGCTCCTATACGAACTGGCCTAATATGTGTGGAAAAAAGTTGTGTCACGCGTATGATTTTTCAGTCCAAGTAACATCTGAGATTCTACTCATCCATCACTAAAATATTGTTAGAGCTTGCTTAAAGAATATAAGTGATCAAGATTTGTTTCTGTTTGTTTGCTTCTTTTAATTGATAAATCCACCAGAAATGTTGAGGGAACTCTGTCAAAGTTATATGTCAAAACAGTTTTGAAAGTTGCAAGGAAATATTCTATAATAAAAATAAATCAGATATCATAAAATAAAAAGGTCACATTGAGAATCAGTTATATTCTATCTTATAAAGGAAAACAGAAGTATATCAGGCTGAAATTAGTTGTAGTAAATGTAGAGAAATCTCTTAAGGTGGAGAAAATCTGTCTGGGTCCACAAAGACATTTTAAGCCATGAGTTTACTACTATGATTCTCAAGGATGAAAGGGTTTATTACGTATTCTGACTGCCAGATCAGTAGCTGAAAAAAGGTGACATCTTAAGACACCTGACCTTTCTTGATGAATAGGTCAACAGGCCTTTAAACCAAGATTTAAAGCTATTTGGAGCCTTCTAAGCTACAAAAAGCAGCAGATCATTACAAATTAATTGATCACTTTGATTTCTCACTGTTAATTTTCTACCTCAATACTGGAACACAATTAAGGTTTACAAAAGGTGTCGCCTTTCCAAAGTAAGTATAATTATCAAGTTTCTTTCACTTCTGTTCAGCCTGTGAAGCACTTTTTAAGGTAAAAGCGTGTGTCTTGAAATCAGTTAACTTTTTTGTTATTTTCAGCTGATGAAATAGATTCATTATTTCTATTAACTATTGATTAATATGAGAAATTGAGCACTAATTTCTATGTCTTTTTTTAGTCATATGTTAATGTACCACTTGGTCCATATCACAGGATGCATAACCAAATTAACATTAAATGTCATGCTGTATTTTGCTGCCTACATGGATTACTAATTAATAGCTCCTGGTAATTTATATTTAGTATGAAAATATGGAGGTTTTAAGTTTGGTGGGTTTTTTAATATGAAATTTCTAATACAAATATCAACGTAAATGACACCAGTTTCTAACTGTTTTGCAGACTTGTCCTCAGTTCTGTCTCTGACTACTTTGCTGCCATGTTTACAAGTGATGTTTGTGAAGCCAAGCAAGAAGAGATCAAAATGGAAGGCATAGACCCCAATGCACTTTGGGATCTTGTTCAGTTTGCATACACAGGTATTGTACTGCATACTTTATACTTCCCATAGAGAAAGATGTTGATAGTTTTGTTTGCTACACACTGATGAATTATATTAATTTTCTATTATTTTTCCTTTTAATGTCAATCAATCAAAAAACTTATTTACTATTTGTAGGGTTGAATTCAGTTTGTTATCTCTTATCTCCAAATTGTTAAATATGCCAGGCTTGGTAAGTACAAGAGGGCAATGTAGAAAATGATATGTTTTTCTTGGTGTTCAAAGATTTTAAAAGAATGGCTTATATGCACATGATTCAGATTGCATGAGAGCATTGAGGAAGCATATGTAGCTTTTGAAAAATAGCCCTATATTACTCTTTGTAAAATTTCTGTTTAAATAATTACATAAATCTTCTAAAATTTTCAAGAATAAAACATTTTTGAAATGTTTTGTTATCAGGTGAATGTTGTCACTTTCATGTCCTTTTATAGGCAGGTACTCTGTTGTGTAATGTAAACTGATGACTAACTCAAAGTTTATAACTCAGAACTTCCTTCTGAATAGTTACTACATTTTAATGCATAATAAATTTGGGATTTATCCTTCTTAAACAAGATGTATGTACAATTAACATTAATAAGAAATGATGTTAAAGCTTCAAAATAAAGTAATTAAAAGAGAGGAAATGCCAATAATAAGATGTATAGTATTAATTTGTCTCCCTTTCCCTGTGAATCATGTAGCCATATAATACGTGCTGTTTTCTATTTGTTTCCCAAGACATCTTCATATTGTTTAAACTATCAATATTTTATATAAAGTTTCTATTGAATATTTGATTTTAGCTTCAATTTTAATTGGACAACACATAACCTTCAGTTTTAATCCTCTCTAAATATACTTTAATTTAATCATATGTTGCTGTTTGCTTTGTTATATTTAATCAGGATATGTGCTGTTTATTTTATGACATAATAACTTTACCATCTTAATAGGAAACAGAAACTGGAAATAAACATAATTTAAGTTTAAAAATTCTCTTTTTGAGAATCATATTTGATAAATACATGTTCTAGGAAAGTCAGACCATCTTCATTTATATAGTACTCTACGTGTTCAAAGGGTTGTGCCTACTCCCTTCAGTTGTGATTTTGCTGCTCAGGGATGTACATCATCCATAGGGTGTCAAGCTAGGGATCTATGAAATGAAGAACATAAGTAGTTTTCATCAAGTATGAGAATGATACAATCAGGTTACTAGGTATGAGAGTAAAATGAATGGTGCAGGAATACTGGGGCATAATCAATAATACCTTGGTGCAGAGTAAGAAAAGACCTGACTGGCAGTGTTAAATCATTCTGTAAGAGGAAGGGGAGTAAAAGGAAGGTAAAAGGAAGAGGAGGTAAGAGGAAGATGTTCCCCTGGGAACAAAACTGTGGAAATACATAAGTACTTTGTGGTTCTTTTGCCTCAGTTTTCTTTAAAAGACCACATGCAAAGAGTAGTTAGTATTAACAACAAAAGATAGCATGCAAGTATGGATTAAGAAAGAGGTACAGAAGGAGACAAAAAACTATGCCACCTTTTTCAATATAAATGAAATCTCAGAAATATATTGGTTGTCTCTGAGAACTTTGGAAACTGGACGAGGTATTGGAAAAGTAGAAAAAGCAAAGTCCTTCCACTTTCTGCAGAAGATTAATATTTTTAGCTGCTTTTCACTCCTTCATTTGTCTGTGCTATGTGGTGAACCCTGATTATTCTATGAGGTGGAAAACTTAGAGATTTCATCTTGGTGTTAGGTAAATAAGGATCGGCCTTCTTAAATGGATGAAAAGGTACTGTACAGTTAGTATAGTTCCAGTGTTTTCTAATTTGCTTCATGAGAATTTGCATCTGTAATGCTCTTTCATTTAAACTGTCACATGAAGTCCAAACTACCTTTACAATGGAGACATTATATGCTATAAAAATGTCACCTTGAAGAATTAGAAAATTAAGGTGGTAACAAAGGTCTCTAATTTCTGTCAGTTGCAGTGGTATGATTGCCATTATCCTATCTCCATTTTGGAGAACTAATAAGACTTTAAAAATGTCTTCTTAAGTTTACACTTGAAAAGGAAATGTCACAAGTACTTCCTGACAACAGAAGAGTGATGAGATTCAGGAAACATGAGTCTATTACACATTCTGGTTTTGATTACTTTGTTTGCATTTCTGTTCCATTAGGTTATTTGTCCTGACTTCTTCTGAATTATCCTGGTTTACTCTCAGCTTGTGTCCTTATCTCTTGGAATTCATGTTAGATTATTTCTTTCTCTATTCCTTTTCTCTGCATCACATGTCTTATCAAACTCCTAAATTTCCTGGCTACAGTTACGTTAGTAAACTAAGCAATGCTGGAGAAGATTTGCAGGCTTTGGAACACAATTATCTGCATTGTTCCTGGCAGTTTTAGGCAAATGCAACTAGCAATCTTTCTAACAAACCTTGGGTATAGCCCAGATACACAGCTCATCATGTGTGTGGCCAACCTTGTACAGAGGGCAAGAGCATTCAAATATGCTATGGACAGTTCAGAGATGACTCACAGGTGATCAGGGAATTCCTACAACATGGTCCCAAACCTATTCATTCTACTGAAATTAAACTCGGTCTTTAGTCCTCAGTTAATCATTCTTTTTTCCCCGTGTTCTTTACCAGGTCACAACCTGTCCCCTCGAGCCTTATTTTTTTCTCTTCTCTTTCATTTCCACCATCTCTCAGGATTTATCTAGTTTTATAGTTTCTTGTCTCTTTTCTCCCCCTCTGATTCCATATTTACCACCAATCTAATTCGTGTCCTCTTTTCCTTCAAGTCAGCTCACTTTCTTCTTTTTGCTGCATGGATTTGGGCAAAGGGACACTTAAGAAGTAAACAGCCACTGTTCTGATACCCAGCAGTGTAGCAGTCAGCATAAATTCCCAGCCTTTTAATGAGTAATCTGGAGAATACATAATCAAGATAGAATCTCTGAAGAATTCAGATGCCAAATTCCAATTACTGAGTGCACAGCATGTAATAAAGTCTTCAGCACCTCATGTCTGTGGCCAGTTTAGCTCTTTCTTCTTTTACCCCCGGAACAGCAAACCATTTTGACAAATGGGCAGTTATTCAAACCCAATAATTTCACATGTACTTGCTGCTGTTAGAGAGAAGATTTTCCCTGGGGGCAACTGAACATTTCAGGAAAATAGAGCTGAACATGGGTTTCTTTGCAAAACGTAGAAGTTGAGAATATTACACTGCAAATATTGTTAGATGTGATTTTTGAATGGGAATCATTTCCACATTATATTAACTGTAAGTCTGTCAAGTTTGTATTTTTTTTAGAATCTAGTGAAATGATTTCATTTTTACTAAGAATCATATATACTAAATTGTAGTTCAAGAAGGGTAAAATTAGTGTATTTATTAATAGTATTACTACAGATAAAAGTATCCTATACTGATAACCAGACCCTTTCAGTTCCAGCAATAAAGTCATGTTTCAAGACATCAAAATTAAAGTTCAGCAAAAGGGAGATTTTGTACGTCAGAGACCTGAAGAAAGACAGGTATATGTATCTGAAAGGAGAGTTGTTAAAACCTGCTGTAATCATCAGTACACAAAAAAGGGAATGATACTAGTTTGGTAACTAGTAACACATTGCTTTGTGTATCTTCAATTTTTCTTTTTAACTCCTGTTAATTAAACAGTTCTTACCTGTGCTTCCAGAAACATCCATATGCTTATTAAAAAGCATGATTTTTCTTGACAGAGTTTCTTAAGCCATTTCCTCTGAATTGTTGAAATAGGTGATTCAAAACAACAAAATTATGTTGTCTACTTTTAAAAGTAAGTCCTAAATGTTCTTTCTTTTGACACTTTCTAAGCATATTCTGTAACTGTGGGTACACAAGCTTCTGTAGTAGGCCAGATCATAAATGCATTAACTCAAATACTTACCACTAATAATATCTGATAGTAGATATTTGGTAACATGATATGAATAGGCATAATTTGGCTAATATGCTCTCTTAACTTCCAGCTTTTTGAAATATAATTTAATTTCGTAGTCAATGATCAAGTGTGAATTAGTCTAGTCCTTTTTTAAAGCAGGTATAGTTTTAGCCTCTAAAGCATACTGTGGTAGTGTGTTAAAATCTGTAAAACTAAAAACCCCTAAAATTTATTTCCTTTAGTATTTCCAACTTTGTTGTCTGATAATTTTGTTTTCATAGTTTCAGTTTGAGAAATAATAAATAATCATTCCTTTTCACTTCATATGTGAAAATCATTACTTTATCTGTGACTCTTGTACATAATAAACCCTCATTTAGCAGGTTATTTACTAATATAATGAACAGCTTAAAAAAATGTAATGTGCAACACAGAGAGTAATGTGTTCATCCATTCCAAAATCAACATTTGTTTCCATCATACACTACCTTTCTTAAACTTCCTTTAGCATAATTGATCTTGGTTTGAGCCAACATGGAAAGGTACTTAATTATATTATAAAAGGCTTTACACAATGAAAAATTGCCCTCCCTGTGTCTCCTCAATAGGTGGATGACAGAATCATGAGACACTGTGAAGCTGGACTGTGTTCTCTCATGTGTAAGGAAATAGACTTCTAAGTAATTGGCAAAGTAGAATTACATGGTGACCAGCAGAGCATCAAGTTCTGTATAGCCTGGATAAGAGCTGCTCCTAAGTGAAGGCTGCTGTTCATCTAAGAGCAATAACAGGAACACAGAAAATTAGGTTGCCAGAACCACTGATTTAGAGAGAGTAAAAGGTGTTAAAGTTTCTGTGAAGATTCAACATAACTAATTATAAAGTTAATGTGATAGAGATATATATATATATAAAGAACTCCTCCTATAAAACACAATCTGATTAAAGCTGAAAAATAGGTATGTGTTAAATATCTACTATAAATGCTATGCTAGATGGGTTTTGGGGTTCTTTTGGAAAGGGGATTTTTATATCTAAGAATTCTAATTGAAGAACTTAATTTTGTAAATAAATAAGGTAGTGGCTGCATATTGTTTTATCTGAAATAAGCACATTTTCTAATTACATAACAAAAATTATAATGTAATTGCAAGTTGTATAATTCGAGATATGTCTATATGATGTAGAGTTATTAGTAAAACACTTCATGAAAATTATGTAATTCTTGTAATTTGCAGAGATTCACATGGTAAACCACAAATTTTTTTGCATTTTTTTATGTGAAAGATATATTTGACTAGTAAAAAATATGCAGCTTCCAACAACACAAGGTACTGGTTTAAGCTGTCCACATTTTGCTTCATATGATTAGTTTATTCAAATACATAAAGTATCTTTTGTCTGTGATATAACAGAACTGTAATTTAAGAGGAAAAGAAAGATTCCTCTTGTGCAGGTCTGTTAAATATTTCATGTGATCCAGCCAAGCAACTGTGAAGCCAACACCTATGTGCAATGGCTGTGCAGAAAGTGTGTTTCATTGTTCAAATAGCATGATGGATAATGGCATAAAACCTGGTATTGAGATCTTGGTGCTCTGGGATACATGCATTACGTATTCTTTGATCTTTTTGGATTCAAGATAAGCAGTAATACAGAAGAGTATTTCTTTACCTCATTTTCATAGGTAATGCTTCTTTCTTGATCTTAAAAGTTTTTAAAGTTTCATTACTTGCAATTTTACTTATATTTTTTGGATAGGACTGGAACTAGATAGTGAGCATCTGGTATTTTGCTATTGGTGACTCTGGGAGCCTTCCTTTGAAGTTACAGTAGAGCTGTGAAGTTACTGTAGAGCTGTGAAGTTACTATAGATCTCCTCATACTGCATCAAACTGTCTAATTAGTATGCATTCCCAACAGTGATGAAAAGAAGAGGCTGGTGCTTTTATGCCATTAATGAAACTGAAAAAGCAAAAATCAGCTAACTAATAGAAAACAAAACATTTCTTATTTGTACACATCTGAAAAAAAATATAGTGTGCATTATACATGGAAGAGGTTCAAGCCCTACTATATAGCTTTTAATTACATTTGATTTGGAAGATTCTTCAATTAAAGTTCTGTCAAGTGTCTTCTCTTTCAGTGTTAAAATAATACATGCAGGGCAGACAGCAGGGATGTAACAAGAAAGAAACTGCCTTTAAGCACATGGATCTTTAGGTCCCTTCAGAACAAAAGCTTTATTAATTAAATATCCCAGGGAAGTTGGTTTTGGTTTGTTTTGTTGGGTTTTCTTTTTTTTTGTTGTTTAATTTTTTATTTATGCATTTATTTATTATTTGTATTGCTGAAACTCATTTATCTATATTAATAAACAATGAAAATAATTCTTAGCATAGTTTCGGCCTGTGCTAATTTAGAGTGTTCATACACTCCCTGGGTTATTGCAGCCACAGGATCATTCTTCAGCATGCAGTTTGAATGTGACTGCTATAGTGTGGAGGATAGAAGAGTTTAGTGAAGAGTTTAGAGTTTAGAAAGACCATTTCATTACAGTTAGCCTTGGTACTACAGGGATGTCCCAGGAAAGCTTAAGAGATATAATGTAAGGCTGTATGTGTATTATTAAAGGTGTTTGCCCAGACAAACAGTCCCTGGCTCTTAGGTAATTGTAGCCTGTTCACAGTGTTCTAAGCTACTCTTCTCTAGGAGATACTGTTCACAATGAGAACCTGAGCAGTCCAAGATACTGTGCATTTCATGAAGGTCTCTTTACCTTAACCTCTGTGACATGTTGAGTAAGTTCAAGAGTTGTTTGTTGTTGTAGCATTATGTTAGAGATCCCTGTGAACATTGACCATCTCTAGCACTTCTTGCAGGAGACTATTACCTACTGCTGTACCAATATGTTGGCTTTGCCATGTACTTGATGATTGACTTTATGCCTTAATATTAAAGTCCTTGTGAATTTTCATTCACCTCAAGTGGGAGATGAGGAACATTGTGATGAGTGATAAAAGGACAAGTTAGGGTAATTGAATCGACCTGGAAGACTTTGTTAGCCATTTCGTAATTGAGAGTACAGAAAAAATGGTCATAAGTCATACCAGATCATGGTACATCTATATATATTTAGTTTATGGGTATGGAAGATCCCCTATAAAGTTCTCTTTCAGGAGCAGATACTTGTTATAAACTCCTTTTCAGGAGCCAATAAAGAGAGGTTTACAATTATCCACAGAAGCCTTGTTTATCAGGGTTGTTCCAGTTTGGGAAGTGGGAAGGTGGTAGTGATCTTATGATCTGCAAAGTCATTGTTCAGATTATCTGTCCACAGATGTTGAAGTCTTGGTATGAATGGATAGATATGTATTTAAAAGAGACCAAATAAAATATTATGCACATGAAGTAAAATGGTATTACCACGTGTTATGGATCTGAGTTAGATTATTTTCTTACACACAGAGCAAGTGAGCAGTACCCAGTGAGTGGTCCCACTGTATTTCTGGGAGGTAAATAGCTGTGGGAGGCTGATTCTTGTGACACACACTGTCATTATTAACATCATGCAAAGATGGTGTAAAGATGCAGTGATTTCCTGAACTTTAAATTAGTTGTAACAGTATCACCTAAGGCATAGAAGACAGAAAAAAAGCAAAAATTAAGATTAAACAAAACCAAAACCAAACAAACAATAAAAATCCCCAAATGGTCTCTTAATTTAGAAAAACATTTAGCAAAAGAATAAATATATCGGGGAATTTTTATATATTATCTCTGCTTTATATTTGGTAATGAGATAATAAAATTTATGTATTCATTATAAGGATGCATACTAAAGATAGGCATTTTAATTTCTGCATAAGCAATGCACATTAAATTTATCACAAATAGAACTATAATTTAGAATAACAATTAGAATCCATTAAAGTTCTTCGGATTGTTTTTTCTCATATATTTTTCCATCCTAATGAATGTAATACAAAATGAGATTTTAAGCTTTGCTTAATTTGTTTTGCTCAGACTGGAGTACTTATGCAAGCTCGTTACTGCATAAAAATGTGAGGAGAAGGTAAATTGAAGAAGCAGTAATATTAATGCCTCCTCAAATATCCTATTAACTATTTTTAAATAGATGCTTGGATCTTCTAATTACAGCATGAAAATGTCTGTTGAGTTGACATTGTATATGCTGAGCCTCTTAACAGAGTTTTTTTTCAAACTTTGTCCATGCTAAACACTTTATATCCCAGAAGAATTTGCATAAAAATGTCATAGTATCCTTCTGAAAAAGTGAAATTCTGAAAATTGTGACCAAATTTACAAAGCTGTCTTGATGCTTAAGAGTGAAGGTAAATAAGACTTGGAAAGCATTTAGATGGATTGGATACTTCCTATCATTGAAGCTAATGCTTTGTAAAAATAGGATCCTGGAGAGCCATATCTTACTTCTTATCATGCTTGTGCAGATTAAAAAGGAAAAAAAAAAAGCAGAGTAAGACAGTACTGAAAGAAAGAAGCACAGTAAACTCCTCTTTAACTCAGTCTGAGTGTAATTTTCTAGCTCTTATCCTAGACACGTGAAGCAGGAAAATGGTGTTTCTGAATTTAGTTTAAAGTCAAGCTATAATATGTTCATGTCCTCAGATATCCCAGAATCATAGAGTCATAGAACAACTTGGGTTGGAAGGGAATTTCAAGATAATCTAGTTCAAACCTCCCTGCCATGGACAGGGACGTCTTCCACTAGACATGGTTGCTCAAAACCCCTTTCAATGTGACCTTGAACGCTTCCAGAGATGCAACATCCGTGTCTCTGGGCAACCTGTTCCAGTGTCACACCACCCTCACAGTAAAGAATATGTTCCTTCTACCTAATCTAAATCTACCTTCTTTCTTTTTAAAACTGTTACCTCTCTTCCTATCACTATACTCACTTGTGAGAAGTCTATCCCTATTTTTCCTGTAGGCCCTCTTTAAATAGTAGAAGACCACTCTAAGGTCTCCCTGGAGCTTTCTCTTCTCCAGGCTGGATAACCCCAACTTTCTCAGCCTGTCCTTATAGGGGTGGCGATCCAGCCCCTTGATCATCTTTGTGATTTTTCTCTGGACCTGCTTCAGCAGGTCCATATATTTCTTATGCTAGAAGCCCCATAACTGACACAGTACTGCAGGTGAGGTCTCATGAGAGCAGAGTAGAGGAACAGAATCACCTTCCTTGACCTCCTGGCCACAATTTTTTTGATGTACCCAGCATGTGGTTGTCCTTCTGGGCTGAGCATACACTGCTGGCTCATACTCAGTTTTTCATTGATCAACACTTCAAATCCTTCCCTGAAGTGCTGTTCTCAATCTACTCATCACCCAGCCTGTGTTTGTGCTTGGGATTGCCTCAACCCCTGTGCAGGATCTTGCACAGAAGCCATTATATGTTTCTCAATTAATAGGTAAAGCATAAGCTCATTCATGCTCTTTCATAAAAATGTGAAGGATCTCCTTCAAAATTTTTATGTTGGTTACATAAAGAAATATATTTATAAAACATATATTTTGCTGACTTAAATTTATTTTAATTCTACTAGTTCCTGATTAATACCCTACTAGTACTACTTTTCTTTAAGGTTAAGAGAAAATATCTTCAATTTGAAAAGAAATAGTTTGATGTTGACTTCAATTGTTTCCTTTAAATTTTTCTCCTATAGCTATATTTAGTGACAAAAAACCCCCTATGACAGAGTGCTACTTTTCTTCATAAAACATGGCAATTCTTTCAATCCTTGTTTATTCTGAAAACATTACCTATATCAGCTTTATCTTTAAGCTCATTGTTGAAAAATAAAGTGTATAAGAAAAGATTTTAAATTCCCACTTCTCTCATTTTGTTTCCATCAGCAGATTTCTCAATCCATCTACTTTCTATAGCTGTTTTACTGTTTTTATTTTTCTTCTTTCTAGTACTGGGGTGTTTTAACCTGAAAACAACTATCTTTTGATAGTTTCCACATGACACATTAGAACTGTACTGTAGGTAATGAATAGTGTGTTGGAGCAGTCATTGCTTGTTAGCATGCAGCCAATGTGAAGAGTGTCATTGATAAATACGTGGGTCAGCCAAGAATCAGCTTCTGAGTGTGCCTTCTGCACACATTGTATTAACTTGTGGTGGACAGCAATGAAGAGAAAAAGTCAGATAACACAAAAACTCATGTGACATTAATATAAGCATAAAAACAAGATGAGGAAAACTACTGAAATTATTCTATGTACTTGATCTGGTGCTCTGACCTTTGCAAAAAGATGTATTATAGCTAAATCCAATCATGTCTAAATTTCCAGTTTCCATTCTATACTAAAAGCTCCAGATACAGTGAAAGAAGGAGAAAAGGTCAGATCTTCAGTGTTATGGTTATTGTATTTTGGGTTTGGTATTGCAGTATAAAACAACTTTTCTTTTCAATGGTATTCTGTTGTGAAGTTGAGGATTTTAGAACTCCTCAGTGCCATATGATAGAGCTATTAAGATTTGTAGATTTCCCTTTATGTGACAAGTACAAAGTTTATCTGTTGAATCATATTACTTTGAACAGAAAGATCAATATACACTTAATCCTCTTAAGTTTGAAATTATTTTTTCCAAGCACAGCAGAATAAAAACAGAAGTGTTAGTTTCTTAAAATTTATAATTGCACATTTTAATTTCCTAGGTTTTTTTGGTTCTCCAAGACATCCTTGTTATCTCTGATTTATAGTTTCTTCATTTATTATTGTAAAAAAAGAAAAAAAGATACTAATGTAAAAAATAATGTAAAAATGGTAATTGGGGGAGCATGATGACAAGAATGAAAATAAATTATTTTCAAATTGTATTTTATTCTATTTTACCTTTTATTTGTTAAAAAGTATATCAGTCTGCAAGATAATGACTTGTGAAACTGCAAAATTAGGTCCAACATAAGTATTAATTATTGAAAGATAAATATTGTGCGTCCATATATATTCTTTTAGCTAATCTGAAGTATTTTAGAAGAACTAAAAGATGAAGGACCTGCCATATGGTACTCATAAAATGAATCTTGAAGTTGCATTACCAGTAAGCAACACAAAGTTTGAAGATTTTAATCCATATTTTGAAGATATTTTTGTGGATTTTGTCATAGTTAGGTAGTTAGTTCATTCTTTACAGGGAGGAATATGGCTGTGAGTTTTGCTCTGTACTGCTGAAGATAATGCAAGTTTTGTCACCAATTTCAATGCAAAACCAACCAACCAACGAAAAAATCATGGGCTGGTTGATATCCAGATACTTATTCAGATTTTAGTCTCATTATAGAAACAATACTAGTATTCCTAAGTCTTCTCTTCCTTTCCACACTTTACAGTCTCTCTTTTTATCCTTATTATGGAGTTGAATTAATAGTAGTTTAAAAAGAAATGTTTCTAATTCTGTGATGTTCAGGTCATTGAGGTGTCAAGTCAAAGACACTAATCCTCCTTCTCCACTTTTTCTGTAAAGGCATTTACATGGAGCTAGGAATATTTATGAAAGTTCTTTTGATACTGCATGTTTTGTAAATGCCAAATAAATAAGTTTTCATGTATCAATCCTTTTTTTAGGCTGCCTGGAATTGAAAGAAGACACCATTGAAAATCTTCTAGCAGCTGCCTGCCTCCTCCAGCTCCCACAAGTAGTAGAGGTTTGCTGCCATTTTCTGATGAAGCTTTTGCACCCTTCCAACTGTCTGGGGATACGAGCATTTGCTGATGCACAAGGATGCACAGAGCTTATGAAGGTGGCTCACAACTACACCATGGTAAGGCAGTTTTAGGATATCTGAATTATGATTTTGTGAATCCTTTGTATCTTCTGTAACTAAAAATACCTTGTTAAGTTTTGGCTTGAAGTTGTTCTGTCCTTGTATGGAACTTTTATTTTATAATTGACCCTTTTGAAATAGCAGTGGTGATTCCTCTGAGCTTCACTGGAGTTACGAGAATTGACCTGCTATGATGAATGAACTGTCTGCTGAGTCAGAGCAGTATATGTGTTAGTTAGGTACATGCTCATCATACAGGTGATAGTAGGGAAAAATATCTGTAAGTCCTTAGAATACTTTTTAATCCCTGTTTATTTTTGTTTAGCTTTAGGGAAGCTTTGTAATTGTCACTGTTCTGCGTGGGAAGAACGTTAAGGGAAGTTTTGTTTGGGTTTTTTGTTTGCTGGATTTTTGGTTTGTTTTGTTTTGGTTTTGTCACAAGTTATTCCTTCTTTTATTAGTCCGTAAAGTAGATTAAGAGAGAATGCTGAAGACATAAAAAATTTATCAGACAATATTTTAAGTTTTTTCAGTTACACCTGACAGAACAGGTATGTCATTAAAATCAAAAAAGAATCAGAATCAATAAAGCAAAACTCTAATGGCATTTAAAGAGTGCAATAATATTATTTCTTTCTACACTTTTCCAAATCTTTAGAAATATTGAGTTTCTTTATTTAGCACTATAGTGCCAGAGTATTTTAATAATATATCAGTTCAGTGAATAGGAAATTACAGCTGACTGTCTGAATAGCCAGTTCTAGAATGGTAATGGTCATAACATTTTTTTTAATAGAGCACAAATAACAAAACTAAATGGAGTAGAAACACATGTCCCCAAAGTAAAAAAAAGTGAGGGTAATGGCTGAAACTATATAGCTTGCATCTTGTTCCTTGCATCTACAAAAATGTCTACATTAAGCACAATAAAATCTTTTTGACCCCATTGTATGTCTCAAATATTGAAGTATTGTCAAAATTAAAAATAACTTTTATTCCACTAACCACCATATAGAAAAATACAACTAGGCTTAACTAGAAATCATAGTGTCATGCTATGATTTTTTTGAGATAAAAAAATCTAAAAGAAACAGTAATTCTTCACTGGTTGTGGGACTAGGCAGCAAGACAAAGTTTTTCAAATAATCTTGAAAATATGTATTTATAGATGTGGCCATAATTTTGAGATATGACTCAAGTTACATCTTGTCTTGGAATAATTTTGCTTCTTAGTTAATTATATAGATGAAATTAAATATTAATTGATTCCTAAGGGAAAAAAACCAAACAAATACAAAAAGACTAGTCTTCTGCAGCCTTTAGTTGAAGTACTCACTTAAACTGCTAGGACCTTGGGATAATTCTGACTGCGTTGTATCTGGAAAATATTTCCTCCACCAATTAGTTTTTATTGGAAAGTCATTCATAGTTGTCTTCAAAATAACATTTTAATGAAAATCAATATATTTCATGAAAGTGGTTTGCTTCACTGAATCTCCATAAATGTTTTAATCTTCATTTTTCAAAAGCAATTTCCTTGTCTACTGTCAGAGCTGATATTGTACAGGTACTAAATTACACTGCTGTTCATTTATGTATATATAAAAATGTTTGCTTTGTACTTTCACATAACATGCTATGGGGGCAAGACAATTGAGCTCAGAAATTTCTTTATATTAAAGAAGAAATAGCTGCTAAAGGGCAGACCACTGAATTTAAAATCCTGTTGACTTCAGGAGATATGTCATTTCCAACACATATTTTCTGTCACATTAAATTAAGTTCAATTTCCTTGAACCATGGAATCTATGGAAGTCATGAATACAAATTTTTATGTCTGTAGTTGACACAGGTATGTCCAGATTGATTTGAAATGTGGCAAACTTTTTTCAAAAAGCAGAGTTATTGCTGAGCTTAGAGAACGTTTCTAATGGAAGCAAAATTCATTTACTGCAGAGCTATGTATCTCTTTCCATGAGCAGAGGTATAATATACTTGGTATTTACTGAGCTATTTAGTCTTTAGTGTCAAATGTCAAATTATTCTTTTGAAATGCAAAATCTTAAGTGAGAAAAAGAAAATCTGTGCCTAGAAGAGGGGAGGCAGTGAGGAAATTAAGTTAAGAAAAGCAGTGAAAGAAAATCAGAGAACACTTAAAAAATCTTTAGAAAATAACACTTGTCAAATAGCAAGTTGTGAGGTTGATGGGTGATAAGAGAAATGCAGACTTCATAAGAACTTTAGTGAACATTGAAAGTTGGAGATTTCTATGTTTGCAATCCCTCTATCATTTAGAAATGGAACTTTATAAATTAGATATCCAACTAAATGCAGGACAGCAGCAGTTTAAAGAAGCAAGAAGTTAAAAACAAGAGCAAAAATCCAGTTTCATTGATTTCAGTTTTAGGCACATAGAATTTAATGTGGAACATTGTATTTCCAAGGTATAATATAGCCTTGCCAGTGTTTGATGTTGTAATGTTTTTGGTTTGGGGTGTTTTTTTTTATTTTTCTTGGGGGAGTGGGTTTAAATGGATGAGCTAATTTAACTGGCAGCACAAATATCCATGTCTCTCCTGATTTAAGACTTCTGTGCTTCTTAATTACAATCTGGATTTTTACTAGCTTGTCAATTTCTGTAAATTTTCAATCTGCAAAGCCATATGTCTGATAACTTTAAATTCCTAATTTATTATCAGAGCTGCATGACAGTACAGTGAAATGCATTTGTGATGTCTTTTTTAAAAAAAAGTCTCCAAAGCAGCAAAATGGAACATATCAATAAATTAAAGCAGATACATTATTCTAACAGACATTTTTAGTTACAGTTCTTTGTTCTTCTAGTTATTAGGGGTTTCATAGTTAGGGAAGCTAACCTCTGAAGTCAGCAATTTGTCAGTTTGTCATACTTACCAAAAATTAGAGTCACTGTATGGTCTTATCTGTCTCTGTATAAAACATAGTAAAGTCTAATTCTAAAATGGGAATGGTAACCTTGTTGGGATTTTTTTTAATTTTATTTTTTAGGCAGTGTGCAACAGATGGGATTACCAGAACTAACATTTAATTGACTTTTATTAGCAACAAGCTATTGGTAACACGTTAGCAACAGGTCAGCAATAGCACACTGAAATCTTGAAGCATTCTGCAATTTTCTGTTTCTTGTGCTCTGCCAGCCATACATTTCAAAAAAATATTGTTGTACAAAATGTCCTGCTTGCACTGTAAATAGCAAATATAAATCTACAAGAAGACCTGTGCCAGCTCTATTCAAACTTTATGGCATCCTACACTTAATGGATGATCAGCAAGATGTTTTTTTCTTAGGATAGATAGTGTTCAGAGAAAACTAGAATGACTGCAGACAGCAACAGAACCTTTTTCGTTTGTTTTATTTTGTGTTTTATTGTTGCTCCTTCAAAAGCCCTATTCAAACATTTGTCCAGTCACCTAAGAGGATATTGTGATAGATTACAGTACTCGAGTGACTATGGGAGAGACTGTGTCACACAGTGGTAAGTGACATTGTTATTCATATTGCTGAACAATTTTTTTGTCTAAAAAATGAAATATATTATGTTCTTAACACTTGGGGGAAAAAAAATAGTTTTGATGAATTTTTTTAAAGAAAATAACTTCTAAAATAGGATGTTTCATCTATAGCAGTGTATGCTTGTTTTTTAACTTGGAGAAATTTACTGTTTACTAAACTGGAAATGTTGCAGCTACTGTAGTGTTATGAGAACATGGTATTTAGAGCACATTGCATGCCCTTTTATAAGTAAATTGATATTGTAAGACCTGTTTAAGGTTTTGGGAGTTTTGTCTCAGGTTTAATATAAATTAAGTTAGTGTAAGAAATTATCTTGGGATATGCTGGAGAGAAAAAAATCACTGTCATTTATCTGGTACATAAACTTGCTCCATATACCTGTGACTGAAATGGACATGCTAATTACTATTTTTCAAGAGGAGAGAGAATTGGAACTAGACTATAGACAGTTGTAGTTGCTTTGGTTTATGCTTTTTACCTTGTAGAATCTAATCACACATTTGGAATGTTCAGTATAAAGGAAATCATGTACTGTAAAAACTTGTATATACTACTTAAAACTTATGTAGTTGTACACATATGCAACTTACTATTTATTCCTCACTGAAAGTAGAAGTTAGAAGATGCTACATCAAACCTTGCTGGAATGTCACTGACCATTGAGACTCTGTGACTCTTCCTAAATTAGTAATTCTCATTCTTCCCTTACAAATGGCAGACTGTCTCTGGAAGAAATATTATGCATCCTGTACAATTTGACATATGGACATGAAAAAGCATGTCTTCCTATATTCAAATTGCATCTATATTTGCCACTCAAAGGAACTAATTTTCGATACACTAGTTTGGAGTAAAAGGTTTAATTACGTCTCTACTTCAAATGCTTCTTAGCTCTTCATAGAATGCTAATTAGAGAAATCAAATCCTTCCACTTGTCTAGTTAAATTCTGATTGTTAAGGTTGTTATTTTGACACTCCAACTGTTAGGGTTTTTTAAGATCCTTTCTCTCTCTGGCGTCCTTTACACTAGTAAAAAAATAATCCAAAGACATCAGAGTACTTGAAATAAATAATAAAACCAGATATTAAGATAAAAAAAGGAACCTGGAAGTATATTTCTTGAGATGTATGATTTTCTCCATTTTACCACTTTAAAGCCAGACTAACAATACATAATAGCATTATAGCAAAAGTTAAAAAGACTGAAATGGTGCAAACACAAACAAGAGTCCTAAAATGCTTGTGGCTTTCAATCAAACCAAAAATTTGATCTTTATGTGCAAAAGTAAACTTAGACTAGTTTATTCCTCTTGATAGGGTGGCTTTCTGAAAATATTAGAGCAGCATTTTTTTTTTAAATCTTGACATTAAACTATTATTATGACTATTATTATGACTCTTGATTCTAATTTCTTTTATTCTTCTATGTGAAGAAATTGTACTTTGTAGATCACTTTTCACACTTCTGTTATTTTTGAGATTCTTATCTGAAGGTAATAATCAGCATGTAGCACAGTGTGCTGCTTCTTTATAAGTTCTTCTTTGTACAGCTGAGACATGGCATGTTACACTACCACTCCATCAAGACACAGTAGGAGAAAAGGAAAGTAAGAGTGTTTCAAGAACTAGCATATGGACAACAAGATAATTAATAGGAAATAGAGAAGACAACTGCTGGTAGAAATCTACAGGAAAATAGTTAAGCAAATAGTCTATTGTGCATTAATCACAATTTGATGGCTTCTTTATAATCAGGAACTTCGATTTTATTGCAAATGCCACGTTGAAAAGGTTAGTATGACAGAATGCTGTATTATTCCTAGAGAGTGCTTCTATGGAAGTATCACTCTCATCTAAATTATCTTGTTATATTACACACAGGGCTCAAACTTTCCTGTGGTTTTAATTTGTTTTTCAAGTTTATTCTAGTTCCAGAAACCTGAATATTCAGCAGCAATGTTGGTATCCTATCAAGCAAATACTTATTATGCTTCTGAGTGCTAGCAGAAGTATCATTTCATATGTCTCTTCTTTTTTCTGTGGGTCTGGCGATGGTTTGTCAGGCAGGTCACCAGATCTACATCTCTATCTCTGGAGTGAAGACTATATCAATTTATAAATCTTTCTTCACCTCACTGAATTCTAAGCATAAATAAATCCATAGAGCTAGTTAGGGAAAGGACACTCTTAACCTAAGAAGAAGTGTTGAGTGCCTAAAATCAGTTAGCATAGATCTGTGACAGCACATACAGAACTGAAAATATCACACTAAAAAAGCACTCCAAAGACAGTGAATTTTAGAGTATTTTCTTTGTATTCATGGGAAACAGTGAACATGAGAATCAAGAATTATTATTATATATTAGTATAATGCTGAATTGTGTAGTTGTAAATTCAAAGCCTTTGAATCTGCAAACTGCTATAAAATCAAATGCCTGACATTTGTACATGTCTTTAGCAGAACTGAAGGACATGTCCCAGTACTGTGGATAACAATTTTTTGTTTGCTTTCATGAAAGAGTATTCACAGGTGGCTAAATACAAAACCCCTTAAGAATACTTAGATTGTGTGCGTAGCAAAAAATTAGAAGTTGAGGGCTAAATTCTCTGAAAATGTAGTATATATTGAAGTTCCAATTCAGGAGTACCAAGAAAATGTGACATAACCTGTAAGGGTGTTTTCTGTCTGCCAATCCCAATACTTTAGCATTGAGAAGAGGCTCTTTAGGGTAGAAAGAAGACCCACTAGTGCCTTCTGTGGGCTGCTCAGATAACAGACAAGAGGAGATAACCTAACTGCAATATATTGCTGATGGGAGGGGACAAGGAAATAACATTGGACTTGATGATTGGACTGAAACTAACTGGGGAGATCTAGTTGGAAAAACAGAGGAAGGGAAGATACGGGAGTGAGACACAACAGAAAAGTCAGTATTAGGTATTAGGCTATGACTGAGAAAGTATATAGGAGTATATGAACACTAGAAATCCTACTATGCAGAAACTCCATCACAAAGATTCTTCTCTCTAGTCATTGCTCTGCTTTTTGCATCATCTTAAAATGGTGCATCCTGAGAGCTTACAACTGAATTTTAATATTTTAAATACTGGATGGTATACTAAGCAGCATTTGTTGTCAGTTAGGATAAGACTTTGCAATTTCTCATTCAAAAGCAAAAAGATGTCTTGAGTTACTGATTCAGAGATGTTACTCCTCATTTCCAAGGGTAACACATGAACGAAGCTGATTTTTGGTGATAGCAGCAAAGTCTTGACAGTGATGGAGCATTCATTCTGATCTTATCTGGCAATAATGTTTTCAGTACAATGCAAGACAGACAGCTTATTTCTCTGTTGACTAACTCAGGAAGTACTTGTAGTCACACAAAAATAAAGAAAACCACCTTTTGGTGATTTCAGTACTGGGAAAAAAAACAACAACAAAAACCAGAGAGAACAGTTTAGAGTAAAGGTTAGTCCTGCTCTTCCCTGAAGCAGCATCAGAAACTGAAGCTTTACACATTCTGTCAATGTGCAAGTGCCCTTCAATACAGTAGTGACAGATATTAGAGAATCATAACACAGAGTTACTGGGAAAAAAAACATCATCTGCAAGTATTTCTACTTCACTGGAGCCAAGGGAAAAGAAAGATGCATGTTCTCACTTAATCTGTATTAAAAAACTATATATATCATTATTAATAGAAAAGACCTGGGTCTTTCTATCGCATTGGCATGTTACTCCAGCCTGAGCTGTAAAATTGTGGTGAATGTTAGCTCATGAAATATTAATTTTCATCACATTTAGAACATTTTCTGTGGTACTGCAAACTTTCAGAGAGTTTAAGCATTTGTTATGAGAGCATGTTAACAACCTTGCCTTAATAAGGAGTTGGGTGACTGAATATAATGAGCCATAGCTAACAATACAGTGCAAAGGCGGTGTGATAAGCCTTGGTACAGTCTATGGGTCAGTGAGCAAGAGGAGAACAAGATCTGAAGGTGCAGGAAAGGTGGTCGTGTCATCATGGACTGCTTTTATTGGCAGCCTGTGTGATGCTTCCCCACTGATAGAGACTGAGACCAGAAAGACAGGGGACAGGGGTTATTGTGCAGATATCCACCACAGAGCTGGAGCAAGTCTTGCATTTCCCCAGGCTCCACTGTGCCAACTCACATTTAGGGCCAGCTTCAGTAACAAGAACTGTATACGGATTGTATGTGTGGGAGTGTGAAGTTTTTCCTGACACAGCTTATCCACCGCTTTGGTTTAGTTATTAAATTGAACTTTGCAGCACCACCCTGTCTGGTACTCATTCTCCCTGCCCCCTCCCCATTGACAACTGTCATCATCTTTTTTTTTTTTCTTGGCACTAAGAAATAGCATAATGTCTTATTTTGACTGTAAATGTTCCATGCCAGAAATAAATTGGGCTTTTTCTGTGTTTCTTCTTTTTTTTCTTTATTGAAATATATCATGTGAAAACTTACATTTTTTGTAACTCACTTAGAATTAAAACAGTTAAAGACATTATAAGAGATGATATCTTCAACAAAGAAGGCCATATTAAAATAAAGTATTTTGAAATATTCTAAACCATATACTTTTATTTAAAAATCAGAATGGTGCAATTACACATTTATTGAAAAACTCATCAACTGCATTAGATTTGTTTTCCTCATACAACCTGTTCTGAAAAGGAATCAATGTATATATATAGCATCAATAAGATTAACAAGTGATTTTTGTATGATTAATATATAAAATACATGAGTGCGGTAGACCAGGAATTGTAGCTATATCTAAGGAATTACTTAATTTCTTTTATTTTTTCCTCTCCTGTGCTTTCACAATATCATACTTGTTTTTGCCTCAGTCTTTAGTAGTCAGACCAGTTATCCTCAGGGTACCCAGCACCCTGAGCTGATAATAGAGATGAGGGGCTGAATGAAGTCCCCATAATACAGAGGAAAATGGTTAGCAACCTGCTGCTCCATGTAGACATGCACAAATCTATGGGTCTGGAGGGGATCCACCTGAGGGTACTGAGGGAGCTGGCAGAAGATCTTGCCAAGCCACTTTCAGTCATTTGTCAACAGTCCTGGTTAACTGGGGAGGTCCCAGATGACTGGAGATTAGCCAAAGTGACACCAGTCTACAAGAAGGGCCAGAGGGGTTATCTGCTGAACTGCAGGCCTCTCAGTCTGACCTTGCTGCCAGCAAAGATTATAGAGCAGACCATCTTGAATGCCATCACATGGCATGTGAAGGTAAACCAGGAGATCAGACCCAGCCAGCATGGATTTGTAAAAGGCAGGTCCTGCTTGACCAACCTGATTTCCTGTGACAAGGTGACCTGCTTGATGGGTGAGGAAAAGGCTGTGGATGTTGTCTGTTTGGACTTTAGTAAAACCTTTGCTATAGTCTCCTACAGCATTCCCCTTAGAAACTGGCTGCACATTGCTTTAATGGGCATATTCTTCACTGGGTAAAAAACTGGCTGAGAGGCCAAGCCCAGACAGTGATGGTGGATGGAGTTAAATACAGTTGGTGGCTGGTCACAAGTGGTGTTCCCCAGGGCTCAGTACAGGGGCTAGTCCTGGTTGGAATGTTTGACAATCTGGATGAGAGCATTGAACACACCCGTAATAAGTTTGCAGATGACACCAAGTTGGGTGGAAGTGTTGATCTGCTTGAGGGTAGAAAGGCTCTACCGAGGGATATGGACAGACTGGATTGATGGGCTGAGGTCAGTGGGATGAGGTTCAACAAGGCCAAGTGTCAGGTCCTGAACTTTGGCCACAGCAATCCCATGCAACGGTACAGACTTGGGTTAGAGTGGCTGGAAAGCACAACTTGAAAACATAGCTCAATACTAGGTACTGTGAAGGAAATAAATTCTATCCCAGCCAAGGCCAGTACAGCCAAGAAGTTTGTTAGTCTCTAAATGTATGCGAGAAACTGGATAACCTCATCACTTCAAATGCTCATAAAACTGTTTCTCAGATTTTCTAAAAATGTGACCCATGCTGACATGAAATGAAAGCAATAATTGTTTCTGTTTCAAGGGTTTACATTTCCTAGGGGATGACTAACTTCTATCAGGTAGGGATAGTCGACATTCCCCTAGGTAAAGACAACACTTTTCAACTTATAATTACAGGTAATCCATAGTCCCCTGTCTGGAGACTCTTTGTCTTTCTTTGTGATCAAGTTTGTCTCAGCACTTTATGATCCCCTTTATATGTGGCCCCACTTTAGTGACTCCCAGTAGACTTGCAGCTTAGCAGCAAAGAGAAACTGTTCTATAGCATCGGAAGAGTAACAAAAAATAAAAAGGAAAGAAAAGAAGGAAGGAAAGAAGAAGAAACTCTTTATTTGAGTGATCCCTTTGCATAGTTTCTGATCCTTAGGAAATGTATTTCCAAAAGCCTTTTTGAAGATGACTGCTTCTGAATTACTTCAGAAATTAAAACATGTTTCAAGAGTAAAAGAAAATGTTGCTCTTTTGAGGGCTTTATGAAGCCAGGATAAGCCCTGAGCTTGTGTTGGGGGCTATCTGTTGGTGGGCAGGGTGCTGAGATAGCCTGGGTGGAGCCAGCACCACCCACACTTGATCAGGCTATAAGAAGCCTTTGGGAGGCCAGTTGCTGCCTACAGAGCATAGGGTGAGCAACCAGTTCTTATTTGTGTCCTAGTGGGTGCTTCAGCTGGCTGCAGCTTGAAGAGTTGGGTGCTAAGCTTCTGCCAGTGTACAAAGTAAGTTCAATCCCTTTAAGTTGCGCAAACTTCCTGCCCTAGTAACCCTCTCTGATAATTACCCCCTATTGGTGTTTCAGGTGGATAGTGATGAAGTAGGTAGAAAGAGCCCAAAATCAATTAAAAGAGATTTTTAGAGCCTTGGGACAGCTGCTTAAGAGATCAGGAATGCAAGTTGTGTTCTTCTTTATCCTATCAGTAGCAATCATGAATGAGTAAATTAACAGGAAGAGACAACAGATCAACTCATGACTCTGGTACTGGTGTTGTTGGCAGGGCTTTGAGATTTTTGATCATGGGCTGCTAATGAGATATCTGTCCTGCTGGTGGCAAGTGGGATGTACCTGTCCTAGAGGGGGAAAAGGATTTTGAGGCAGGAGTTAGCAGGGCACATTGACAGGTCTTTAAACTAGATATTGAAGGGAGAAAGGGAGATAACTGGACCTGTTTGGAATAAGCCCAAGGGCAGCATGCCAGGGCTTGAAGGATGGTGGACTAGTGAGGACTCTTGTTCTGACATTTAATTTGAGAGACAGGATAGAAGTTTAGAAATCATGAAAGCACCTGACAAGGGTCTGGTAGGAAATGGGGTCCACACTCACAAAAAGATGTTGAGATCATTAGCTCATCTGAAGTGCACCTATACCAATGCATGCAGTATGAGCAACAAACAGGGGGAGCTTGAAGCCATGATCCACCAGGAAAACTATGACGTGGTGACTATCACAGAAATGTGGTGGGATGCCTCACACAACTGGAGTGCCACAGTCTATGGCTATGAGCTCTTTAGGAGGGATAGAGAGGGAAGGAGAGGTGGTGGAGTGGCCCTGTATCTTAGGGAATGCAATGAGACCTTGGATATTAAGTGTAGTGATGAAAGGCTTGAGACTGGATTAGATTAAGGGCCAATAACGCTGATATCGCTGTGGGAGTCTGCTGTAGGCCTCCCAACTAAAGCAATGAGGTGAATGAAGCTTTCTATAAGCAGCTGGGAGAAATCTTGCTGTCACTTGCCATTCTTCTTGAGGGGGACTTTAACTTCACAGGTATCTGGTGGGAATACAACACAGCTTTTTTGTGTGGTGCTTTTACTAATAGGTTTGGGATAGTGTATCTGGAGCTGAAAATCACTGTAGGATGTGATACAACATTAGACTAGCAAAATTTGCTGCTATTTCTAATGTAGTTAAATGACTTCATATTAAAAAAAATCCATACAACCTGCATCTGATTTTCAGGTTTCATTGAAAACATAATTGTCAGCAATTAATAGATTTATCCTAATAAAATAAATACTGGTTCATCCATGAATTCATACTTACACCAGTGCAAACTTCATAGTCACATCTTAAAATTCAGAATATAGATGAAAAGCGACAATTAGCTTGCATGATGTGGTCGTATTAATGCTAGCTGCCTAGTCTAAGCTTGGTGTCCAGGCTTCCTCTGTCATCACTGGGGAAATAGGAGCTTCTCCAAAGAATATTTAAATGCTATCCTTCTTCAATCTCAGGACAGCAATAACTACTCAGAGATTTAATATAAAACTTTTTTCATGTTAAGAAACAAAGTGCATTTTCTCACTCATCAATTCACATTTTTAATTAAAATGATCCTAAATTCATCTAGCTTTTTCTATTTTCACATACTGAAGTTCTGGAACATTCTGCAAGTCGTAGTATCTTCCAAGCCAGCTATCTGTCTCATGCACATTTTTGGATTTTTTTTTTTTGGTTGGTTAGTTGTTTTTTTTAATTGTTTGTGTTTGGTTTATGTGTTTGTGGGGTTTTTCTTCTGGAATAATGTCAACACATAAGAATAGATAGAGGGAATTTCTGTTTGCAGAAGTTTTTAAGACAATTTTATGTGAAATATGTTAAAAAATAATGTAATACAGAATCGAGTATTCAGATGCCAGAATGAAAATTGTGTGTGCAGCCTTAATTTGGAGTACTTGGACATTAAGATGCAATATTAAATTACAGAATCATATATGATATTTACCAGTAAATCTTTTTATTTCAACCCACAAGAAAAACAAATACCTTCAACCCACAAGAAAAACAAATAATACCTTTATACACTACTTTGTATCACATTTCTTTTTGTGTAATATTAAATAATTTGAACTACAATTTTTCTCCAACAAGTTCACTAACATAGTATTTCTCACTTTATAGTTACCTTGTTTGAGACTTTGGCTGAGAAATCATTACATGGGAAATGTAAAAGCCTTTATTGTGGTTACTTGAAGTGTTACTGCTTTATGCAGTGTAGTTTAAAACTTGTCAAACTGAACTTTTTGGAAAGTTGTACTTTTTTTCCCCGCTGTAAATTCTGTGTTTCTTTCTCTGATTTATATGATGGAGATAATAGAACTGCTTGATCTTTAAGAGAGCATCTGAAGAAAAGTAAAAGTTGGTGAAATACACATACACGGATGGGTAACACCACAGAAGAGTCACTTAGGTAACTGATTAATTCTGTTTCTAATTATTGCTTAGGTTGGAGTCAGTTTTGCTTGGCCAAATGTGTTTCACAATAGGAATAAATGAAAATATTAAACAAGTTGTTTCTTGTTGATCATTGACCTTACAGAACACTGAATGCTATTGATTATTTAAGGTTTAAGAATTTTATTAACAAACATAATAGCAATGCATAGGCATAGCACCACAAAATGAGCAATACATGTCAAATGAAAACAAACCCCAAAACTTGAGTTATCTAATATTTTAAAGCACATAAACAAAATGCAATATTCTGTAATTTGTTTTGCATAATTTAAGCATTCAGGCAAAATTTTCAAGTACCAGGCCACATCAAATATTTTTGGAGTTTTGCTATTTTTCTTTAGCTGGCTTGGGTGCAGCCTTAGAATTTGATAGATGTGGATGTGAAGGCAGAATTAACATTGGGTCTTCAAGACTATCAATGAAGACTCTAATGATTATATAAAAGGTGGCATCTCCATCCTCATTTACAAAGAGTGAGCACTGGTTGTTTCTTTCAAAGTATAATGCTCTTGCTAATAGTTCATCCAACTCCTGCATCCAGATTAAATATATTGAACAAACCCGGCCCTACAATTGAGCCATGAGGAACGCTACTGGTGACCTATCACTAGCCAGATATCACTGTCACTACAACTGCTTGGATTTCACTGTTTAGTTTGCTTCATACATCTGGGAATCCTAAGCACAAAACATAGGCTTCCAAATTGTACTCCAGGGCCCGTATATATGAGAAGTTGCTGAAGTATTTAGTTTCTTTTCAGCGATTTCAGATTTCAGTGAAAAGGGTCATCCTTTAAAACAAAGACAGTAAATTCTAGTAGAGATATAGTTCTACATAAATAAGGGTAGTAACTTCATTTTCATTTGTTGAGTAAGTAGCAATTTCTTATTTGCTGTTGTGATAAAATATTTATTCAGCACATGTATTTGTTTTGTAAGGGAGCAGGTTATAATTTCACTCACAGATTCCTCTTATAATAGAAAAGCTCTTGTGGATTGATTTAAAAGTGAGGTATAAACACTACTGTCATGTGTAATACATTTTTGGTTGTCAACAACAGTGTAAACACTACATTAATTTAGCTTAGAACAAAAAATATTCTTTTCATTTCCATTATAAAGCTCAATACAGCATACTCTAAAGAAACACACGTTAGCCAGTACCTAGAATACAGTAAACCTGAAAAATGTGCAACCACTTTATTTTTCTTTTCTTATTGGCAAATTTTCTTTTACTTTTCAGTATGACAGTGTTATATGCTTTAATTATGCAAATTTTATCTTAGCAGTTTCTAGCATGCTGAGATCAGATGCCTAGGATGAGAAATCTTTAGTAAGGAGGCTTCTGGGTTTATTTAACTAATGTATGCAAGAGGCAAAACATTCTGCATTAGTTCGTGTTGAAGTAGATTTAACAGAAAAACATAAACAAGAATTTATTTGCCACTTGTACTAAAGTTTTAAGTTCTACTAATTTGCCAGGCTTTGTACTAAATAGCTTGGAAAGATAAGTCTGGGTGAAGTTTGCTCAGTTTGTTGTTCTTAAAAGTACAGATGATATTTTAAGAGGTGGGTTTTTAAAAAGCATAGAATTATAATGAAAAAAGCTAATAAAGAAAAAAAAAACCAAAACAACAAAAAATTCCAGTGAGACACAGCTATAAAGTTTTTTTCACCTCCTCCCCCTTCCCAATAAAGAAACAATGCTAAGAAATTACTACATGTTATAGTTAGTTGACAGCATGAGATTATTTGATGGTAACATGCAATCTTGAAGAGAGTGAAACATTGTCTGTTTCTTCCAAATCTGTAATTTCCAAAGCACCAATAAAGCAAGAGTAACTGTCAGTTTAATCAATATTATGTGCAGAATGACAAATGTTTTACAATTTCACTTCAGTCTGAAATTTGTCTTTTGGGTTTCACGCAGTAGGTTAATATATTTCCAGCATTCTTTTAACTTTTTTTAAATTATTCTATCAAAGACAACAACATAATGTGACAGCCTTGTATCTTGACAAACCACTGAAGTTCTGAATACAATGGTTATTTTACATTATAATATATACCATTATTTTGTTGGAATTACAGAATGGTAGGGGTTTGAAGGCTCCTTGGCATCATCTAACTGCCCTGCTAAAGCAGGTTCACCTAGATCAGGTTGCACAGGAGCACATCCAGACAAGTTTTGAAAGTCTACAGAGAAGGGGACTCCACAACCTCTCTGAACAGCCTGTTCCAGTGCTTTGTCACCCTCAAAGTAAAGTAGCTTTTCCTTATGTTAGGCAAAACATCCTCTGTTTGGTTTGTGCCCACTGCCATTTGTCCTGTCATGGGGCACCACTGAGGAGAGTCTGGCCCCTTCCTCTTGACACCCAGTCTTTAGATATTTATAAATATTGATAAAAAGTTCCCCTTTCAGTCTTCTCTAGGCTAAACAGACCCACGTCTCTCAGCCTTTCCTCATAAGTGAGATGCTCCGGTTCCTTTATCTTTGTAGCTCTCTGCTGGACTCACGACAGTAATTCTCAGTCTCTCTTGACCTGGGGATCCCAGAACTGGACACAGGACTCCAGATGTTGCCTCTAGGGATAAAGTCTGAAAATCATCATTGTTAATGATCAGACATCTTTGTATTAATTCTACTTTCTGAAATACTGTGGAGTACAAAAAATATCTGTTGTCTGTGGAAGCAGTATGTGTGGCTCTTTTAATTAACTTCGTACCATAATGCTGTCTTTAGAATTAATATGAATTTAGTTGTGTGCTTGAAGGTTCTAAGTGCTGTCAGAAAGTAATTACCATATGTCTTTCTTCAAACCTGCTTATGGTGTGGAAGTCTTTGGAAGTCCCCTTTACATAGAGATGTGGTTCTCAGAATCCTTATTCTGTTAGAATGTTTTTCTAATTTGGAATATATTCTTTTCTTTCATGACGACTCTCAGGAATGTTTCAAATTGTGCTGGATGTTATCTGAAAGGTAGGTTAGAGTCCGACAATGAAAAATGAAGTGTGTGACAGAAGGAATCTGGCACATGATTCAGCCTTTTCCTGAACTTTTTTCTGTATAATGGGTTTTTTGTTTTCTAGAATGCTCTAGGAAGACGTATACTTATTTCAGTGCAGTGATTTGCTGTGAATTAATGAGAAATGCTGAAGCTTTCATATGTCTATTCTTTGATTTTTAAAATGTATGGTTTCAGTTAAAATAACTGCTGAATCTGAAATATTAACATCAACTGCCATCTTTAAACATTTCACTCCAACGAAACTGTAACTAAAATTCTCCAGCAACAGCATATGTCACTTGTGACACAGAATATATATGGTTTGAGATGGCTAATGAAGACACAAGAAACACTGTTGTTGCAAATTGTTATAGTGAGGAAAAGACAGTAAGAGAACAATACATTTTTTCCTCGAGGATCATGCAATTCCCCATGGTTCATTAGTTGCATTTCCATGGAATATGAGAAGATTTCTCTTATGCTCTGACTGAGGTTTCAGTTGCCTTTTGGAATATTTTCTTAATTACTATATTTATTAATAATTTATGAAAGTAGAAGCTTGTTTTATAGACATGATCTTGCTTATGCCTTTAGCCTTTGCTTTGTGGTCCTTTGTCCAATGGGAGTTCAGGTACTTGAAAAGACAATTCTCCTTAAGAAAGGAGATATATGGTAGGACAGCTTTTGCAAAAGGGATGTGTATGATACACAGCTGTCAGGGAAAAGGGTACATACAAAACAAGAGGGCTGAATTCAGTGTAGTACAGCAGCAATAATTCCTGACTGAAATAGTTCGAGGCTTGACCAAAATCAAATATAGCTTTGAAAGTGTACTATATGATTTAATTTGGAAATCAAATGCACTATTTATTCATTTATTTAAATGCTGTCTTGAAAACTTCTGTTCTAAACTAAAAGCACTGTGGGCTGAAAATATTCATTGGTGCTAGTCACATACTACTGAAGTGAAAGGCTAGTGTACAGATCCTTCTTTTCAAGATTATTGTGTATGTTTCTTTTTTATATTGGAAAGGCCACAGCATCATATCAATAAAATTTAAAACTTCTTAAATAAGACCCTTATATACAAAGCTAAAAAAAACCAAAAGCCCTGCAAATCATTTTACTCTGAGGTACCAGGTTCTAATAGCAATCTTGGAATGTGACATTCATTGTCAAGGTATGAAATTATTTATTATTTTTTATAATAACAGCGAAATTATTCTTGGGTTCTTCCTTACAACTGATAAATGATCATTAGTGAAATCAATGACATAAACATCAATGGGAACTATTTTTTTTCAAGATAATTTGATTCCATGTGAAATAATGATCATTACAACTCTTGGTTTTTTACAAAAATATCAAATGAATTTGTATTGATAACATCATTATAAGGATATATGTACTGTGGTTTATTTTGATTAAATTCCATTTATTAATAGTTTAATTTCATTACAACATTTATGTTCCTATGATGTACAATATGTTAGAGTCAGATATTTTGGTGCTTCCTTATCTACCTTTAAATACAGATAAGTTTTGTTTGTGACTCAACTGTGCTAATACTTTTTTGGTCAATTAATTCTAATCCTGCATGCTGCTGAAAAAGTTTAATAGTGAAACAGCTCTGCCATGGAAATGCTATGACCAGACAGCAATGATTATTGCATTATCATTTTGAGAAAGTGGAAGGGCAGCCAAGTGAGACATAGTTTTCTCCAAGTGGCTTCAGAGACTTCAATACTTACTACTGTAAGTTACCTTTTCCAATTTAAAGACAAAATCCCACTACTCTGCTTAATTAAAGCATTGCAATTCTTGCTGAAGGGAAAGGCTAAGTGAATGACCCATGCAGGTGAGACATTAGTCACAGACCAGTTAATCTTATGAGACTTATGAAACAGTGAAAACCAGATCTATAAAGGTTCTTAAGTATCAGTCAAAAGTTACAGGTCCTGAAAATTCAAACACCTGTGTCACATAACCCTGGATGTTCTTAAAAGCTGAGTACTCTTATTGTCAAAACTAAGATTTCTCACCCCATGAGGACATAAGCATTCCTGAAAGCACTGCACTAGAGCAGGAACGAGTAGCTCAGTTCCTATATTGCATCTTAATTTCAGGAAAATTTAAAATGTATTTTCTTTATCTTGAATTTTTTAACTAGTAGAGTGCAGAAATCTTTTGTATCATGTTCTTGAAAGTGCAAAAATAAAGACCAATTATATTTTAAAAGAAAGTCACATATATTCCTACAATAAGCATATAGTAAATTCCTTTCTCTTGTGATAAAATAGTAATTGAGATATGCTTTACTGCTCCAAATGAAATGACTATCAAGAAATGTAATCTGTGAAGTTCTAAGTATTCAATAGTCAATTTAGGAAATGCTAAATACTTAAAGGAGAGTGTTTTTAGCTCTGAAGATCAAGAACCTTTTATTGCTGTTTTATGTCTATAACATATCTATATGTTGATATATGTATGATATATGCATACACCATACAAATTAATATATACAGAAGTTAGTTATATAAAGAATATTTATTAAATACCATTTTCTACAATACTTGGTCTTAAGTAAAGTGAAATTAGTGTAAGTCTAGATGCTTAGAAGAACAGATTTGAGCTCATATGTTTTGTCTGAAAACTGTTATATTCTACTTTTACTCAATGGTAAATCAGTACAGGGGCTGGAATAAGTTCTCCTTAAGCATATATCCAAATGAAAAGACAATTAAAAATGATTAAAAAAAATCTTAAACCTCAAATTATTATTTGGAGAGCCCCTGCTCTTAGTGTTATTCAAAATTAATTAAGTTCTGTGAGTTCATAAAATGTACTCTGCCATCACAGTGCTTCTCCCTAATATTAGGTCTTTGGATTAATATGCTATTGCAAAGTTTGATGTTGGTTCCTATTAAGAAGTAGAGTTATATTTTTTTCATAATGGGATTTAATGTCAGTTTAACCAGCCTTAATTAAACTTTGGCTTATAAATCATTTTATTGTGAAGTGCAATGAAATTTTCTGAGGTTTATGGCTTTTTAATTAAAATGTATTAAGCCAACTTGTGGTTAAGTGCCTGCAAACTAGTTTCCTTACATTTCCAAGCTATTGTACAATGTTCTAGTCACACAATTTAAACTTTATTGGGAGTCAAAGGATTAAAAAAAATTAACTGGGTCATCTTTTGATTTAAATATTAGTTATGTAAAGATAACTGCATGGTTAATACAGACCATGACCCATATATAGAACTTTAATGTTCTGTTGTGTTAATGTCCCATTTTGAGTGTATATGTACAGTTAAAATCTTACTTATTGAAAGTTGCATGTAAAAGTATTCACATTCATAATAAGCATCACTTTCAACTTTAACTAATTTATTCAATTTTCACATTTTATGGGTAGGGCTAGAGTATAATGCTGATGTTTTAAATCTTATACTATTTTTTCTCTGTATTACATACATTTTTTCAGTAATACTGTGTTACTTCTGTTTCAGTTCCTGATGACCTCTCATTTTACTTTTGTGAAGTCTATCCAAAATATCAAAGAAATTTATTATTATCCTTTATCAACCAGATGCTGTGACTTACTTCTGTAACACTTTTTAAATTTTTGGTTTACATAAAAAATTAGTTTGTTTGGGGTTTTTTTCCAGGAGGAGGGTCTTGTGCCTCCAGTCTATGCCTATTTCACTTACTTTTACAATTGTCTGTAGATTAAGAATATGGGAATATATTTACAATTTCTCCACAGAAAAATATTCCTAAAAGAAATATACTCTTTTATATATATGTATATACATACTCAGAGAAAGATACTCTGCAGAACTGTGCTTCTCTTGTGTCCTGTTAATGTAGGGTAGGTAGTTCAGTAACCTTTGTTTAGTTTATAAAGTTCATATCTATGTGTTTTAGGGGGTTTTGGTAGTTATTTCTATATGTATTATGAATTTAAGTGCTGTGAAATTTTAATTGCTCTATACATTGTGCATGTTAACTGTATGTTAACAGTCTGTTCTAGACAAGTTCAAGAAATACTGCTAAATTCCTGGTGTTGATCTTCCTTTCAGCCTGGTCATATGTACAGACAGCCATCATCTGGATATTGATAACCTAACCGTATATGAATGACAAGCTATTTAAGAAATAGATCTGATAGTGAAAAAGGAAAATGCAGTGTATACATGTAAAGTTTTACAGTATATTGGATGTGCTCAGTTGTAACTGAGTTTATAAAAATTTCAAAAAATAATCATTCTGCCCTAGCTCTTACTAATTCTGACAATTTTAATTAAAATATTACTATATAATTTTCATTTTTTTCTGAATATATTAATATATTAATTACATCAATCGCTGTTGTATTCTAACAATCTTTGGGGTTTTTTTTGCTCATAAGCTATAAGAAGGCTGGGTATGGCAGTTATTGAGTAATCCTACAGTTTATTAGCTTTAACAGGTGCTTTTATTTTCTTCCAGTATTACTGAATCTGAAATATTTTCTTCTCAGGAGAACATAATGGAAGTTATAAGAAATCAAGAATTTTTACTTCTGCCAGCTGAAGAACTCCATAAACTTCTTGCTAGTGATGATGTGAATGTTCCTGATGAAGAGACCATTTTCCATGCCTTAATGATGTGGGTGAAGTATGATATGCAGAGGCGATGCAATGACTTAAGTATGCTACTTGCTTATATCAGATTACCACTGCTTCCACCTCAGGTATTTTTAAAGTATTATTTAATAATTATATCATCATCATCACTGATACTGTGTTTATAATCTGTAACTGCTGAGTACTCTGGGTGTTTAAAGGCAAAGTTATTGAGAATTAGAAAAAAAATGAATGGCAGCCCTTCATCCAGAGTGACATCAATAAACTTGAGGATTTGACCAACATATACCCAAGAAGTGAAGAGCTGTGAAACTGAAGAGGAATAACTGCAGTTGTCATAACATGCTGAGAAAGACAGGCAGGATAGTAAATATTCTCAGACAAAAATTCTTGATTATATGATTATAACACATTATGGGATTATGACAGATAACTGGACTGAGTATGAGCCAACAGCATGAACAGCCTGTCAGCAGGCCATATAAAGTTATTTTTCCTGTAATACCTGGTGCTGCTAGGCTGTAGCTGGAATATTGTTTCCAGTTTTGAACTCCACAACCTGAAAGATGTAGGAACAAACTGGAAAAGGTCAAGTGGTGAGCTACCAAGATAATATGTCAGGTGGAAGAGGAGAGACTGAGGCAGCAGGCTTGTTTAGTCTGGTGAGGAGGAGGCTGAACAATATTTTAATGGCAGCTTAAGACTTTTGAAGTGAATATCATGGAATGAAATTTTTCTTAGAAGCGTCATAAAATGTAAGAAAAGACAAATGCCCCAAGTTTTAGCCTGAACAGTTCAGGTTGGACATTGGTTGCAGGGGGGAATCACTTGTAAAGCAGTGATGCCAGTTAAGAAGCTAACACATGAACTGCAATCCCTAAGGGTTTTTTTATTAACCTGCCAAGCACTTACAAAAGATAACTTAAACTATACACACACCCATCTCACCTCTACTTCTTACTGTGTAGAAAGAGATCAGATGCAGGCATTGATGGTTACTGGTCTTTGCTCTGGTTCTTATTAATATAGAACCAAGATTAAGAAGTTTACTTTGCTTTTCAATAGCCTTATGTAAGATATCAGGTAATGTATGTACGTGTAAGGTATGTAATGATCTCATTCTCACCTAGACACCTTTTCCCATGAAAGGTTGGACCAGAAGGTATTTCAAAGTCCCTTCCAACCTGGGCTGTTCCATGATTCTATGGTATATAAAGTAATAATGGAAATAATTTAGAGGCAAGACTTCAAACTACATTTATGTACTGCAATCAACAGGGATTTTACTTCAACACATTCTTTGCTTACCTTTGCACTGGTGATTGCATATAAACCAGTTATCCTTACATTATGAAGCTAAGTGTTGTAGCTCTTTATTGCCTTTGATAATGGCAAATTAACAATTTTTTGGTAGCTATGTCCACACTCCACAGTACCTGCTTTTGGGTTCCCTCTGGTGTCTCACTGGCTCTAACACATAAGGATACCCTGAGACACTGCCAACAGCCCTAATGTCCCTCATTTATGCCACAGTATGGTGTCCAGATTATGTGTTATCCTCAGGAGAATATTCTGGATTCCTTTAGTATCTGAAGTATCACTATATCCCATGTTTAGCCACTGAATGAAATCTTAATTTCCACTGCCTGTCATAGATAAGCATCACAAATGTAAACATATCGTTGGTATCTTACATCATTGACATCCACCTATAAACACCTAAACCAGTTGTGTTAACCTCAAACTTAATTCCATTCTGTATCTTTTAGAAAATTTCTCATAAAACTTCTTTATCCTGATTCAAGTCCAAATTTTAGAGAGAACATGTTTCTTGCTGAACAGCCAGGAGAGAACTGACCAGTAAGTAGGGTATATATAAAAGACAAAGTATCAGTTTCAGAACTGTTTGTAAGAACTTTCAAAAAGCAGTATTTTAAAGTGATATAATTCTGGTAATTCTCTGTATTTTTTTGTCTACTTTAATCTATGAGTTGTACTAGATGATCCTAAAGGGTCCCTTCCAACTCTGGCGATTCTGTGATCTGAAAATTAATCCTTCTGCACTGGTGATTGTCTATAATTGAATAATGCGTTATATAAATATTTGCTATGATGCTAAAAAAGTGATGCTAAAAGTATTTTTTCCAAATTAAAATTAAATATAACAATGCTTCAACAGAAAATTATTGAGAGCTTGAGGTAAAATTTATTTTTCATTACTAAAAGGTGAAATTTGTTTGCATATAGTTTATACTTAAGTATACATTAAACAAAACACTCTATCACATTGCACTGAAAACTAACTAAAGAGCTCTCTGGAGAGAAGCCAGGTCAAAATTAAAAATTAATCATTGGACCTTTGAGGAAAAAAGGTTTGAGTTCCTCACATTTAAATTCACTAAAGAGATGAAGTCATAGACTGCAAAGATTTTTAACACAATAGAGAGATTGTACTGAGATCTTCTTAAAGTGAAGGCTTAAATTTACAACTTGAGTTATGATACCTCATTTCACTTTCAAGCTGCAGTAATTGTATTGGCAATGTAATCAGACCTGAGTAATAAGATATCAAACAATGTAATTCAAAATTCAACAGAAGAATTTAGGAGAAGGCAAGCAGTATTAACATGTTAAAAAGAAATGATCATGAAGCTAAAAATAAATAGAACCTGCAAGGTTGCCATAGAACTGAAGTTTTATTTTCCTTCTTTCCTGAAACTATTTTCTAAATTAAAGCAATTCATGTTTCTTCATTTGAGTCAAACTAGAAAGATTAGTGGCTTGACCAATATAAGAAATTATTTCACATTATAATAGATAAGATTTAGTTACTTCCTTTCAATAGATGTTCCAAAAGTTTTGTGTTGATCTGTACAGAATGTGTCTTAATTAATGTTCATTTTCACTCTTGAAGGATTCAGGCAGAGTAAAAATTTGATTGGAACCTTAAACTTTGTTAATACTGAAGTATTTTAGGCTGTTTACTTGAACTTACAAGCTTATCATAAATAATTCTTATTTTTTTGTAATAGCATTCTTCACTGAGAGTAAGCTAAAACACAAAGGTGAAAACCAAACAAAAAGTACTGTTAAGATGACACATTTTGAGTTCAAAAACTCTAAGAAGTCACATAATACATACATAAGTGTGATCCCTCTGAGCCTTCTCTATGCTGAACTATGTCAGCTCTCTCAGCCTTTCTTCACAGGAGAGATGCTCCAATCTTTTATTCATCTGTATGATGCTTCACTGAATCCTCTACCTTATGTCCATGTCTGTCTTTTACTAAAGAACCTAGAAACTAGAACAGGGCACAGCACTTCAGGCTTGGCCTCACCAGTGCTGACTAGAGAGGAAGGATCACTTCCCTTGACCTACTGACAATACTTTGTCTAATGCAGTCCAGAATGCTGTTAGCCTTTTTTGCAGCAAAGGTACCCTACTGGCTTCTTTTCTGCCAAGATGTTTTTCAGCTAGGTGACACTCAACACATATTGGTGCATGGATATACATACACATACACATTTGTTTCATTCTTTTATAGTAGACTCTTCATGTGAACCTTTTAATTAGAGATGAGGATCTATGGTTGTTGAAAGATATACCCATTAAGGTCTGGTTAAAATAGCTAAAGGTGTTCTTGCCTATTTCCCTGGTGGCTGTCTTAACCCTTCATCTAAGATTGCCTTCTCCACGATGAATGATGCAGTGATTACAATCCCCCCAGCTTAGCAAGCAAAACAGTTCACCTGAATCCTTGCTAATTCAATATAGGTGAAACTCTAATGTCATCTGTGGTTGAAGGTAAAATACTAACTTCTGGCCCTGAAGACAAACAGTATAGAAGAGTTTATATCACTGAATTCTCTTTATCTTTCCTCCTTTCCCAAAACAGAATGCTTTCTTCTATGCCTGTATCTCCTACTCCTGTTTGGGGCTTGGGCTGGATGACCTTTAAAGGTTCCTTCAAACCCAAACCATTCTATGATTCCTGACTCAGGCTATACCTGGAAAATTTCAGTGCAACTTACAGCATATTTGAGCCTCTTCCTAGCCCTATTTTGATGCAATCACATCAAAATTTGTGTGGCTTCTACTGGGCAAAACATTATTTTTACGGTGTTTGTTATGGTAAGTTGCTAGTGAATTTACAAGCAAGAGTTAGGAGTTAACACAGTATATGGAGTGCCTAGAATAATATGACTAGTAAAGAATGAGAATGTTATACTTGCATTTTAATGTTTCTCAGTAAAGATGTGCATGATAAAAAGAGCACGGATATTTATTTGCAGAATTGGTCAAGTTAAAGATAACTTGTACTCCATCAGTAAGATGTTTGAAATGGGTCTGTTGCAAATGCTTGTAATAGCAAATCATTGGTTAGTTATGAAAGATAAAATAGCATAGTGTAATGCATAGATATTATTGCCTTTCTCTTTACAACACTTATAATAATATCACTTTTAGAGGCTTACAAAACACATCAGTAGAATAATGCATACACTGTGGCTCAGCTCCAGCAAAACTAATAGAGGCATCTAAATTAGATTTCTTGCCCAGGAGCAGAAACAATCCAGTCCTTATAAAGTAAAGTACTTAAATTCTCTGTAAGTCACTGAAGAGAAAGTGAACTAATCTGTCTGGGTTCTGTTCTTATTCATATAAGGATGTTGTAGGGAACCTGTAGGAAATGCTAAACCTCTAAATCCCTCAGAATGCACACATTACATCTGACTGTACACGATTTTAAAAGTGTGTACAAATTTGCATATAATAATTGAGTAGAAACCCTTTAAATCCTAGCTTGGATAATTGACATTGGGAGGCAAACTTGTAAATTCCTTCTACAGCTCAGCTGGTATTTGGCAAAGAGGTATTTCTCTGTACTTTTACAAAAACAATTAACCAGCCAGTCATGAGACTGAGGTTCATCAAGTTCTGACCTTTTCAATATATATTGGGCTAGTTGAAACTATTGAAAGATCCTTTGCTTAGCAAAAGTGGAGGGTATCACTCTGTCAGTCAATCTCTTTCTCCTTCAGAGCAGTGTGCTTGATAATATGAAGTGATAACCTTTTTCATTTCTCTAAGCATCTCTAGCATCACTAAAGTGCAGCTGATATGAATTCACACCTAATTAGAGTTCTAGGTATTTTAGTTCTAGGTTTTTAGTGGTTCACACCTACTGGTCAGGGGTAAGTGGTAAGTATGTATGTATGTATGTATATATATATATATATATATTCTGTCACCCTCTACAACATTTTCTGACTTCTTTCAATCATTTCTAAGTAGATTGGATACCAGGAGGTTATAACTTGCATCCTTCTCAGCAATGTGTGTGTAGACTTCTCCACATCAGCTAGGTTCATGACCTCCCACTGGAGGCAACAGCCACTTAGTGCAGTTCCCAGCACACAAGAACAAACCTGTGTGCTGATTTGAGAGGTGCTGATGATCATAATGCTGTCTGGCTCACAGCAGATTTTCTGTAAGCATTCCTTCTAAAATCCAGTGCCATATTTATTGGCCCTGTGTGGATTCTTAGACACAATGCAAGTGAATTAATCAATCATTCAATTTGAATGTTGACCTGTATCAGAATAATGTAAATTTGGGAATGTGAGGAAATTTGATCTGGTACAATGTTCATCTTGGGAAAGTTTTTCTGGGAAAAGGGTAATAAAATATGTAAGAGATGAGTTGGACTTCCCTTCTCTAATGGTGAGTCCCTATTTTTGCAGGGTAGTGCTTTTTCCTGCATACTTCCTTCTCCCTTAAATTAGTTCTGCATAGTAGAAAAAAATATAATCAGAGACATAGGGATGGTCCAGACTATAGGACATCATGTTCAATATATAAGCTCGGGGAGTTGTTATGGGGCGGGAGGTGGTGGTTGCTGCTCCAGGACAGTCTGCGTATCAGCCAGCAGGTGGTGAGAAATTGCATTGTGCATCACTTGTCTCTCTTGGGTTTTATTTCTTTTTGTTATTTTCCTTTTAATTCCTATTGTTGTTGTGGTTTATTTTAGTTTAGATATTAAACTGTTCTTATCTCAGCCAAGTTTTACTTCTTTTTTCTGATTCTCTTCCCCATCCCACTGGGGCTGGAGGGGAGGAGTGAGCAAGCGACTGCAGGGTGCTTAGCTGCTTGCTAGGGTTAAACCATGGTAATTTCTTATGTAGTACATTGACAATATTCCAAAATATGCATGGGTTTCAGAATTATGATATTGCTCTTTTCCTCAAGGATTAGAGAAGAAAAAATAGAAGATACTCTAAGAGAAATTCAACTCACTTAACTTATTCCTAAAATATTTAGGAAGCAATCATCTAAACTATGTGATAGGTATTTATTTTAAGAAGGCTTTCATAGCAAAATAAGTATTTTCTTCATTTATGGTAGAGAGAGCCTAGCATGATGACATTAAAATGTACATCTTTGCATCACTATAATTATGTATAGAAACTTTACAGCTTAGATTTTTCACTCCTTATTTCAGCCAGTATTTTAAAATACATAGATTGATAAAATAGTTGTGAGACCCTTAGAGGCTGAGGATGAGAGGAGTAACACAATTGCTGTTTTCTTAAACTGAATAACATTTGAATCAGTAACACATCAGGGTTATAAGTAAATTAGTAAAATTAGTGCTAGTTTCAAAGATAGACCAAACAGTAGTAATAGTCTAACAAAAGTCAGTATGTGTGCCAAAAAAGTGTGGGCATATTTACAAATTAAGGTAAAATTAAAGTTTGACCAGTGTTATAAAAGACAACAAGGGACCACTTATAGGAAATAATATTGAAGATTATAATAAATGTGCTCATTAAATCTTTGCTTTGGGAAAATGTTGATGTTTTTAAAGTGGTTTCAACACTGCTGTTTAATTACTTACCACAGATGCTACTGATGAATATTTCAATCCCATAACTTAGTTTATTCAAGGCAGTGGGGAAAAAAAAAAATCAGTTTCTTCATTTTTATATCAAATGTGGAGCTTCAGAGTATGTGAGTGTGATTGTTTATCTAATATATTCATTTTGGTAACCTAATGATAGGTTAAGGAAAACAAACTTCAACTATGCTATGTTCTTTTTGGGGTTTGTACCCAGATGAAGGGGAGAGATAAAGAGGATTTAGGATTGTAACTGAAGGGTAGAAAGCTGTTTGAAAATTTCTTCTGAATATGAAATTACCTTTAATGTGTGGAGGAAAAAAATTGGAATTACACATTTCAAACACTGAACACATTTCTTGTGCCACTGGCTATGATCACCAAAAATACCAGCTTATTAGATGTCAGAGTTCATTTGTTAGACAGAAAACACAATTAGATTTTTTCCAAAATTCCCATCCAATGCTGTTCACTGTTATTGCCACGTGACTGATCCCTTTGCAGTATTTTACCCCCCTGCATACATAACAGATAACAGACATACACACAGAATAATGAAAGTCTTACGTGTATAAGCATTAAATTTTAATGTAGATTATTTGTAATAGAAATAATTAGCAGTATGTTTCAAGAAAGAACTGGCCTAGAGTTTCTTAAAGATCCTTAAGTCTGCTGCTGCTTATTGCTGAGGAGAAAACAACCTTACTCTGAGAATACAGAAATCTGAGGGATTTAGTATAGTCTTTGTGAGCTGGATGAACAGCTGGGTTGACTAACTCACACATTATGAATAATTTAGTCCACGAGCAACACAAATATTGAATTTCATGTCCTGAGTATTTGTGTTACTACTGAAAAATGCCTAGAAATAATCTCTGAGCTAAAATAGGTTTACTAAAATCATTCATTAAACATGAATAATAAAGAATTCCAAACAGAATTTTCAATGAGGTGAAAAAAAAGGTAGGAAAAAAAAAAGTGAGACATGCTAGATTAGAGAAATCATTATTGCAAATATATTTAATTATTTTATTTCTCAGACAATATATTGAAATGTTGTTCTTAAAACAACTAAAATCTTAAATAAAAATAAATTAGGTATAAGCTTTTTAAAGAAAAATTCAGCTTAAGCCCCCTAATTACAAAAACAGTCAAGGGAGTAAAGCAGATGATTATGTAGGATTTAGGTCAAGTCATTCAATTTCTAACAAAAGAGATCTTTAAGTAATATTGCTTAAGGTTTGATTGCATAAAATGGGATTTAAAAATGGAGTTTAAACTTCAGCTCCATACATGATCAATTTGTGACCTTGTGATATCTACATTTAGGAGTTCAGAAAAGATCACTTCAGTATTTTTTAAAAGACTTAAAGGAGAGAGTGAGGGAATGTTGAACTTCTTTAATCTACTTTAGTTAAAATCTATTTGCAAATCAGGACCTAGATAAAGAATGACTTTGATAATAACAAAAAATAACCTCAAAGTGCAAAAATTGGTTTGAAATAATTTATGACTGCAATATATTTTATGTTCTTTCAAAATATAGTAATTTTAAAGTAAGAGTTAAGTTGTAAAACATATTTGTACTAAATTCACAATTATATGATTCCTGAAGTTGTACCTTCTGTTATGCGAAATTAAGTGAAATGCTTATGTAAAAACCTAGCCCAATTTTCAAATTAATATATTGTTTCTGATGTGTTTTCTAGGCACTATTATAAGTTTTAAACTAAATTGAAAAGATTTTTTTACTATATTGTTGTTCTCTGAATGTAATTCTTAAACATGGTAAGGCAAAAAATGGATACTTAATCAATAGCCCCAAATACTTGCAGTTCCTCATGTAAACAGTGCAAACATGCTGCTATTTTTATTCCTTCAGGCATTTAAATAAATATCTTGCATTGTCAAGAGAGCAATAAGTGTCTCTTACTTAAATCTGTTCTTTCCAAGAGTATATGATATGCAGGAAATTCACTTAATGTTGTGAGAGCAAAAATTAAAGTGAAGTTGAAAGAAGCAAGCCATATTTTAATTCCATTCCCAAGTACTTCTCTGTAATTAATTTCATAGTTACCTTTCATTTTTTACCTTGGACAAAAGGAGTAAAATTATTTTAGAACTCTAACCCATAGTATTGCAGAATTGTTGATTCTGAGTTGCTTTTATCCACTTTTCAAGTATGTAAACATGTTCATATAAAAAGGATACAAGTAAGGATATTTAAAATTGGAGAAGGTGGTCAGAAAATGGGCTGTAAATTATCAACTGAAGCAGGAGAATTAGAAAAAATTAGAGGTTATATTTTCTGCAGGAAAAAAAAAAGAAAAAAAAAAAATTTTGTAAAAGGTTTTAATTCTGAAGATATCAGTCCAAAACTCAAAACCTGTTCTTTAAAAAATTCTGTTTATTCCCTTTCTGTTTGGTAATATATAGAGTATTATGTACATGTTTTCAGGATTATGTGGCTTTGCCTATGAAAGAATTCTACAAAAAAAGGAAAATAACACTTTATTTCAGTATACAAGGGAAACTAGACTGGCAGTTTGGTAATTTTTTGGTGTTGTCTCTTGTCATTGAAAACCTATTAATGAATCTTGAGTCCCACAAAGAGTATTTGCACATGCTCTTAAGTTCTTTCATGTATGTCAGGGAGTCAAATTATTGAATATTTCCTTGTAATGCCAGATAGATAATTGCCATAAATGTGAAAAACTTGCGTGATCTGTTAAAAAATGTCTGTTAAAGGAGACTAATTGGTAATTGGTTAATTCAAAATTACTTGTAACATCATAGTTCCTAGTTGTAAGCACTAAGCCTAAAATCTCTCTGTTCTCATATTAAAACATTTGTATGTTTTTGCTACTCTACTTTGTGACACTAAGTAGATAAAATGATTTAACATAAAAATATAATCAGGTGTGAGAATCATCTAGAATGTGTTAAACTAGTTTAAAGATTAGGACTCTGCATTGGAAAATGAAATTGATTTGAACAAAGCCTATCATGCCTTCCAGAAAGAAAGGCAATACCTTTGGTATGCTGTTTCATTTCTCAGTGTTATTGAACTTTCAAATCAACAAACAAATAAATAAAGTTCTGTCACTCCTAGAAAAGTGTTTTACTACTTGGATCATGAAAAGCAGCACTCATGCTTCTCTAGCTAATTTTTAACAAGATTTATAGTAATACAAAACCACGACTTAAAGGAAAACGTATTACTCCTGATTTAAACCTTCTCAGTGAGATTAGCATTTAAATCAGCTGCCATAAGTTTTATTTAAGTTTTTAATAATGGCTGATTCAATGCCTGTAGAGTAAACCAAAGATTTTGTTCATATAACCATCATTTTAATGGCAGAAAAGACACAAATATGTGGAGTCAGGCAGAATCCTGAACTGATTTATCACCAAATGTATTCATACAGAAGTAGATACATTTGGTATGCTGTTAATAGTATTAGCTGAATATACTGCTGTTTCTACCTAAAAGCTTTAGTTTCAGTGGAAATAATTAAGTTTGACATCAAGCTGTTCTTGGAAAATGATGTAACAAAACTGTTTACAAACATTGCAGAATTGCCTTGAAAAACATACTTTCTTCATGATCAATGTACCTCTGAAAGATGTAAATGACAATTGCTGATGAGTTCCCAAGAGTTGCAGAGCCTATGTTCAGCTCTCTCAAGGGAGGCTGCATAATATTTTTTTTTTAAATGCAGCATTTCAACAAACTCTTAGGACAAAACAAAGACAATGAACATAATTAACTCTATTTTGTTTATCACATAAGTTCAAAAGTTTTAAAATAAGGATTTGAAGCTTAAACATTATTAAACAATTAGACTTTACAGCAAGAGGATTTGTGTCCAACAGAAGTAGCTCAGAGATTATTTGTCTTGTAAGCAAGTAGTACTTTGTGAGGAACATTTTTTTTTCCTATCATCTTTGCAGTGGAGCATAAATAGCTTAGATGTTATTTCTAGAAATGGGTGGATACAGTTTTAATCAGAATAACAATGAATTAGGTTGAAATCTGCAGGTACAATAGTATTAACAGGCATTTCTTGCAGTTGTCTTACACACAGAAAATAGTGTCAACCAGTTTATTCTTTTCAGCACATTAGGCAACTGAAATACTTCCATTCATATCCCAATACAATAAGGTAGGCATAATGACTTTTTCTTCCACCAGCTTTAGACAGATAAATGCCCTCTAATTGGAGGTTTTTTTCCAAAGATGCACAGTATTTCCTAGTAGCTAGAGCAGCATAAGCATGGTAAGACTTTGAAAGTGGAGTGAGAACTCTTCTTAAAGAAAGTTTTAAAAACTTTTTCATTTTAATTATTTTTATAATTTCCATGAATTCATACAAACCCTTTATTTGCTTTTCATTTTAATCTGTACAAACAACAATCATGACCTTACATTTCAGAAGGCTTTATTCTTTCCTGGTATCTGCATTACTATGATCATCAACAATAACCAGCCATAACAAATCTGTATGTGGAAGAAGACATATAAAAGAACAATGATGACTAATCAAATGCCTGTCTTACAAGCCATTCAATATGCAAACTTCAGGTCATTCCTTCTTCATATTTTTGTTTCATATGATGTGACTCTCTGACTCAGGGTTGTGAAGTGACTTGAGATACATTTTGGATCAAGATAGAGACTCATGGGCTTTGTTAAACAAAATGTGACATAAAAATCCACATCTCATTTATTCACAGTTCATTTAAAAAAATTTAAGCTTTTTATTCTTCTGTTATGTTTATTAATACTATTAAGATAAGGCTAATCCTGTGTTCTGCATAACATTGGCATGTAAGTATCTAAGGGCATAGGACTCCAAGGTTTTTTACAGGAAGAATGCATCTAGAGCCTGGAATTATATTTAGAGAACTGGAAGTTCTCACTGGAAGTGTTTGAGTATGAAATTTAATAGCATTCAGGTTGTAGTTATACGTTACTAAGGACTATTCAAGATTCTAAATCACAAAGAATAGACGTGAGCAGATAAGAAACCACATAAAGCATAATTTTGAATTATGTTTTGCCCCCTTTTAGCAGCAACTATCACTTGAAAAAAAAAAGAAGATAAAAACTTTTGCATGTGCCTAGTAGCTTACTTTGTCATGCAGGAGGTTTAGTTTGCCCTGACTGAGTGAATATTACCATGTCTTACACTTTACATAAGGTAGGAAGTTCTACCTACATAATCAGGGATGTTCTCTGCTTCTTCAGAAGGATGACAATGTTGTGAAAGTTTTTTTGAAACAGTTCTTTGGCTCTCCCATTGTCTTGTAGTCTCTCCCAAGAGTGGTTGTGCAGGAGAGGGGAGGGTGATTATTTCCTTTCCAGGGAGATGGCATCCTCTTTTTCACTAGTAGTGGTGGATTTCGTCCTGGATGACACACATTCAACAGGGGAGAATGAGACCCACATATCTCTCAGATGAGCATTTATGTAGAATATGTGAGGTTTAACAATATCATTCAGATCAACTTACCTGTTCACTACTATATCACTGCTGCAAATCAATAGGATAAAGGAGGGACTGGGGAAGATCTGTCAGGGAGCAACAAAAATACAGATGCTCCCGAAGGAAGGAAGATGGGAGGAGCTGAAGGTGACAGCAAGGCAGGCAGAAATAAGGGCACAGTCCCATAGTGCACCCACTGCCAGATACTGTACCAGTACCAAATCACTTCTTTTGTGCTTATTAGACTTGACTTTGCTTTTGGCAGTACTTGAGTATTTTTCACTTTGTATCTCAAATGGAAAGTGCTTCACTAAGTTGAAGCATACCTGCTCTCTGCAGGGTTATGTTGAAAGTAAATTAGACATACAGCTGAAAAAGGACCTGGTGGGGGTTTTAACTGGGAAAATTGAGAAGCAGTGTGACACAAAGTTACTAAAATTCTCGGGATATTGCTAGTCTGAGAAGTTTCAGCAGTGCTAGAAGTAACTGCTGAAGTAGAATGGAAGTGGACCTTCTGGGAAGCAACAGCTCTGTGAGTATCCACATTACAAAACACAGAAATCTTAATTTAATGTTAGATACAATTCTCTCTTAATGAAGTATGTCATGGCCATGGATGATCAAGCTGAATATAATACAGTTTCCAGGGAAACATCCTTACTAACTGAATTTCCTGATCAAGTGCATCCTGATTTAATAAAAATATATTTATTATTTTGATGTAATGAAGAAGGATAGCTATGGAGTTAAAAAATATTGAAACACTTTATTGAAATTTAGACAAGATGAAATAGTTAGCTTTATATGACTTTTGGTTTCTAAACAGTAACTTTTATTTCTTTTTTCTTTTTTTCCTTACTCACAGAGATTAGCCATTAGGATGTTCAGAAGTAGTGTTGATCATGTCAGCCCCTGTACTAAAAGAAGTGGGTAGAAGGGGGAAATGAATATATTTCTCAAAACTATTTTTCCCATATCTTCACAGCTGGGAAAGGCTTTGGAATATTATGGTTTACCCCCTAAGATTTTTTCTTTTTATTTGCTGTTACTTTTTTTAGTTAGTTAATTGGGGTTTTTTTTGACAAAAAGATTTTTATCTTTTGGCCATTGAGTAATTTTTTTAAATTATTTTGAGTTTTTTAGGACAATAAACATGTTTCTGTCTGTTTTAGAAGTTTTATTTTTAAATGCGTAGGTTTTTTAAATTTTTAATTGGAAAAAAATAAAGATTCAGCATTTATTTGTGCTTGGTGCATGAAATCTCAGAATTTTGGGTCTGGAGTGTTCACTGATTGTAACTGTTTTATTTGAAATGCCTGGGAACTCAGCTGGAATATCTCAATAGACATAAGTATTTGCTTTAAGAGCCTAGGCACAGATTGGAGCATCAGAATAAAGAAGTAGCTGTCTGATAGGAAGTCACCAAATATGATTGTTGGACTTTAAGCCTTATTGATATAATAAACTTGCCATAAAAATCTTGTCATCAATTCCTTTAGGCATTAACAAGTACAGATAATGTAATACATTACCTCAAATTTGTGCAAGGGAAACTAGTAATTTAATTTCTCAGCTTTCTTGTGCCTGTCTTCTGTTAAATTAATTGTTGACAGAGTGCACTGTTTGGTTCAATAGCCCTAAATACACATTATATTATTTTACAGCGGAAGACATCATCTTACCACAACCCTGAACATTGTTTTTCTTCAGACCTTTGGTTTTTAATCTGAGTAGTGTGCTGAGCACTTCAAAGGGAAAAAAATTGCTAAAAGGGTATATTAATCTTAATATTATGGAATATAAATTAGCCTAGTCTGATAAAATTTACTTAATACCACTGTGCACACTTTAATCTTCATATTTGGTAATGTTAATTGTGTAGTAACCAATACCAGAAAGCAAACACACAGATACACACATCGTTATCATATGTAGCATACAGAATGATTGCTTTTAAGTTCTTCATAATCTGAAGTTTCTGAGCCCTTTCACTAATATCATGGGTGTTAAGATTATAAGGATACATTCTTTGGAAAGTTATTAAAAATAAATTTTTCAATACTTTCTGAGATTTGTGTTTTCCTCTACATGCAAGGGAAGGTAAATGTGGAAATAAATTAGACTTTAACCAAAGACTCAGTTTTCTTAATTGCATTTCTTTGATTAAAAAATACAGTTAACACCCCCCCCCCCCCAAAAAAAACCCAAAAAAACAAAAAACAAAACCAATGATTATTCTACTATTCCTGTACTGACCCTGGCTCATTAATATATTAAATTTAAAAGCATTTAGAAATGCTGTATTACAGTCAGAGTAGAAACACTCACTAGCTATGAGGGAAGAGAATAGAATCTTGATACTTAAAGTCATAAGGTTAGTTGTGAAGGTAGTAAGCGTTACTTTACAATACAGTTCAACAAATATATGAGTAATATAGACTTTAATGCACTTCCTGATAAAATTTTAAGGGGCTGCCATTTTGACTGAAAATAGCATACTTTGGGAGCTGACCATTTTCCTGTAAAAAAAGTCAATATCATAGTTTAAGAAAATGTTCAAGTATATTTTTTTTTAACATGCAATTTATTTGCAAGCATTTATGTCAATCTGTTAACCTCATCCATGGATAATGACCCTTTTAAAAACACTGCCATCAAGGAACACAAATGTCTCTGCTGGTTTTTCCATGTCTATTACTATATTGGGGGTTTGTTTGTTTTTATCTTCTGTTGCTAGGGGTTTTTTTGTTTGTTTTGTTTTTAGAAATAAGGAATGTTCGTGGAAGGTATTACACAGAATACTATAAAATGTTGTTATATAGCTTCACAAAATATGCTTTCAAAGAGATACTTTATGGACTGAAAATCCTGATGGATCTTTTCAGTGTCATATTGGAAATTATTAAAAATAAGTCAGGCTATAACCTACAAGAGAATACTTAATTTTCTTCAATGTCTTCATTTAGAGAGTAGCAAGATTATGGTCTTAATGGATGGTGAAAGTGACCATAAATTTGCCTAGAGTCTCTTAAAAATCAACTAAATATTTACTTTCCTGCCAATCCTCCAAGAAAAAATAGCCCTGCAAAATCCTTTATTCTACAATTAAGTGATTTATGTATGACATCCTTTTTGTGATCTTCTGTCACTGCATGGTATTGCTTTTCTAGGAATTTCTAGCATTTTTGATTCATGATTGTGTCCACTCACAGATATTGGCTGACCTAGAAAACCATGCGCTTTTTAAGGATGACCTGGAATGCCAGAAACTTATTCTGGAAGCCATGAAATATCATCTTTTACCAGAGAGAAGAACTCTCATGCAAAGTCCAAGAACTAAACCTAGAAAATCTACAGTTGGGACACTTTATGCTGTTGGAGGAATGGATAACAACAAAGGTATTACAGGTTATTTGTTACTTTCTAAATGTTATATTTTGCATTTTCTTTATTAGAAAATAGTGAATTAGCTTTCTATTCTAAGATTGGGGTTGAGGTGTGTAATCAGTCAAGAAATGCTGCTAAGTCTTTTGATCCTATCAATATCTACTGATACTTAAGGAAAAGTTTAATGCTATTACAGAAAATAAACTAAGTTTTGAGTTTATTTTTTTGTTCAAAATTATTATAATTTCATAAAGTATTTTAACAAAAAATCTAGCATCACATTTGTTTACCTTAGTTCTAGCTTTCTAGAAATTGTTTCATTTGTAAGTGAGTCAAATATGTACACTCCTTTTCTAATGAATAAAAAAAGGAGTTTGATAGGTAGTGTATTCCATCCTTGAGTAGGTATCTGAAATTGTGGTTGATTCATGGGCTTCTGCTGCAGAAACTTATCAATCTTGTAGAGAAAAAATCCTAGACAACTAGCTTAAACTAGATTACTGCTTTGGTAACAGCTAAAGGAAGGTGAAAGTATCCCCATCTATCTGTGAAGAAAAGTGGGAAGCAGTGGAAATTTTATTAATGTATTTTATTGTTGTTTGTTGGGAATAAGGATTGTGATGATGTGCTTTTGTTTCTGGTAAGAAGTCTAATATGCTGCTTTCCTGATTGGAATGAAATATAATATTTGAACTAAAAGCTAGCTGTGTTATAAGCCTCAGAAAGACTTTTATTATTTTTTTTTATTGAAATTCACTAAGAATTCCACAGTAACTTACATTTTCATGTTCATGTTTAGACTGAAGAGTATGTCTTCAGAAACATTGATCTGATATAAAGTTGAAAGGACTTAAAGTATAATAAAATTACATCTTCAGCATTTCACAACTCTCTTTTTAGGTGTAGTTATTGCAGTTGTTTCACTGAATAGCTGTGGCAAAATTATCTACAAAAAGATATTGCATGTTTTTTCCCATAAAGTTACACCAATGAGAAAGACAGATGACATCTGTGCTTGTGTGAAAAAGGAAAGCTGAGAGAATAGGAAAATACCAAGGGAAGAGCCAATATGTATATTTTCTTATATTAGCAGTGATTATTTTTGTCCTTTTGGCATTTGTAAGTGTTTATATAGATAAATGTCAGGCATTGATTTGCACAGAACACTTTTAGATCATAAAATACCTGAAATAAGATTTCCTCTTAGGACAGATGACAAAAAAACCACATTTGAAATATTCAGGTAGTGGAAATGAATGTAAACCAAATCTAGGTGCAGCTGTATTTGTTCTACCTTACTATACAAATCTATTCCTTGTTCTTATAATAAATCAAAACCCAGAAATATTTAGGAATACAGCACAAAGCATAGCACTATTGCAGCATTAACATGCAGCCTGTTTTACAGATTCAGGTCAGACAGAAGTGACTTATTTCTGTAGCAGCAGGAGAGAACTCAGCATGACAGGTTCAGCCCTCTGCCAATGCAGACTGACTGAAAACAAAAGTGCCAAGGCTTATATACATCTACAGCAGAGGACAAGTGCTTTGAGAATGGCACTAGTATTGCTGAGCAGCATCTGTCTAGTAGGAGCCTTTTTGTTACAGCCAATGGATTGTGTTCCCGATAACTCAGGATTTCCACCCATGCAGCCAGGATTTTCATGGGCTTAGCTCATCCTTCTTGTCATGCTGCTGAGTCCTTGACTAGCTTTTATACCCAGTGAGTCTCACTTCCATACAACAGTTCGTGACTCCTGGTTGTATGTTTTGAAAAATCACTGAGTTCATAAAGCATGCATCAATACTTGGACCATGAGATGATGCTGATCCTGTATTAAAGGTTTCTTCTCCTCAATAATTAACATTTTTTTTTCCACAACTTTCTTCACTGAAATGCTGACATGGATGATTACATTTCAAAATGATGTGTTTTAGTGCCTCCTGGTGTTGCTTACCAAATATGAGTTACATGTAAGAATTTAATGAGCTAAACAAATAAACAGTTTACTAGATAGCACATAAAACAAGGGGTAAGTGCTACTATTGTGGAAGTATTCAAAGTTTATGTGGCTCATCACATGAATGGTAGCCTAGCATGCTAAATCAAGTTTGTTTAGAAATCTGTTCTATAGTTATCTTCCTTTCCATAAAGAGGTAATAAATAAACTCCAGCAGATAGGGACTGGAGTGATGCCTGACATGGAAAGGTAATGCAGCACAGTACTAACTGGATGGAATTAAAAGGAACAAAGTTAGATAATTTTGTAATTTTAATTTCCTAAATGTACAAAACCTTATTTAAATTTCTGTTTCTAGATCTTTGTTTATTCTTTCATTTAATTTCAAAGGCACAGAAAAGAAACAGATTTTCTCTATATGTTTACATTAATAGAAAGAGATTAGAGGTATATGTTTCTGATGATGTTCCATTCACCTTACTGATTTATATCATCACACTGACTTCTGTAATTAGGGTTAGCAGGATTTAATCATCTATTAGTGTACAAAAATTAAGTGCACAAATAAAGGAGGATGCCTGACTGAAATACATGAGTAAATACAAAAAGTAAAGAGACACCAGTTTGTAGCAATGGTAAACAACTGACTTCTTGCAGCTGTCTTGGAATCTCAAATGCAGAACAAAAGCCATGTGACAGAATGTGATGTATATTGTCTATGTTAGATAGTGGTATGAAAAATTATGATGAGGAAAATATACTTGCACAGCAAGAGGAGGTTGGTATAAATAATTGAGCAGTTTTATATTGATGAAAGAATACTGATTGATCTCTCATGACATGTTCTAACCTGTCTCACTGCCTGGCAGGTAGAGTAATAGGGGACAAGGAGAATCTGCAGCAAAAGAAAACAAAAGTGTCAGGGTGACCATGATGCAAGAAGACTGGTGTGTATTACTTTTGGAATAGCACTCGTTTAGTTCATCAGTCCTAAATTAGTTCATTATTTACTGAGCCACAGTCTTCAAGTAAATACAATGGAAAAAGAAATGAAAAATTACAGGAGCAAGAAACTCTTACATAAAAATGTGACAGGTCATTAACAAAGACAGGGAACAGTTGTTTTACTGAAACATTGATATTAAATACCTGTTTAACTTTGCAACTAGATATAAAACCTATCATAAAACCTGGTTAGATTGTAAATAGATGATGTGTATCATTAGTGTATATAAAATAATATTGGAGGTATTTTTAGTGACACCTTTGATATTACCACAGATATATTAAAAATTATTCTTTTGAAATATGAAATTGAGGTCTCCAGTCATTGTTCCTTAAGTGATCTATTCTGAAGCCTCTACAGCTTCAACTATTAAGAGAAGAGCCAAAGTTATCACACAGAAGATTAATTTCATTATCCCACAAACTCCCCACCTTGCCAGTCTGTTGCTCTGGTATTCACACATCTTGGTACAACTCATGGAGTCAAGACAACAGCACAAGAGGCTGCTGCTGCTTTAATGGGAATGTTTTGAAGATTATTCTAAGAGCACTCATGTGTCCCTCCTCTTCACTTTTGCTTATTCTATTTTCTGACATTTCCAGCACAGGCATTTTATAGCTAATTAGAGTACACAGAAGGAAAAAGGTAACCTTGTATATGTTCTAGAGAAGACATATTTGGCAGCTGGGCAATTTAGAGAGCACCTATACTGTCAGAAATCGTAGCTTTTCCCATAAACCAACTTATGCTCCCTGATTACTCAAGTTTCATTATGGGTTGTTATTACTGGGATTGGCTTTAGAGTAAACAAAAAAGCTTCTTCCAGTGCAAATCCTGGATGTTGTTCAGAAGACAGTTCACTGCTGGAACAACCTTCAAGAGCCAGTGGAATTAAGACTTCCAAAATGTTGGCATCTTCTGCACTGTGCCTCCAGGTCTACCTCACTCCTCCAGACGACTCCTAAATCTTCATGTCAAATTCTCCAAATGCTCCAAAAACCTATAGTTTCAGACACAACATCCAAGTAAGCTTCAGTACAGCTCTCACCTTATTTCTAACACTCTGAACTGAAAAATCAAACACATACATTTATCTCTTTGGACTACAGGAGGCGCTATATAGAGCCCAATGGCTACTGTATGCTAGCTGGCTCCTGTCCATGCATTTAAGGGTAGCACTGTTTACAACAGGTTTGCTTTAGAGGGAGGTGATTGCAGCAAAACAGAATCTCCCAGGAACTGAGCCAACAGCTAAGCAGTGTGGTTGAACATCTGTACAGCTTTAATGATAAATAGTAAAAGAAAGGGTAATGGGAAATTAGTGCTGTTGCAGTGCCAAACTGATCAGTTTGCATAACTAAAACAAAATCATGATCAAAGCACCTTATTTATTTACCTATGATACATAAGCAACTTGCAATCTGATGAACTATGTGTTTAGGATCAATATCAGTCATGCAGTAGGTAAAGTGCAGTACTGGACACTTACAAAATATTAGAATCATGTAAACATAAAATCATTATGGCTGGAAAAGACCTCAGAGATCATTGAGTCCAACCGTCTACCCAACACTACCATGCTCGCCACTAAACCATGTCCCCAGGCACCACATCTACATGGTTTTTAAACACTTCCAGGGAGGGTGATTCCACCACATCCCTGGGTAGCCTGTTCCAACGCCCGATAACCCTCTTGGTGAAGAAATTCTTCCAAATATGTAATCTGAACCTACCCTGGTGCAACTTGAAGCCATTTCAGCTGACTTCTTAAATTTCTAAACATGCTTCCTGAGCAAATCCCCAAAAGTTCTGGTCACAGACACACGTGCACACAGACACAAACAGATACATGTGTTCTGTCTCTCTCAGTTCATGCAAGTCACCATCACCTCTTCCCCAGTGCTGTCAGCTCTGCTGGGTGCACACTCCTGCAGAAGATGTATTTGCCCCAGCATTTGCTGCTGTCACAAGTAGAAATGTTCTTTTTATTGCTAACACCTTATTTGCACAAGTTCAGTGGGAATGGAACTGCTTTTAAGGAGGAGGTATCTGGTTTTGTGATTAATAAAGGCAGACTAGCATAGTGCATATATACCTCATTAATAAAAAACACCTTGGTAAGCTTTAGACTAGATAAAAACATAAAATAGAACATGAATGTTTTATGTTATAAGACATACTGTATTATAAACAAAAACACCCAACACTAAAGGTGTTACCTAAAATCACTGTTGAAAAGCTATAAATTCTGATACTTTAAATAATATAAACATTAGGGGGAAAAAAACTTCTATTATTTTTTCAGAATTCTGATCATACCTGTTGAATATTCCCAAAAATTCTCTATTTGGTCATGCCACTTTATTACATGATATTTTTTTTTATTCAAAAAAATTAAGATCTTTTGTGTAAAAATTAGAGATTTTGAGAGTGCTTAGAGGAATTTCCTACAGTCTAACTAAAGAGAAGAGTATTTAACTGCTAATCAGTTTTCTGTATAGCTCTTTCTTTGCCAAAAGGTTCTTCTTGATGTATGCATCAGTAACCTATTTAGGTCACATTCATCCACTCGAGTAGCTGTCTTTTCAGTTCAAAATGTAATGTTGCAGATCACTAGATCAAGGTCATAATTTTGCATCTACTGACAGCAGCTTCTTTAAATCTTGAACAAAATTGTCAGAGCATATGTCAGTAACAGCTTCAGTAATAGCAAAATCAGCAGAAAGTCTTACAGGAGAAAAACCCTGTAAATTTTGTGATAATAAATGTAGAAGTCCTACCCTTCCTCATGAGTTTAAATAATGAATCTTTCTAGCTATGAGAAAGAAATAAAGAAAAAAAATATCTTTACACTGGAAATGTCTCCACTGAATACAAAGGTGGGCTCTGTGGCAAGGGGGAGATGTTTAAGTATTTGTATCTGCTTCTGAAGCAATTTTCACTTTGTTTATACTAAAATTCCTGCATTTGTACTTAACTGAAGTGAATACATTTCTCTCATCGTCTCAGACATCCATCATGAAGTACATCTGACTTCACGTAGCCTACATGATGTTGTTAAAAAATTATAACAACTTTGGAAGACAGGCTCTAAATATTTCTGCATTTAACTTAAAACACCGAGTTGCAAACAATATTGTAATACATTTATTCTTTTTCACACAATGATTTTGTTATATGACTAGTCTTCAGTCATTAACTATGTAAAAAATATGAGAATGACAATCAGCTTTATATAAAATACTTGTTTTGCAAATTCTTAGCAAGGAAATGTAACAAGCTTAATTTCATAAAAAGAGGAAGTGTAATATAAAGATAAATAAAGATCTCTTGAAAAGGTCTCACCAAAATAATTTCACAAGCTTACAAATGATAGCTAAAACAAAAAATGGAAAATTGTATTGTGCAATACAATACTAAACTGATTTGTTGATGAAGGTAAAGTTGTGACATCAAGTACTTTATCATTTCATCAGAATTATTGGACAGGAGAATTGCATACACCCTTGCTGCTGTCAGCAGCAGTTGGACCTTCATGCAAAACTACACTGAGCATCTACAATACTTTCATTTCTAAAGGTTTCTTTCTCTGTAGATCCCTCGTTAGTTCATAAACCTTGATTAATCAGGGCTTATAATGCCCATGAAAGTACAGACAATACACAGAGCTAATCTCATCCAAAACCCAGCTGTATCATAAGTAGAATTTAAGTTAAAAAAAAGTAATAATTTGAAATGTATTCAGAACATCAAGAAAAATCCTTCTTATCAGAAATCATTTGTGCTGCCTCAGTCATGGAATAGGTTTTAAATTTACCATACACTTGTTTATGATGCAGATAGCTATTAAATTAATTCTGTTTCATCTCTATGTTTTTTTCACATACTCTGTCTTCAGTAGTACTCACTGAAATAACTCAGACATTTTTAGAGATCTGTCCATCTGAAAAATAGGGGTTTGGGCATGTGTATGCATATAGAGGAACTGCCTGTGTGTTATTGTAAGATTCTCAATATTCTATGTATTTGCTTTTCTTTAATCTTTGCAGCTTCGTATCCAATACTTAAAGGCAGTTTAATAAGTAATGCTTTTCCTTTTTACCAGTAGACAATTAAAAACCCACTAGTGATACACAAATAAACTGTGATAGAATACATTTTAAATGTAATTTCATGCATTTTTAAAATATCGTTAACAGTATTTTAGTTTGTGCCTATATTCCATCTGGTTTGGTTTACAGGAAAATATGTCTATCTCTGCATAATCAGCACATATGCTGCAGCTAAAACTGAATAATGATTTTTTTTGCTTTATTTAATTTATACATATCTTCACATTGCTCCTGTATTACTCCTGTATTTCCCATTTACCTAAGAAAATATACCATGGTATCTTCCCAACTGCTTCCTTCCATCCTCCTATCCTTGGGAAACTGGATTTTCTGGTTTTCTGAAACATGTAATCAGAATTACTTTGGTTTGTCCATGAGGATTAAAAAAAAGTAGTTGTCTGCAGATTTCTGACATTGGTAAGACACCCTATCACAGCCTGTGTAGACTAGGGTAGTAGGCAGTGTCAACCAACATCTATTAGTAATGGCAGAGAGGAGACAACTTTCTGGTCTCAGCTGGCATGTGATGCTATCAGTTTTAAAACTTCTAGTAGATTTTAGTTTTCTTGTTTGAAACAGATACAGTGAAAATAAAATGTTTGTCAAACTCCTTAACCACCTGTTATGTAACTGCCTGTTCCCTTTTCTTGTGCTATTATACTTAAGAACTTCCCTTGAAAAATGGAAAGATAGAATAGATTATAGAAGTCATATGCTACAGTTCTAGCTTTTAACATGTAGTTTCCAAATATAAAAAAGTAATTTTTTTCATTATGACATAACTTTATGAATATGCACCATTATAATATGGCCTGCAGCACCACCAAACAACTGTATCAAATAATCTGTACTTTTGTTCTTTCACACTGAAAGATTAACGCATTTACACAGTTATCAAGTTTTAAATTAGAGGCAAAAAGATAAATAAAAGATTTCTCACTCTTAATCAAATGCAAAAATTACTTCATATATCTTATGGCTTCATAAAACTAGGAGGTGATTTAATACGCCCAGTTGAGGTGCTGCTCTGCTGCACTTAAATTCAAATTCAATTGAAAATAATCTTTTTTAGTTCACTTAAGAAAAATACTGCTTTCATGGTGTTTGTTTCCACTTGGTTCATTGCTCTTCTGTTCCAAAGAATCAGTGAATCCTAAAAGAATTATTTCCTATGGAATTCTAACCTTTTATTAAAATCCAAATACTTAGTAAAGCTTAATAACTGTGTTGATTCTTTTTGTATGGATATTTAAACTTTGGAACTGAAGCACTGTTATTTGCACATAAAAATAAAACATTGGTTACGTTTCAGATGAATTATCAAGTGTCTCTCTTAAGGATTAGTTTAAACTCATCTGTTACTTAAATATTTGTACTTTTGCTTTAAATTAACTTTTCCTACACTCATATTACAATTGATATAATGCATTACTCTTTCACTTTCAGGAATCTAGTTAATTAGGTTTCCTTTATCTCTCTGCTTTTGTTAATAAACTCATTTTGTATCTCATCATGTATTACATACAAGTTACTTTCAACATACATAATGCTCTTTATAGATTTTGGGTTCACCTGTGAAAGTAATTTAAATAACTAAGTTAGGAAGAAAATTATTTTGACTGTAATTTTACTTAATTTTGTAAGTACAACATTCTTTACTTTCAGCAGAAATACAACTGAAAAAAACCTACATGAGTACCTAAAATAAGAAAGAAAATATGAATCCAAATTAAAATACAACTCTTTTCTTTGGTGGAATATAATGTAATTTCACAGGCTTTTTGAGTGCTGTATGAAAACATACATATGGAAGATGGGGATGAAATGTAACAACATTAGTTATCTTAGTGATGCCACTGAACTGTAAAAAAAAAGATCATAAAGCTGCAACATTCTGTTACTCANTGTGAAAAAAGTGATAGATATATACACACACACAAACATAAACAAATATATGTTTCAGAGGCTACTTTATCTAAAAAACCAAAAAATATTTGTCAAGGTGTTGGAAGTAATCAGAAAATAATATTAAAGTTTTGACAATTTTGAGAAAAAACAAGAGAGTCAAAGCCAATTTTGTTACATTATCATATTATTATGTCTCATCAGGTGCTACAACTATTGAGAAGTATGATCTCAGAACAAATATATGGATTCAGGCTGGAGTGATGAATGGCAGGAGGCTTCAGTTTGGTGTTGCTGTCATCGATGACAAGCTCTTTGTCATTGGAGGCCGGGATGGTTTAAAGACACTAAACACTGTTGAATGTTACAATCCAAAGACCAAAGCTTGGACTGTGTTACCACCAATGTCAACACATAGGCATGGCTTAGGTAAGGAAAAAAATGTTTCTAAAAGATACCAGATTTTCAGATATGTAATTTGTAATGGAAGACTCACTACTTTTAAGCTACCGTGGCACTCTGAAGAGTAACAATAAATGACGACATTGTTCTTGTTAGACATCGAAGGACATATAGAAGGTTAAAGTATATTTTTGTTATTTACCAAAATAACACTGGGAAAAGAAACAAAGAACAAAACAAATTAAAGGCAGAGGAATAGGGAAAGAAACCCTGAAATTTACACGTTACTGAGAAAATTCAGGTTTGTTTGCACTGGTTTTGAAAAAAGACATCTTTATTTATCAAAAAGTCAAGCTATTATTTACTTTTAATCAAAATATTTTGTGTTTTCATTTAGGAAAGAAAGGTTATAAATGAGTGTGTTTTCATTTAGGAAACAGAGACTATAAACGCTGTGTCAGTGATGGGCAAATATACTTTACAAAGTATTTGTAGCAATAGTTTCATCATGGTGGAGAGCATATTTTCCCATAGCCTGGTTTCAGATAAGTTGGTTTTATGCTTTGGTTTGATATTATTGATAGTATTATCCATACTGCTGTCAGCATTAATCAAGTGCGTTTTATATCTGTTCTCTATTCAAAGAGTATACATGGGGGGAGGGCTATTATTTTTTAAATTAAGCAGAGGACAGTTATTTTGTTTCCTTGGAAAAAAAAATCTGTTGTGTATATCATATATGTACAGTATAAAAAGATTGATTCTTAACTGTAGAAAGATGAGATTTGCTTGCTTAAAGAAAGGACCTTAGAATCTATAGGACATATCCACTAGAATGTGACTTTTATAAGGTGTAGAAAACTAAACTATTCGTTATATGTTCAGCTGAAATCACTTGGCATGATAGAATCATTGCAACATCATGAAAAATAGAAATGGCAAATAGATTATCACATCCATTCCCCTTATCTACTATCCACAGAAAGTCCTTTAATGTACTGCTGTGTCCATATCTTACAAAATGAAGATAGTTTCCCTTCCCTTTGCTTCCATTTGACACTTATAATACGTGTTTGTACAGTGTTTGGCATAATACGGTTTTACTATTAAGCATGTCTTACAATATGAAGTGCTGATGGGAATCTATGTCAAATGGACATCAACAGAGCTGTGAATTTGACACATTCTATACTTGTTAAATCTGCAGTATATTCTGTTCATGCAGAAAATCTGAGATGCTTTTGGACCTTGACAAAAACAATAGTTTCAGTTATGAAGAACACATTTGTATAGCACATATTTGCTTCATGAGTGCAAAGAAAAATGCCTACAGTGTTGTTAGTTGTGTAATAGACAGAAGCAGTTTCTACTTTTAGTCTGTCCCTTCTTCATTTATATTCTCATACAAAAGATTATTCGCTAGCATTAATTTAACAGTATGATTGGAATGAAAACAGAACAGCTTAAGGAGAAAGACTCATGTCCCAAAGAGGTTCTTTGAGTCAAGATCTTATTGGAAATATCTTGCTTCTCTGTAACAGTAAATCTTTTCAGGTAGATCAGCATCTCAGAAGGCAGTGCTTATGCTGGAAATGAGTGTTCTCTGTCTCTATGTGGTGATTCCTGTGCACAGAAAAAAAAACCCCAAACAAACAAACTAAAAAGCCAACTAAAAAACCCCATTAAGTAGAGTGGAATAGTTCTTCAACAAAGTAACTTATTAGAGCACAGAAATGCTCTGACATAGGGGTATTGTTTACCCTTTCAGAAGCAGCTCTTTAGAGGTTAGTTTAAGAATCTTTCTTTTTTTAACTATTGACTAGTACCATATACTTCTATCTAGACAAATTGTTATTTTTAATGTTGAAGTCTTTGGGGAAATATGTCATTCCAGCTTTCACCTTTTGTTGACAGAAGGCCTGAGCCTTTTATAGTATTTTCTTTGCAATATTGATTTGCATGTATATTAGATTTTTGCTTTGGATTTTTCTCCTAATCATCAGGAACAATATGGGGAATTTTTTTTCTGAATTAAGTACCTTCTCTTTGTATTTTGCACCCTTACTAAATAGATCATGACCCAATTCACCGAAGAGCTACAAATCATAATTGTAACACTTATAATAATTTCTGAGTCATGTTCTCGGGATAATAGCGTGGCAGACCTGAGAATTTGGTGTCTCATCTACAAAAATGAATGTAAATAAAAAGGTGTCAGGCAGATCTTTACTTCTATAAATTTGCATTATATTAACATGTCAGTAATATCTTATGCCCCAAGAGAGCAGGGGTATCTTTATAACTCTTTTAAGCCACCTTGATACCTGCCTCTGAATAAACATTGGAAGAGGTATTTTCAACCATGTGTCATTGAATATTCACCAAGGAGGGTAGGTCAGCTCTAATTCTACAATTTTATCACATACCGAATTCCCAGCTTGATCTGTGGCAGTACTATCTATATACAGCATCCAAAGAATGATGCTTGCATTTCACACTCAATTAAGATTATGGGTGTGAAAATTAAATACTAAGTTTAATTAAGTGATGCATAATTTAAAATAAGTTGGACTTCACCATTATTACTTCATGTTGACACAAGTAGTATAGTATAACAGTGGTTTAAGACTTAAAGAAGACAAGAACAGAATAAGGAAAAACAACAAGTAACACAGAACTAGCTAACTATGCTTCTTTAGATGTGAGTGAGAAAGGAGAGAGATAGATATTTACAGATACCTGGAAACTAAATAAATGCAGAGCTCAAAATGGTAAAGTCTGGGTGTTACTTAATCAAAGTCAATAACTGGATAATAATTCAGTGATTTGTCTCCTCACCTTCAATGTTATGATACAGCATATGTCTGCCCTCTTCTTAAAAGGTCATTTCCTTGTTTAAAAATTAGTTGTTGGATACAAGTTTGTCCTTCCCAGTTAAAATTCTGTATCTCTACAAATATCAAAATGCAGAGACTACAGTAAAGCTAACAGCATAAGTAATTATGTCATTGCCATTTTATATGCAAAACTGTCAGTATGAAAGTATATTTCCTATTATTTTGTAAAATCTGACACTTTTTAAAAATTTCACTATGTGAAATTAGATATATCATGCAGATAAGAAAAAGCAGAGTTAGAAATACAATAGGCAGTGTTCCATTAATTTGTAACATCACAGAAAAGCAATTTAAAAATTCCATTCCAATCTCCAAGTATAAATAATTGAAAATGTACAGATCTCAGCACCTAATTAGACATAATAGATTTTTTTCTACATAGCTTTGTGAAGGCAATCAAAAGGATTGCACAACAGACAATATTCATTTTTACATCTCATTTAGCTGAAAAATAACACTGATTCTTTCATAAATCCCTAAGTCTTAATGCTTAGGAAAATTATTTTCCAGATAGAAAACATTGTCTTTCCCAGTATATAGAAACATCGTGCTGCAACTTACACTTCTTGTTTTTTTCCTGGTTAGGTTGGGTTTTCCTTTTGTTTGTTTTGTTTTGTTTTGTGGTTTGGTTTAGTTTGCTTTTCTCAGCAAATAAGAGGACACTCATATCATGTAGAACATTAAGTCCAAGAAAATGTCTTCTTTTTTTCTGTGCCTTAAACTGGTTTTGTCAAATTGTTGAAGGAAGAAGTTCTGTGATGGCCTTGTATCCTTTCTCTTCTCCTAGCAAATGGACCCGAAAGAACTACCAATATTATTCTTATGTGCAATTTGTTTACTGACAATAGACTTCAAATGTCAGCTGGAAATTGTGGTTTTCTCATTTAGGAACAGGAATACAATAGTTTTTAATAAAAACATGATCTGCATTGTGAATGTAAACCTATGTGGATTTTTATTTTCCAGTGAGCATAGAACACAGAAACAAAAGTATATAGTCTGATGTCACTTTAAGTGTAGGATACATGGTGAACACGAAAACCTGCTCCATGAAGTCAAGATGAACTCTGATCTTCTAACACACTCTTCATTATCTTGACTACAAAAAGATGAAAAATCTTGTCTCAAGAGACAATGCAGAAATTGGCTGCTCCACTTAGAAAAAAATAAAATGTCTGTAGAGTTCAGTACCTTTGCTCTTTAAGAAGGAGGAATTCTACAGTGTGCTAATAGGACTGGAACTCTGACATTTCAACACAGACTACTTAATTTTTTTATTTTTTTTTTTTTCTATTAAAACAAATGACCTGGAACATTCAGAAAAGAGAATAATCTTGTTTCAGCAGTTTTACTGGGAAATATTTTTCTTTGTGATTCTGGCAGAATGTATCCCTTAAGATTTCACTTGTGATATTTCCATTTTCAGTTATCACGGGCTGTTTAGTAACTTTGGTACAGGTTTTGATGCAGAAGTGAGACGTACTGCACTCTGTTCTGTGTGCTGGGGAAGCTAAAAGCAACACTATTGAGACTAGTCTTTAATCCATATGTGTAATCTAAAAATCACATAGAAGTTCTGGCATCTAAGCTCTGAGAGCAAACTGTAAGAATGAGTAATGTTTGAATATTGAGTTTTTCATATATGACACAGTCTTCTGTAATGTAAAGGATGCATTTATTTATTTCCTTGGGAGTGGTTATTACATTATCTCTACTTCTCATCTCTAATTTTTTGAAACAGATGGTGCAAGCACTGCCTAAATGTGAAAGTAAATACTTCTGTATTGCTCAGAACTTTTCCAACTTGGCTTCTTAGAAAACATAATGCAAGAATCAAACTCTAGGTTTTGATACATTGGTGAGTCTGAGCACAGGTAACAAGAGGCATCCAACAGACACAACAGTTTGTGCATCAGCTTCTGCAAAATGGGGCCAGAAACCCTATGGAGAGCAGTGTGGGCGGGCTCTACAATGGTGGTTCCAGGGTGTATGGCTCTGGAGCAAAGAGGGGCCAGGAAAGCTGATAGATCACATCCTTTCAGCTTAAAAAAGTTCCATCTTGGTATGTAGGAGGTCAAACAAAGTTCTGGATTCTCCAATACAAAAAAGACATTGACTTACTGGACTGTGTCCAGCAAAGGGCCACAAAGACTAAGGGACTGGAGCATCTCATACACAAGGAGAATCTGAGAGAGCTGGGGCTGTTTAGCCTGCAGCAGAGAAGGCTCAGGGGGATCTTACCAGTGGGTATAAATACCTAATGGGAAGAAGTAAAGAAAATGGATCTATGGTGTCCTCAGCGATAGCTAGTGAAATGCAGACTGACATACAGGAAATACCATCTAAAGGTAAAAAAGCCCTTTTCCCCTGAGAGGCTGGTACACTGGCACAGGTCTCCCAGAGATGCTGTGGAGTCTCTATCCTAGGCATTATTTAAAAGACACCTGAACATGGTCCTGAGCAACTGGCTGTAGGTGACCATGCTTTGAGCAGTAGAGTTGGTTAGACTATCTCCAGAAGTGCCTGCCAATCTCAGCTACTCTGCAACAGATCATCTGTAAGTGATTCTGTAAGTCTGAAACTACAATAGAACAATGGAAACAGAGTTGCAGACAATTGAACACCTTGTTTCTCAGGTTTTAATCATTTTTCTTTTAAGCCTGATGCAAGATCAGATGACAGTAATGCAGAGAAGGTTCCAGTTTGTTTTTTTCAGTTCAAACACTGTATATAACTAACTTCAGCTATTGTTTGTTGAAGCCAATCAGTTAACACATTTTATAAATTCTCAGTAGCTCTAACTTATGCTTATCAGCTGTTCTTAAATAACTATTCCATTTTTAAGCACACTGTTAAGTCTGCAGTCATTGCTGATGCAATGAACCAATTTGTTTTCTTAAATGAATGTCATCAGTAATATCAGGACTTCAAATTCTACATTGCTTCATTTCACAGTTATGGTTTAAACAGTTCTATATTTAGATTTAAAAGGCTCATCTCATTTAGCAGTTTTTAAAATGCATTTATTAATGATTTGTATTTTACTATACTTTCTATGAAGTTATTAAACAAAAAATCAAACCCACATGCCTCATTAAATCTGTGAAGCTGACTTTGTAAAATTTGAGGTGCTTGTTGGTCTCTTTTCATCATTTCAAAACAAAACTGATCTATCAGTTTAAACAAAGGTTAGATTTTTCAGTACTACATTTTTGTTCTCCCAGAATGAATTTTGGGGCTTGTCAAGTAGTGTATCATTATCCAAAAAAAAGTGTAGAAAAATCTCTTGGCTTATACCACTGAGAGAAGGGAGGTGAAATTAAAGGAGTGAAGAGGATGATGGTGATAACAGAAAAGGCAGAGAGATTGAGAGAGAAAATAGTCTTGGTTCAGTAGCCTTTAATGGTCTTTCAAGTCCAGCATGCTTTTTCTTTTATAAGATTAATTGGTACCATCTTAGTATTGGTATCATCATATTATGCATATGATATTTCTATTGAAAATTAAGTGGAAAGTAGTAAACAAGCTGCTGCTGCATAAAGGAGAAAAAAAATGGTCTAGTTAGTACAGTCTTTCAAAATGTAGCTACCTAATCTGGAGATGTCTTGCTTTCTTAACTAGAAAGCTGAGCCTATTAAGGGATTATAGTCAATGTTTCTACAATACTATCACCACTCACAGGAGAGTGAATATGTCTTTCTGACATTCCTCCTTTTAGAAGAAATCATCAGCAAAACAGAATCAACATGACCAGCTTCACTTTCAGAAAGACTGAAAGTCAAAGAGAGTATTGTGTCCTGTAAAATAGCATACAGGCCTCTGAGTAAAAAGCAGTTGAAGAAATTAACAACTCTTCATAGCATGGCTTACAAAAAATGCATTTTTTTATATTTTGTAAGTCTAGACTTCCATGGCTCTGCTTTTCAGAATCTGTGTGATTAATGTTTTCACACTATTTTCCATAACTGGAAAACAAAACAAAACAAAATTGTAAAGTATGAGTACCTAGAAAAGAAGAACTAAACCCCCAACATTTCTATAAAAACAAATTACTGATTGATGGGGATTTGTCTGCTTATACTTGCCTTAGGGTTTTGCTTTGGGCTTGTTCTCTTTGGCTGCCTTTTCTGTCACACAAACATAGATGTCTCAAATATGTATCAAGTGATTTTTTTCCACCTCTAAAACTATATATGCATCATTGTGTATTGTTATTAACAAATATTGAATATTACTCTAATAGTGAAGAGGAGTGAAAGATTTTATTGGTGTTACAACACAGAAGTAACAGCTTTTATCAGTCTTATTTGATTAAAATAATCATCAAGTTTTTCATAAAATTCTTATTGTTGTGGTTGAAGCCATGTATTTTAAACATGCTTCAAAGGGAAATTATTGGTTGTTTAAAGGAATGAAAGTATATATTAGGGAATTAACACTTTTCTTAGCTACTCAGCTCCACTTTTGTAAGTTCTAGTTACAGCTGTATGTACTCATCCTATTAGTAATGAAAATCTTTATACATTCAGTAAACTCTGCAGTAGCAATGACCTAAGAAGGCAATGACTCTTCACAGTTTGAAAAACTAAATCACCAAAAGGTCTCTTATATGTCATAATAGATTGGTAAGTTTTCAGCAAATTACTTTCTACCCCCCCTATACCTCTGCTATGCAATCTATGTTAATCAATAGACAAAGAATGGATGGAAAGTAAGGGGAATTATTAGTTTATCAGGCCACTGGAGTGAGAAGAAGGGTGCATGAATGAAAAGTAGAAGAGAAACAACGAATAGCAAGAAATAAAAAGTATAGCATGCAATTAGATTCACTACAGAGGCTTAGCTGGTTTTCCCACAGAGATGTCTATCCCATAAAACATCTCCCTCTCTAAGTCATTCTATATTAAATTATGTGCTAAATATTATATTGCTGTCATTTCAATCTGGCATCAATAGACCTCCTGCAATTACTGCTTGACAGGTTTGTCTAGCCCTACCTCCAGAATTGTTAACTCGGGAAGAGAAGACAGATTCTATCCAGAAAAAAACCTAAATTTAACAAATTTATATGAACTCATGGATTTTATGGCCTGAAGTTACTCCTGTGATCATGTAGACTGACTTTCTGCAAGAGAAACACAGAATTTCTTCTTGTCATTTCTGCCTTGAGGACATGCCATCTCAAGGAGTTGGAGCATATTTTGTCTAAAAATGTATCAGGTAGATATGAAAACTTCGAGCAACACAGAAACTAGCACATTCCTAAATTCCTAAGTCAAATAAATCCTTACCATCATTCATTAAAATACAGAATATTATTTTGGGACTTAACAGGTTACTAGTTCCAGTCATTAGATCTTATCATTCCTCTTACAGTTAGACTCTTAATCATACCCTCTTTTCTTTGTGCTTATACACTATGATTGGGTTAACTCTTGGAAAAAATATCTTGATAAAACCTTGTGTTTGGTTTGTGGCTGGGGGGATTTGTGGCTGGTAGAGTGATTTTGCCTGTGACCATAATTGATGACTGCTTCCTCCCTGTCCTTTGTCTTGACCCTTGAGCCTTTTTGTAGTATTCTCTCCTCCTCATCCCACTTGAGGGGGTAGGACTGAGCAAGCAGCTGTGTAATTGATTTGTTGCCAGCTAAGTAGGCTCAAATCACAACAACTCTGCATCTCTTATGGAATTTCCAGCAGATTTTCCAGATTTTTAATGGTTCATTTGTAATTCTAAAGTTCCTCCATACTACTTGCATTTTTTACATGTACATCATCTACATCTATTCGTTTTCATGCTTGTACTGTCAAAGGAACTCACTACCAGCTGTGACTACAGGTTTCTCAATCTGTTCCAGTTTGAATTTATACTTCTCAGATATCTACAAATATCAAAGTAATTTTTTTTAAAGGAGGCAAAATATTTAAAGTGGAATGCAGCACCTAATTTGGGCTTTTTTTATTTACTTATTAGAGTACTTGACTTTGAACATGAACATGTTAAAGTTGCATAGTCCAAAACGATCATTTGCCCTCACATATACAGCCATAACTATACTGAAACAGAATGAAATTCAATATTGCAGAATGTATTTGTCCAGTATTTTAACACATAGCGGGCCAGAACTGGGTCAGCTCTTAAGAAGCAAATATAAGGATGTCAATGCATTTGGTGTTCTGTAAAGACAAGACTTTAAATGTGTAAATCCACAGGAAGTTTGTGTGTATGATATTCAGCAGCATGGAATATTGCTTTTGTGCTGAAGCCGTTCCGTCTTTGTCCTTTATGGAAAGAATAATTTTCCTATAGCTTTGATAGTAAATTTTCCTAATATAGAAGGAATGCAAACTGGCAAACTCAAACAGGCAATCTTGTATTAAATCCCTTAAAGTTCTCCAAGTAAAATAAACTTCCAGATTTCTTCACTGGCACAGGTGTAACTATATTCACATCTTTTGTCTTATGAGAATGACATGAATCTCACACCAAAACATTTTTACTTTGGCAGTTTTCTAACTGCAACGTTTCCCTGTGTCAAGGTAAGATTAATTTATGTGGAAATGGAATTCAACATCATGATAGTAAAGTTATGAAGAAGTTATTTAATAAGGTCAGACAAGTTCAGAGAACCTTATGATGAACTTTAAAAGCCAGTTAAATTCACAACACCACAACAAGTCGTAAATGCAAGTAAAAGACATTGGGGAAAAAAATCCAAAAGAATCTTGCGCATCTCACAAGGTTCTACATACATTGTATAAACCCATTGAAGTTCTGATAATAGAGAAGTTAGTGAAGACTCTTTTCTGTATAAAGCCCAGTTGAAGAGTATGACAGGAAATGCAATAAGCTTATCAGTTTTTATTGTCATTAATTAAAAAAGGCTAAAAAACCAGGAAAATGCAGGAAGAACACTATTTTGAATAAGAGGAAAGCAAATAAGAGGAATGAAATTAGGTTTGTTTGACAAGACCTATTTTTCATAAAGCCATGTGGAGTGGCATTAATTTTATCCCTTTTTCTTAATCCTTAATTAATCAAATCTCAAATTGGTGTTTTCATTTTCACCTTGAATATGTTAAGTACATTTGTTAGCTGTGTTTTGGAAATTTTTTTTACTATTGATAGAGAAAGTATACTTTTATTTTCTCTCACTCTCTCCTCCATTTTAGGAGTTACAGTGCTTGAAGGGCCTATTTATGCAGTGGGAGGACATGATGGTTGGAGTTATTTGAATACAGTTGAGAGATGGGACCCTCAAAGTCAGCAGTGGACATTTGTGGCAAGTATGTCAATTGCCAGAAGCACTGTTGGAGTAGCAGCATTAAATGGCAAGTGAGTAGGGTATTCTTACATGATTGAAACGTGTTTCTTAGAGGGATGAGTGACACACAGTATTAAATAACTTTTTGCACATTGAAATAGAGGGTGTATTTTAAAATAAATGTAGATGCATTTTTACACACCCTCTTATATCTCATGTCTCTTACGTTTATTTGAAATAAATAATTTATATATTTTTTTCTATATTATTTTTGTTTAATATCAAAAGCTCAATAATATAGACCTGAAATTTCAGTGTATGGTATAAACTGGTTCAGGACAAATTGCCAGTTGATTCATCTGACTTATATATGTTGCATATGTCAGTTCTAGTAAACTAGTTGAGTTTATTCATCTAATATGTTAATGGAGGTCTTTTCCAATCGTAATAATTCTATGATTCTAATGTTCTAAGTACCCAGTATTAAGATTTGTTGTATATGCATTTTGTACCTTCCTTCAGCCAACCAATGACCCGTGAAACCTTTGTCTGATGATAACTGCATTCACGTAGCAAGTTAACAGAAATTTGATTCTTGTCAAAACAATCAGACTACATTAAGCTTTTAATTCTAATTGTGTTCAGGTTCTAAGTTTTTTTTTAATAACTCAACTTCGGGAAAACTAATGTAATTTCTTGGTAATAAAAATAGATTCTGGGTAATGAGAAGGAAAGACAAATTTTAAAACACCACCCTTTTTCCTCCCTTTCTCAGGTTCAGCTTATGTCTTTCATTCCCAGTTTGTCTAGCAGTACAGAGGGGTGGTTACAGTTAGTCCATAAGTGCTCCTAGCTGCCACTCCTTCATCCTCATGCATTTCCTTTCCTCCATCATGGGCTCTCAATAGGCTGCAGTCATTCAGGAAATATCCTGCTGCTCCATTTTTCCAGCATGGTGTTCTCCCCAGGCTGCAGCGCAGATATCTTCTTCAGTGCCTTGGACCACCTCCTCCTCCTTCTCTGACTTTGGTGTTCCTTCTTCTTTTTCTCACTTTTTTTTCCCCTTCTCACTTTGTCTGTGTGGAATATTTTTGCCCTTTCTTAAATATATTTTCCTTGAGCACCTTGGCTGTTGGGCTCAAACACTGTAAGGACACAAGTCACAATTTATAACCTCAAGAAGGATGCCAAAATTGTGACTAGTGATTTTTTTTTTTAAGCAGGAAAATGCAACACAATTCTAAGGGCAAGATGCTTAAACTGACTCAGCGAAATTTTCTTTTAAAGGAATAAAACCCTAAGCATAGATCTTCTTAATCCACTCCAACGGTTGGAGTTGTTTGGAAAGGCTCATCTTTCTCCATCTATTATGTTTCCTTCCTATTTAGTCACTGATATTTTAATGTATTCCCTTTTCATATTTTTACTGAATGAGAGTTTGACATAAAAATGTTGCTTGATTGTAGCAGATGGAGTTTAGAATGGCTTCCACATTCTATTAATTCTACTTAGGCATTCATAGAAATAGAGCATGTCAATGATTTATTTTTTATAAATAACATGTATATAGACATTTCCTATTTTGTCCCTTCACACCCATGGAAATTCATTTAATTTGAAATTTTCATTTTCATTTGTTAGATTGAGAGGCTTTAATAATATCTAGCTTTATTTAAAAAAATATATTCAGTTACACTCATTCCTTCATTTTTGCAATAATTGGATTAATTTATTAATGGATTTCCATAAATTGGATTATTGTCTTAGCAGTACTTTTCCAGCTATGCTTTCTTTCATTTTGAATGGAAAACATAGAGAACTGGCCAATACAGACGTTGTCATATGTGCAGGGGACTATTTTGTTTTCAGGTAACTTCAGGAGACAAAGCTGGAATGAAACTTGTGTTATTTAGATCAATATTGTGCTTGTGCTAAATAGCAGTTACTTTGGTTTAATATGTCCCTTATGACTGTTATGCATTATTACAAAGTGAATATCAGAAAATTTAGCTTGCTGAACCTTCATTTTCAAGAAAATGGCAACATTCAAACAAAATTAATGTGTGCACAAGAAAGATTCTCAAAATTGTCTTGTGCTTAGTCACTCACAGAAGTATATTCTGTGTACTGACCTCAGAGAGGCATGGATTAATAATTCTACAAAGTCCTTAATAGCAGTTCAGTGTTTGGCACAAAATAATTATCAATATATTGCATTCATATAACCACCTACAAAACTTGACTGTGTGGCTGATTAAAACATCCTCCAGGAATTCTGCTTCTTTGCATTTCATTCATCATATAATAAACTACCTGGCATTTTCTCCTAGCAGAATCATTAAAGCATATTACTAATTCAGTGCCCTGGTCTCATCTTTTGTATTTTTGCACACTAATTATGTGGGGGTCCCATGCAGCTCAGTGAATGTCCAGTTCAATTCAATATGCATGATATTCTTTGTTTTACAAGGAAGACTTTTTACAGGCCTGTAAGATAGGAGTCTCTGTGCAGGTTTCTATTATGTGGCTAGAAAAAGGGCTAGAACAGATTCAAGGTAGGTAAATACATGTGACTTTTAGAAAATGACAATGAAAAATCATGAAAAATTACAATAAATCCAATGTTTTTCCTACAGTCTGAGGCAGATGCATATACAACTAGCATGTACTGCTCTTTAGAAGCCAAGTCATTGTTAGGAAAGGGGAGATCTTAAAGATATTGCTGCATTGCAGGGTGGGAACTTGATGATATATGATGATATATCTCTTGATATAGTATGGTCAGGCTCCCAGATTCATAGGCCACATTTCTATTTTTCATGTTTACTTCTACATCTTTTAGTGTTTAAGTTCCACCATGAACTTCTCCTTGTCCATCACCCACACAAACAAGATTTTTGGACAGCTGACTGTCATCTGCTATACAGCTAGTCTGACTGCCATTTGCTGTAAGATCTACCATTCAGTTTCTGTAATAAGAAACATTTCATCTTTAATACATAGGTTTGGGGTTTTTTCTGTAAATATTGTAATGAAAAAGTTCTACATAGATACATATTATGGCATGAATTAATTTGGGCATGTAAGGGTACATCAGATCAAGTAGGCATAGTGCGTTAACTTAGTTCTAATACCTGACAAGAAAAGGCTAACAGGCCACTCCATCTAACTTAAGCTTTTAAATGCAACTTAGGTACCAATCTAGACGTCAGGAGGCAGTATGGATAACGCCTAGAAAGATTCACAGTCAGTTTACTAATTGTGTAGCTTCCACAACTAAGCACACACTTTTAAAAAGCACTCAGCTATCACCATCTTATCTATCATGGTCAAAACTGCTAAAAATATTAGCATCCCATTTTCTTGATTATTCTGAAAATCTGGCTTTTAATTATTATTTTTAGTGGGAGATAAAGTATGAGAATCCCAGCCTGTAAGAGCCTTTGTTCAGTGCAGTGGAAGTCTAGACATGTTCCCTTGACCAAATGTAGGCATTTACTTGAATTGCATACATTTGGGAACAAACTTTGAAAGGCAGAATGTTGTTAAGAAATGTAGTAAATGCATGATTCAACTGTTTTCAGAAGCTGTACTACCTCACATCAAAGTCAGTCTGGTCTTTTGAGGTTGGCTTGTCAAACTGAATTTAAAAATGGCTTTGGTGATTAGTTATCAAAGGTTTGTAATGATAGCACTGAGATAAATGCTTTTGATACAGCCAATCATGATTTCTCCTAATAACTCCTACTTTGAAACCTCTATTGCATTTTCTAGCCATTTTATACATATATATATATATACACACATATATATGTATATACACAAATGTTTAGGAATCTCTGTGCATCTTAATACAAAGAGAAGTGACCAAATCCTGAAGACAAACTTACAGCTCAGAGCAGACTGAGTTTGGTCTAAATTCTTATCTAAGCACAGTGTCTGAATAAGCTAAAATATAGACCACTGGGAGATAGAAATCTATAACATCTCCACAGGCAAAACTTTCAACTGTGATCAGTAAAGATAAAAGTACTTAGAATTGTATGCTTTCTTTTTGCTTGTTGATTTTCCTCTCCAAACAGTGATAATTATAATAGAAATCCCACCAGTTTTGATGGAATACACAAGGTGCAATTCAGGCAACAGAACATTCCCAATTCAAAAATGAATTAAAATATGAGTATGTGATTTTATTTTTAAAGTTGAAGAAAAAGTCTTATAATGCTGTAGGTACTCAAAAGTTATTAAGAGATATCACATTTAAAAGAAGTCTACAGACACTGGTAATCAAGGAGAAATGCAAACCTGAGCTTTGATTGATCAAAGCTCAACATCAAAACTGTTTGATGCTAGTTGAAGTTGTATATAAGGTAAGGTGAAATTTCTAAGATAATATTGTAAATAAACAATGTGAAGTTAACAAACAAAGCAAACTTTGAGGAACTTGAATATTCTAAATTCAGACTCAACAGATTGTCTTTTATCTGAATTTTGAAAATACTTGTACATGAAAATTAAATTTAAGTTTCAAGTATTTACAAGAAATCAGGAGCTGAAGTGATACCTGGTGAATGAAGCAATAGAATTGAATATAGTTAATAGCCATAAGAGTAGTCCTTACAATTGCAGGACTGATTTCCAATCTCAGTAATATGAAGTTCTCTGGCTTTTGTACAGAAATACATTATGCTTTTCCTTATAGATATAAGTATCTTATATAGGTATAAGTAGTTTGAAAGATTCAGTTAACTATACAGTATCCTGAAAATTCAGCACTAATTGCAGTTGTTCTGCAGTCATTTCAGGACTTTGTGACTGTAGATTAGGAAACTTGGCTGAAGACTGGGAGCAATGCCTGACTGAAGTATTTATGTACAGACACAATCAGAGCTTTCCAACTTTTATTCCTCTGAGATAGACCTCTCTGAAATAAAATGTTATTGTTAGTCTTATGAACTATTCTTTTGTGAGATATAAACACAGTCAATCTCTAAAATGTTAGTTAAAAAAAAAAATACTCCCAATCATTGACTGAAGCTTTAATCAGTTACTTATGAACAGCATTTACTGTCTCTTTACCATCAATTCAGGAATGCCTTGTGCTGTATTTTACTAGCCATCTTAATTGGAATAGAGGATTGAAAAGGTATGCTTCACTTTCAATGTGAAAATATCAGCTTATATATTTATTTCCATTGAAAGACAATGGAATAGATGAGAACTTCTCATGTCAGAAAAAATAAGCAAAATGGCACAATAATGAAATGGCACAAAATTGTATTTAGATTAAGGGAGCACATGATTACTCACACTGAACTCTGCAGAAGTGTTTCAGTGCATTTTTTAAAATTGTGTGTTTAGCTGTCCAAATACTTACTTAGAAATCAAATCTCAGGCTTATTAACCTTGGTCTTCATTTTTAATGATCAATTCACCTATCTACATGTAATTGTCTACTGCCATTTGAATTGCCTCAGGATAGCCTACTTGACCTCCAGCAATCATGTTTCTCCTGTGTACTCTTTGTCATATCTACCAGCCTGCAGGGAATGTCACTGTACCCTAGATGTCAGAAATAACCTTTGATCACTGTCTGTGGGCAACTGAACCAAGACACATCTTTGAACATAAAGATAACATCCTTGCAGACACTTACATGTAAATGCTTGTATTTGCATTTATATTAATGTAAATGTATTTGGGTCATATGTTTAATTTTGTTAGCACTGTTCTGCAGTTCTTATTCTCTGTTGGTGAAAAAAAAGTATAGTGGTTGCTGATGAACCAAATTGCTCTTTAGTCTCAGCTGACCACCCTCAGCATAACAGCAATTTAGACACTATAGAAACCCACAGATTAAAACTTACATGTAGATGTCTTAATCTTAAATTGGATCCCATCTGTATATACCTGATAGAAAGGCTGGATCCACAGAAACAGTCACATAAAAGTGTATTTGTTTTAACATCTCTCACAGAGGAGCATGGATTCTCCTGGCTACTTTAGTCAGAGGATAAGTGTGTCTGTCAGGCAGCACCAAAATGTTCTGTGGTTTCAGTGACTTATTTAGTGGTAGCACAGTAAGTACTTCTGTATTCATTACCATTCATGTCAATGACATGTAATGGTAAATGCACATTTAAGTAACTCTGAATTCATGAAGTGCTTAGGACAGTAAAAGCTTCCAAATGAATAATTGCTTCACATAGACAGCTTTTGCATCCTAAATTGCTCAGTGGTTAAGCTTTAAAGTGGTCTGTGTTTCTATTAGTTAATCTCCAGGCACTGTAGGAAAGGCAACAGACTGCAAAAAGTTTCATATAAAAAATGACTGCAGCATGATAATAGTGGGAAAGAACAATCAGAATGTTTGCTGATGGGAACCATTATAAAGGAAGAAGGAAACAAATTTCTTGCCTGTAGATAGCTACAAACACAACATATTTTATGTTAAGCCACAGTTTTGCTGTTTCAAATCTGAAATATTTTCAGAATTTTTCCGTGACTTCCCTACAGAACTCAATCCTCTTAATATATTCTGATTAAGTAAATCAATGTATAGTGTTTGGGTGTATAATTTTCTTACTTATTGAGTAGACATGTTAGAGCGGACATGACTTCTTCAATATAACCAAGATCCTTGAAACCAAGGTAGTACTTTTTAAAAAATCCATGTTTAAAAGCATATGTTATTTTCTGCAGTGCATTGTATACTTGATCTCCACTGTATTATAAGTGTAAAATTCATTTTGGACATGAGCATCCCAGTGATAGTTTTGTATGTGAGTTATGCTGAATAGTAGATCAAAGACTACAGTTTTCCATGTGGTAAATTCCTTAGCATACAAAGCTATACAATATTTCTTTTTTTTCTCCCCCCCACCACCCTCCCCCACCCCAGATGGGAAAATTAGGAGCTTGTGAATGTATTCAGTATTAAAGAATTATACAAGATAGAATACTAAAATGCAGAACTGCAGTTGCTTAGACTACTTCCCACTGCTTTGATGCACAAGAAAAACACATAGAAACTGTAATAAATGGATTGCATATTTCTAGTTTGTCTAGGTTACCAATTATAAGTTAGCACTTTCACTTCCATCTTACAGATATGAGCAGTTAGGTGGCAACCCTGCTTACATGATTTATAGATGTAAAAAGACAAATCTGCATGTTACTTATGGCACCCATGGCAGTATATGCTGTAATCTAAGAATGAAAAATATCTGTAACAGAAAGAATATATCTTCCTTTCTACTTAGTAAAACACTAAGTAGTATGTGAGTTTCATAATAACATTAAGAACACCTATGTTTATTGACTATATAAAATTCATATGATTTTAAGATTTTTTTTTCTTTTTCCTTCTTGATAATATCAGATAAAATCCCAGATGCTCCTTGTTTTTTATTTCTACAGTTCTGAGCTCTTGTTTTATTAACATTTTTATTTGTATGGACTTTCTTAGGTTATATTCAGTTGGAGGTCGGGATGGAAGTTCGTGTTTGAGTTCAATGGAATATTATGATCCTCACACAAATAAATGGAATATGTGTGCTCCTATGTGTAAGAGAAGAGGAGGTGTAGGAGTGGCTACATGTGATGGCTTTCTTTATGCAGTTGGAGGCCATGATGCTCCTGCTTCTAACCATTGTTCCCGACTACTGGACTATGTAGAAAGGTATCCAATTACACATGCATTTTTGAATACAAAATAATATCCAGTAGCTAAGTGATGGTAAAATTAAACAGATGGTTTTAATCCAAGAAAGGCTAAATTATTGATTTGAAATATATTTGAATTATTACTTATTTGAAAGTACTATATTTCACAGAAGTTTGTAGAATAACACTCTTTTAAAGGTTATTCTCCTACCCTTTTTTCACAATACTATTATGTATTACAACGGACACAAAAATCCACTCTTTTTGCATCTTATTTAAGAAATCTTTGGTTTTAAGGAATGTATTATACATTGCAGTCATAAACTAAACATTTTAGAGATAAAAATGCAGCTTTGAAATAATCTTATAACACCAGATTGTGTTTAGAAGTATTTTGTAACTGTAAAAACTTATCTGAGCAAAGAAGAAATATAAAACTTCTTACATGATGGATATTTACAGAACATGGCATTGGTTCCTTTAGCAACACTGTTTCTTCCTGATGTGTTGATATAAGCCTTATACACAGTATTTACAGTACCCTGATTTTGCAAGTAGATATTCTGCAAATTCAAGAATATCTCATAGGGCAGTAGGGCACAATTGGAGCAAGTCTAGCATTCAGTTTGAAGGTGCTCAGCAAAAGTTTCAAGGTTTGGCTTTTTACTGTTTCTGTATGCTTTAAAAGAGAATAAGGAAAATACACTCTCCGAACATGTACAGATTGTAAAGGTTAAAGTAGATATGTTTGAGGAGTTTAACCAGAATTTTCAGTGAAATAAATTTATATTAAGAATATTAGTGACAATATTAATAAGTATTAAATCTTTCTAATTGCTTCTGCTTATTGGTACTTGTAATGGAGCTTTTCTTATCTTTTTGGTCTCTGAGAAGAAAATCTTCCTGGTATTGAAGACAAACAACATCCTATTACATGTGTCTTTATCATGAGGATTGTAACAATAAACAAAACCATATATCCTTAAGTTATTTTATGTACTAGTATCTGAACGACATTGCACAGTGTTTCTTATCTAAATATTTTTGCCCTTATAGCAAAAAACATGGATGATGTACTTTATAGGTAGTTAGCTTCCAGACTAAAATTTGGGACTAACAAATTAGAACTTTTAAGGCTATTAGATTGCATAGAGTAGATGTGAATTAACTGGGGGACTCCAATACTATATGAAGCCCTCCCAGTTACTGTTAAGTTTCAGAGTTGACTGGGATGTGATTTCAGTGTCTATTTTTACATTAAAAAAAATGCATCATCTTCATAAAGTAAGAACATCTCAGTACCTTAGGAAACAAAAGACTTTGAAGACATAATGGGGTCCATGATAGTAAGTTGCTTTATATCTGTTTGAAAGTTTTGCTTTCTGTAAATATATGGTGCATCTTAACTAAATTTTTTCTTCAGGAATGAGTCCCTGCTTCAGTCATGTTTTAATTCTGATACAACCAGAGTATCAAACCAGACATGATGTTTTTAAATTATTTTTTGAGATTATGTAGATCTAGAGAGAGACAATATATGGTATTTTAATGCTAAAATCTGTTCCATAGTAACTAAGACTTCCAGTTTGATTTCTTCTAAGGTTGGTGCAATTGTAAAGGAATTCTTATGGATTCAATCATTCTGAAATAAAATAACAGTTTTGTTTGTCTACTCTTCAGAAGCTGGGAAAGTACAGTGTTGTATTCCTTTTTGAAGGTAAACTATTTCTTTCTTAAGACTTATAAAAGTTTGAAGATATCTTGGCAGATATTCTAAAGTAGCTTTCTTTTCCAAATGTTACTCAAAACTTGAAAACTACTAAAAACATAAGCAAGTGACTTATGGCTTTTCCCCTTCAAGTCACCTTGATTTCAAATTTATTTCTTCCCACATTCAGGATCTTTTGTCATAACCCTTCTGACCCTAGAGCATATCTAGTTATTATAAAGATGAAATGTACAACTTTTGTTAGCAGAGGAAAGGGTGTAAGAAATCTCAGACATTCTTCTGGCAATTACAAAATACAAGTTCTTGTGCAGTTCTATTTTGTTGACATAATTGAGTTATAAGAATTCTGCTTAACCTTGCATACCTGTTTATTAAAAAAAAAAAAAAAGACCAAAGATGTTGATTGTATCTAGTTTCTCTCCTTTTGCACCTCCTCACCTTGGCCCTTGTAATTCAGAAGTAGTGTATCAAAAACTCTATGAAAATTTATTGCCTTTAGACAGGTGAAGATACAATGCATGCTGATGCATTTCACTGACTGGGAAACTCCTTCAGCTAGAGGCATATGATGCCATTTCCCTGAAATTCTTAGGGAGTTTTTCTGGCTGTGAACAATGTATAGTATAATTTTAGAAATTAAAATATGGCATAATATAATTTTAGACAAAATATTTTCAATATACTACAAGACAGATCTTATTTGAAATATATACATTAAAATATCCATAGATGCAGATATTTCTCTTATATCCTTCTCAAATATATTTTTATGACACCTTACTGCACAGATTTCTTCATTTATCCCAAAAGGTTAGCCAAGGACAAGTTTCTAATCAACATTTAGAGGTTTTATTTCAGAACACAGTAAATCAGTATGTTTTCTTTTGGATATTAGGAAGAATATTTTTGGATAGGATGCTGAAGGATTTTTTTTTTCATAGAAAAATGGACTATATGCAGGTGAAGATCAGTATAAACTGACACTTTTCTTCTCCTGGTACATGCAGTTTTCTTTCTCTTTCCTCAGGTATGATCCAAAAACTGATACATGGACAATGGTGGCTCCACTGAGTATGCCAAGAGATGCTGTTGGTGTCTGTCTCCTCGGTGACAAATTATATGCAGTAGGTGGCTATGATGGTCAAACATATCTGAACACTATGGAAGCATATGACCCTCAAACTAATGAATGGACGCAGGTAACTATAAATTCTTTTTGTCTGTAACATATTTTGTTAGTTGTATATAAAACATTACTTTTCTGAGAAAAAGTATATTATCTGAGATTGCCATAGCTGTAAAACCAGTCCTAGTATTTTGTCAAGTATTATGTCAGGAGTTGCATCTGAAGACAGAAAAGAGAGAATTAGATTCTAAGAAACTGAAGACAGACAGAATAAGCAATGGTTAGAAATATTATCTTGTTACCTTTCAGAAAAAATTCTTGTTCTGATCGATTTCTATCACAAATTATTTTATCTTTCTTCCTGTGGAAGAAATTTCATGAAGAGTATCAAAATCGATTTAGAATTCTAATTGGAAATCAGCATATTCCCAAGACCCTTCGTAAGAAAATGTGTTTATGTAGAAAACCAAGCTGTTATTTCAGTTTGATTTTCTTCTGTTTCTTTTTGAAATGTTCAACTGCAGGTATGTTCCTAACGTTGAACTACATAATTAATAGGTATAATAGAAATAGTAAAACAAGAAGCTGGGGACTATTGATTGGGTTGTACAAGGAATGTATTTTATTATTTCACAGTAGTGCTTGGAAAGATTTGAATTCATAACAAAAACTTAACATAATCTGTAGATGGTAACAGATTATAGAAACCCCTTGCATATCAACAATTTACAAAATTGATGACAGCTCTAAAATTGCTCCTTTTTTCTGTTCTTACAGTTGCAAGTGAAATTTAGAAGGAAGTAACTTTAAAACTACAATATTAGGATATTGTGTGTTGTATTTATTTTTAACAGTTTATAGTAGTTTTGATTATTTGACCATTAGTTTTGGCCGTTATAGAATAATGTTGGTACATCACTTTGGCAATCTGTTGCATGGCTTCTTCCTGTTTAGTTAATAAGTGTATTTTTTTTCTGCAGATGGCTTCCCTAAATATTGGAAGAGCTGGTGCCTGTGTTGTAGTCATCAAACAACCATGACTTTGTCAGCATTGCTTAAGATTTTACTGACTATGAAATGATTATTTTTCTATCAGACAACGAGAATGATAACTTCATGATTTATGCAGTGAATATTCTGTTGATCACAAACTTGAAGAAGTTTGGAAGTGAGAAAGATTAAGTATTTATGCCCTATAAAATCATAAACACTGTTCACAGTCAGTGGACCAGAAAAAATATCAGGCTATGGTAGGCGTAAATATGTGGAGTTGAAGTAGTAAGTTCACATACTGTTCTCATGAATGTGTCCTGGAGAACTGGATAGTGAGAGGACAGCTCTATACAAGGAGCAGGAGGGAATACAAGAGTTTTCATGACCACAAGAATTTTAACTGCGGAAAGTACACTTAATCACTTTTAAACTGTGTTTTTTAAAAGAGAAAACTAGATAGTAATATAAATTCTTTCTGTTCAGATCTTGTCTTCAAATGGGTTATGGAGTTCGCATTTAAACAGACAGTTTGAATCTTACTGAACGGAAGAGGTAGAAATATTTAAGTTTCATTGATAATGACCTAGCTGTTGCTCTGAAGTAGGAAGGAAGAAAAATTGTACTGAAAATAAAGTTCCAAAATTACTTTATTTTTTTAACTTCAGATTGTACCGCCTTGCCAGTATTAATACATCTTATAAGTGAGTCTACTGAAGGAGAAGACTGTATGTTTTCTCTAATTATGCACAGAGCAATCCTTCAGCTGCACTGTGGCTTTGTTGAAAATATAGAAGTCAAAAGAACAGTTTCCTAATTGCTTTCTTAATCTTATATTCCATTTAAGCATATGGGTTCTGATCTCATTGTTTAATGCATCTTCTGCATGTTGGAAGCTTATGAAAAGCTGTTGAATTGATACTGTTGCTTCACTGCATCATGTAACAGATGACCCACAACCAGAACAGCCTATAGAGCCTTTTCTAACAGAATTCAATAGGGATAAGTATACTATATTGTATTTCTTTCTGATGCTCATACATATACAAATTTGTCTGATTATAACTGCCAATTTGTGACTTTACACTTATGACTCAGAATAACTGCAAATAGGTAATTCAGAATAAATTCAAGTAGAATAAGGAAAGTTTGACCATTTGATCTAATAAAGTTCATATAGCAAATATAGTACTGTCATCTGTGCTTCCCTTTAGAGTTAATCATTCCTGACAGTAATGATACTTTGAGCTTTTGCTTTGGCAGTAGATTTGACATTGGTGGTTTCTATCTACTTAGCTGAATCAGTTAGAATCTTAAGGCCAGTATTGGAATATGAAATTGTTCTGTTCTGGGAAGCAGAGGCTGTGGAAGCAAGACAGTATACTAAGTGTAGCTCTCCTTTAAAACCTTGCTGATCTTTTAGGAAACATTTCATGATCCAAAACCTGAAACCTCAGTCCTCTCTCACTAGCAATTTTGAGAAGGAATTCTGGTTGTAGTCAAAAGAGTTTTCCTAGTGGAAACCTTTGAAACCATTTGAGATTAAAAATGACATACTATCTCCTACTTGGGACATTTGATTTGATGGAGATCTTTGTTTGCTGACACAAACTGAACTTCAATTCTGAAATCTAAGTATAACTATAACAACTTGTTGAATAAAATGTTACCTCTCTACAAATTTTAATCCTATTCCCAGAACTTCCTTTTGATTACTGTATATTCATAAACAATAGACATTTGATTTCCTACATATTGACCTTCAAAAAAAGATTACTTCTATTAATTGCTGGTCATAGGAGATATTTTTCTCTGTACCTTGATCATTTTCATCCTCATTTTATTTTTAATATTATTTTTTATTCTCAATTTCTTTTTACACATTTTCAATTTGCCTTTATTTCTCCAAAATGAAACATTACTCTAGTAAAATTTTTCAGACTGCTCTATTAAGTTGAAAGGATAGTTATTATTTTTTTTTAATTTGGGTTATGTAAAATCTAGCTACTACAGGAGTCAAATTTGGCTTTCGGATTCCTTATATACACCTAGATCAATGTATTTTAAAGTTTCTTCTAAACATAATTTAGGAAGATTTTTTGGATTAATTTTAAGTTAAATTAAATTTTAAGGATTTTTTTACTATTGTGTTTACTCTGCTCCTATAAACAACAGTAGTTTTATCTTTGAATTCAAATGGAGTAAATTTACATCAAAACTATATATAATCTTAATTTTGGTTTTTGAGATCCATTAAGATTCTCTTTTTATGTATAAGAGTTAAAATTGCCTCTGATAGGCTGAGTTGTGCTAAACTATATTAAATTTTCAGGAAAAGCAGCTGTCTTTGCAAAAGACAGATTATCTCATTATCTCATTGTTAATCTGGCATGGTGCCTTATTTCTCAAATAATTCCTTTGATTTCACAGTATGGCAATCACAGTCTAATCAGATATGCCACAAGTATTAATTTCAATGAAATAATAAAAATTCATTAAAAAGTCTGCTTGTGAATTTTGTAGTTTAATATTCTATGTTCTAAAATGTTAGTATTTTCCCTGTCTTTCCAGTTCTTTTCTATTCATCATAGCATGCTTTCTTCCAGAAGGTCAACCAATTTTACTAGAAAGTCTTTGTTTCATGTTAGCCTGTATTTGTTCATGTGAGCTACACCTATTTTTTTTCCTATGGTTGCCATCCTTATACATGAACATCTTTGTGTTAAACAAACATAAGTAAAAATAATTAAAATTAAGATCACCAGCAGTAATTAAAATTAAATCTTCGAGGACTACTGAGAAGCCTTGTAATTCTGTGTTCTGTGAGTCTAAAATTTCCTTTTCTTTTGTCTTTATTGTTTATTAGAGCTTTTACTAATTTCCTTCATGCTGCTACTGGTTTTGAGATAGGAGGAATATCAAAGATATTAGTGTTAGAAAAGCTATGTTTAAATGGATGAGTCTCTACATATTTTTAAATGAACGTAGAGAAAATAATGCTGGCAGAGTGGTCACTCTTGTGCCTGAAAATTTTTATTCAAAAGCTTGGATGGACACAAAGAAATCAAGTCTATGCTCTTAAGTTTCCCTACCCAACAATTTTCAGATCTGTTGGGACATAGTAGATCAGTGACAGCCAATTGTGATGCAGAATTTGCTTTTTGCTTTTTTCTTTTCCCTTACATTGATTATGTCTCTAGTGAGGATAAAGGTGATAGTTACCTTTGAAGTGCTTATAGAAGAAATATCTGAAGGATAAAATAAATGGGTTCTACAGAAGAAGGAATAAACTCATCACTCTTACAGCTGTGGCAGTGCTGTTAATGTTTATTAATATCACTAAAGGAATCACAGAAGAAATATTTTTGCAGGATTTTGATTGGTTGTTCAAGTTTAAAAAAACAAGCAAAATAACATAGCATTATATCCCTGTCTTTCAAATTAATTAGTCTTCCTCATTTAATTCTTCTCAAAATACTAAGTAGTTAAACTCCAAGAAAATAACTTCCTAGACAACATTAAAGGCTTTATAAATATTGGAAAATTCAAGTTGAACTCAATAGAAAAAAAAATTATAAAACAAAACAGGTAAATCTTTTCCTATGACTCTGAGGGTGTCATTTTTAATTTGTTTTTACCAATGTATTAGTGTTAAAAGTCCATTTTGGAAAAGAAAGACTAATCTAGGGATCCTCTGTTGTTTATGGAACTGCTGATTACCTTGCAGTTTTGGACCTTTCCTTTATGATATTCTTTATAGTTTTTGTTATTAGCAGTGAGGGGTGCTAGAAATATAATCAGTAAAAATCTACATAGAAAAATGTCATTTAATAGCCATTAGTTAGTAAAGTTCTTTATTATTTACACTTAATAGTCCAGTTTTATGGAATTTTTTTTAATTGAATTTAAGTTGCCACAAATAAGGTAATAAGACTTTATTAAAAAATTTTATTACTGTGTTCACAATGGGCTGGGCATAACAAAATATATCCTGTTACCTATGTCTTTGCATTAGTTATTTCAAAAGGAATAAATAGAGAATGCATTTCCACAAAGGCTTAAAAACCCCTCCTGTAACTGTTATCAAATAACAGTAATAAATTAGATAAGTAATTCTGTAATGTTGTGGGAAACTTAGATATTTGACTATGTGCATGTATGGAATTAGATGATACAAAACCAAGTGTAAAACTATTTATGTAGTTCAAATTCACAGCCTGGAAGAGGGTATGGTGAACTTTTTTTGCCCTTAGCATCTCCCATGCATACACTTCTGTTTAGTTATTTACGCTTATAATCCAACTGCACATGTACTCTTTGTAAAATACTTCATTCTCACCTTTTTTTCCTCCTCACTCACAGTTTTTGTTCATACTGCAGAGACTATCTACCATTAGGCTCATTTTTCCACAGAATTGTTTCTGATGAAAGCCCTACGTATAATAATACACCATAATGGTAACCAATTCCTTAGCACTCTATATGCAAAGTGGATGTGGATGACATAAAAGAAAGGGGTTTTTTTTTTATCCAATGTAAAACTTCAATATGTCTTCAGTCTTTTAAAGATCTACACATTGAGAAGAGAGATGAGAGCTTCTAAAAATATAAACATTTTAATAGAGATCTTCCAAATTTCCTACCAAATATAGCATCCAGTGTAATTGGTATAATATTTATCAAAATATCAGAATAGAAAAAACTGTGTGAAGGACAATACAGTAGAATAACAAACAGTATCTTGGAAATTTGAAAATAATATTGGGAAATAGATTTTTGTTATTTTCAAGAAGATGTACTCCCCAGGAGTACTTTATTTTATTTCTAACAGAAGCAATTTGATTTTAGGGAAGTAACTTTCCAACCAATCTCCTGGCTCATAAAAAGAAATTCTATTTAAAGCAGTCATAGCTTATATTCATTCTTGTAAAATAGGATCTTGACTTTGTGCATTCACCAGAAGAGAAATTGTTATTTGTCCCAGAGTAATACTTAAAATCTCAATACTGAAGAACAGTAGCACAAATATATCTTACAAGTCAGTAACTAGTTACATACTTTAAATTCTGAGAATATCAAGTACTTAGACATTTTTGCATCTACTGTACTGAGCAGCTGTACATATATTAGGAAATACAGCCTTGCTGCCAGCTCAGAAGAGAACTTCAATATAGAAGTAAGTTCAGATTTTTTTTTGTTTAAAAAGAGATTATTCATGCAATATCTGTTCTAACTTAAATGAGAATGTATAAAATATTCAGCAGAAAAAATATTCTTCAGCCTTATTCTAAATCCAGTGTAAAGCTGCTCAAATTGGCATAACCTTACATTTCATTGCAAATGTCCTCATTATAGTTCTGCTTCATAGTACATAGGGCTTAGGTACACTTAGGGGCAGAGAGACTGCTCAAAATCCTCAAGTCAGCAAAACTTTTATTTCCACGTGCAGGACTCCAACTGCTGGAAGTTAAATGATAAAGAAAATTACTAGCAGAGGTAAGAAATGCTGTGGCAGGGAACAATGTAGCCTGTAATCACTGGCTACCCACAGATTCCCCTTGAGGATCTGTGGAGCTGCCAAATCATAGTACCATAGAATCATAGGATGCTTTGGATTGGAGGTGACCTTTAAAGGTCATCTAGTCCAACTCCTTTGCAGTGGGGCAGGGACAACTTTAACAAGATCAGGTTGGTCAGAGCCCTGTCCAAGGATCCACATCCAGGGATGTGGCTTCTCCCACCTTTCTGGACAACCTATGCCAGTGTCTCATCACTCCCATTGTAAAAAATTACATCCTTATATTTAGTCTAGATCTGTTCTCTTATTTTAAAACCATTACTCCTTGTTGTATCACTGTTGTATAAGTTAGGCTTCAGGGGTAGGGGAGCATGTTCAGAAGCCTTCAAAACAAAAAATGGGATAATTTAAAAACATTACATTCATTAAATTGCTGTAACCAGTGGGTATTAGTTATTCCAGAGCCTTGTGTAGGAAGAGAATAAATGGAGAAAAACAGACACTTCCTACCATATAGTTTGTATCATCCGAATACAGGCATACAAAGAAACCACCCGCTTGAGATGCATGTCTTTCCTCTTTGATTTATAAGGGTGCCAACATGAATAATCTGGATTTAGACACCTAAATTAGTTGAAAACCCAATAATGTGGTGTAGAAATATATCAAATAATATGATCTGTCTGAAATTGTAAATCTGCTGGACTTACTGATAGATTTATCTGTGTAATCATTTACCTCGCCAATAATTTACACCATACTACATATTCTTTATCAACACTCTCTATATAATTTAAGAGATGTATTTTGTCTGATTAAAGGCAACTTCTGAAATAATGGATCCATCGTAAAGCTACTGTAGGTAAATTGCTTTGTTGTTTTTATGAGAGTTTACCATCTTTGTTCAGTTCTGAACAACCAATGGATTTGTTGTTCATTTAATTGTAAATTTGTTTAGCACTTCTTAAATTCAGAGAAGATTTTCTTTGCTCTTTAAAGTCAGATGCTTATTTTTTATTCCATTTTTTTCATAATTGTGGCAATATTTTATTTAAGATGCTTATATAATGGATGTTTATGTGTGTGGAATCTTGCAGAAAAATATACAACACAATTCTGCTAGAATGAGATTACACAACACATAAACTTGTAAAAGCATTTTCTATGGCAGAAAATTGAGATATCTTTTGTTATGTTTAGGTGACATTAGGGAACTGACTTAGAGTGATTAAAAAAAAAAATACAAAGAAAATGAATCCAAGGTCTTCCATGAACTTTACTTGCTGGACCAACATCTTTCCCTTCTTGATTCCTACAAAGCAACCATAAGAAAAAAAACCAATCACAAAACAAATAACCCTCCAAATTTATGTTGGTAAGATCTATGTCCATTTTAATTTCAGTGTATGCTCACTAATCTATATTGTCATAAGTTATAATTAATTGTAAAATTAGAGGAGGAGTTGTAACTGAAAAGGCACAGAAGTAACTTTAATGCACAGAAAGGAGGACTTTATTAACTAAAAAAAAAAAAAGTGTAGTAATTTTTATAGAATGGTCAAATCAACATAAAATGTCAGCAGATTTATGCTAACAATGACTTATTCTTTAACTATAAAGCTTCTGCCTTCACCTTGCATACCAAGAGAACTTGTATCAGATTATGGCTGCTTGCTCTTCTAAGAGACTGGAAACCAAGGGCTGAGTTCTCCCTGCAAGGGGGAAGTAGTTGAAGTAGGAATGATGTGGTTAGCATTATGTCCTAAAAATGAACTTTTCAGAGAGAAACTTGTCTGCAGATGTATTATATGACTTTTGCATCAAACTAGTCCAGTCAGAAGTTTTGAAATTTTAGTTGAAAACAAAGCTGGTATTTAAGAAGTATCTTGGGATGTTGATGTGTGAGTATACTTAGTATGGTAAGGAACTGCAGAGCAAAATAAGTATACAATGGTATGGAATGTAAGACAATAAATACTTTCCCAAAATGTACAGATATGATTGTAAATACATTCAATTAAGCTGTCCTAAGTTTTGCAATATTTGCAGAGCAGTTTACTGAATGTTGTGCTTTTACCATAATTCTCTTATATATTGGACATGTGTGTATAAAATGCAAGTGAAGACATAGAGCACAATGTTAAGCTTGTAACTTGGCTTTGTTTTACACAACTTGGTTTTAAGGAATTTGAATCCTGAAAATGTCACTGTGCAAAAATAAACATGCCTGGTTTTATGTGTTGCAGAGGTGATTCTTTTAAGTGGATATGGTAACACAATTAGAGTTTTAGCTTGAGTGTTTTAAACTTGCCCATACCAAGTTTCCCCTATGTAAATTCAAAGGGCAACTATCTTAAGACTCCCCCTCAAAAAGAAAAAAAAGTCTACATACACAGCTGTATAGTTCAAAATTTAATTACAGTGATTACTCCTAATGCCAGTAAGCCCATTTCTTACTACACTTTGGCCAGCCCCCCAGTTGTCCTGGGAGAATTCTTATCACCTTACAACTTGGAAAATGAAATGATGAAAATGGGAGACAGATACCTGAAGCCAGTAGTATTCTTTACGAATTGTAAAATTAAATCAAGATTCTGATATTAACATAATATCAACTTTTCTAGTAATCTTCAAAAAGTTCTCTATTGTTCTCTTTTTATAACAACATATTAATTCTGCTTGAAAAAAAAAAACAAAGACCAGAAACAAATGACTTTGATATTTTTATCCGCAATTTCCTTTGGCCTGAGGACTGAAAAAAAAAGTAACTTTGTGAATTCATGATGTTATACTGTCTTTGTAATCTCATGTTTAACTTTTACATTTGCTATATCCATCAACTTTACAGTTGGTGACCAAACTGTGATTAGGGGATTTCATGGAACACATCTCCACATTGCTACAAACGTGTCATTAGGCAGCAAAGAATGAAAGGTTCATTGGGCCAGGGAAAGAGAGCATGAGCACAAGTGTTAGAAGGAATATGACTTTCTGATCTATTAATCTGGGCATTCATCATACAAAAATTCTCAGTTTTGGCTCTGCATAAGATGTTTTATAGATACATTAATATTAAAAAGATATTAGGCAAAATAGCCATCAAAGAAATTAAGCCCTGGATCTTCCCATTTTCAGCATTTCCTCTCAGCTAATTTAGGTAATTCTCACTTGCATGATGATTGGTTTTGTACACTGAATCTGTAGCTTAGATTCCTGATCCTGGGCAGTTGCAGGTGCATGAACTTATATTTACACCTACCTGGACAGACATGTTCTTGCTCTACCTTCTCTACAAATTACTTAAAACAGATTGATAAACCTAACCCCAAGTATTTAACTTCTGATATTTATCAGTAGAAGCTCTAAGGCATTCTAATACAATCCCACAGACCTGCACTTATTAGAGGAAATTCATGTATATCCAACAGATATATGATAGACATATACCTTAAAAATAGAACTAGAATGTAGTATTATTACCTTTCCATAACAAACACATCTTGTTGTATCTCTTTGTTAGGGGAGGGATCAAATGAGTCCTTTTTTTCTTGTTGTAATGAGACAGAAGAAGTCAGGCTTCTTTATGGAGAAACTATTCATTGGCAGAGACAGTCATGCAAGGAACAAAAATTAATCCTATTGAGAAGAAAGTGGAAGGAAATATAATGTCTAGGTGAAAACCTAGAAGATGCAGATGTGTGATATCCATCTAGGTTCTGAAGAATCAGGATATTATTATTTTCCTCAAGAAAGAAAATACTATTTGGAAACTAAAAGTTTTCACTTTAAAATCTTTGGCTCTCTTTGGTTTCAGTTTAGACTATGGTTACCACAGATTAAGTTTTCACTTGGAGATTTAGGATGGCAACCAGCAGGATAGAATTTAAAGCACTGCTACTCATCCATAATAGAGATTAGAATGTTGTTATGTGAAGCTGTCTGAACAGCAGACATATGATTTCTGCTCTGTAATAGTCTCAGGCATTCTGCCCACTGATGTATTACCATGGAGCCTCACAAAAACAGGACTTTGAAAAACTTGTACAGCATAATATAGGAGCTTCTTCTTGCTATGCCTTCAGTAGGACCTTGAAGTATTTGTCAGATTAACACTGTGAAAAGACTAGAAGACTAAAAGTTCAGAACTGGTGTTAATACAGACACAGGTCTGGAATTACTTGGGGTCTGCTAATATCTTTGAAACGCAGCCTAACAGCAAAATATTAAAATGAAAATTAGAAAAGCAGTCATTTTTTTTTTCAGAATTCAAATGCATATAATAGCAATATTTGTTTCTAAGATGGAGGAAAGGGTGTGTGAGAAAAATACATGCTTATATTTAGCTATAATTTAGATCAATGCCAAGTATTGTAAGTTTCATAAATATTTTTCTCCTAGTTAAATTTTGGTGAGATGAGTCACACTTCTATGGCACAGATTTACAAAATATTCAAATACAATTTTATGGATGTTTGTTTTGTATACAACTACTCTTTATATACAAATATGGATGATACTAATTCAAAATTGCTGGCTGAAACTTGAAAAGCTGCAGATCTAGTTCCAAGGAAGTCAGGTTTGAGGGATACCATGCACTAACATGTACCACATGGTGAGTATGGCCATAGAACAGTCCTGGTTAATTTGTTATGACTCCTAATAGGCATCCTTGTAGGATTTAGCACAGAAAGTTGTAAATATTTACAGATGGATGCACCATGTCTATTTGTTACACAAATGTCTTAGAAAATTTATGCCAAATTGCAGTCAATGCTTGTGTAATAATACATTTTTTAAGGGAAATGCTCAATATTGTTGTCTTTATTTCCAGAAACAACTGAATACAATTCTTTGGAAGGTATTTTGAGACTGTGCAGAAACATCAACTTTTGCTTATCTAGGAAAATCATTGTTTTCAGGTCTATGATAACAGGCTTCATTGAAAGACAGATTTTTTTTATCTTGGCCTTTTTGTTTGTTAAATAAACTGACAGATTAACATATACTCTGAAAAAACCCCACATATATGCCATTCTATATTAGCTTTGAGTGTTTTGGAAACTTTAAACTCAGCTGTATCATCTAACTCTAAGATATCGTGAACTCAGGAACAGCACACACAAACCCCCAAAAATTTGGTAATGTCAGACAGGAATACTGTAACTCTGTGACTCTGATAAACAAAATTGTGATAATTACACTGAACAGTGCCTACATGTTATTCAAAATTTGTATTGAATCAAGAAGGCAACTGCTAGAGTAATATGCTTCTCAACATGAATACTTATCTTCAGTTATGTTGTTTATCTTGTGAATTTCCCTCTCCCTTCTGTATGTATTATGTTAGCAATTGCTCTGGAAGGACTACACTCTGTAGGAGAATAGATCACAAATAGATCATATTTTCAAAGTGAAAAATAGTGAAACCAGTGCAGCTGCAGTGGAAGAGCTCCCTGCAGCTCTGTCCTCACCTCCCTTCATTTGGTGCCATATAAGTTTTCTTAATTTTACATTTTATTACCTTTGTCCTTCAGATTCTTTATCTCTGCAGAGAAGCACATTCTCCTTTAATAAGGAGTAAAAATTTAATACAGTCCCTGTGAATTCCTGATCATCCTGGGTATAGCCCTACATATAAATGTGGATTTAATACTGCTGCAGTTCACTGAACATCTGAAAAGAAAAGATAAATGTTCCCTGCATAGACTACTGTGGTGACTTTGACATTGCTGGACATGCATTTCCCCAGTAGTGACATTCACTGTGGAGACAAAAGGAGGATTAAACATTATAATTGTTCTTTGACAAGAACATATGACTTCTGGGATGGATTAATACTCCTGCAGAGGATTTTCACACTTTGTCTGACAGTACTTCCTCATGAAATTTTATTCTGGGTGTCTTTCTTCTTTAGCAGTAAAATGACACATGGGCTGCTCTGAACAAACATTTATCTCTATTTCAAGGAAAATAAACTGTAAATTCATGAAAGGTTATCCAGATTTTTCCATTCCTCAGCAGAATTTGGTCATCTCAGCTGACCTAACAGCAAGTCATCTTTTACCCTAGGTGACTTCTTCTGGTTATAATCTTGGGTAACTGAAATAAAGCTTTTTTTTCCTGCTGTATAAGTCTGAGCTGTGGGAAGCCATAAGATCCATTTAGATGGTTAGCCAATATACTGGTAACCAAAGTCTTTCTGGGTATAATAATAACCTTTCTTTGTAACCTTTCCAGGTGGTCAGATTCACATCTTCCAGAATAGATAGAAGATGTCACACACAGTACCTTGAAGAGCGACTTCAAAGTGGCCATAATTTGGCTGGAGCTTTGACAGAGACCAATCTATATTTTTCCTTAGAGAAGTACTCAAAAACTATGAAAAACTCTTGAAAAATGAAGCAATCAATCAAAGAAAAACAAAGCACAAACCAAAAAACATAATACATGTTCCAGGTCTTCAGCAGCATCAATTAATTAAAACTTAATTCCTAGATCAACTTGTATTGGAAATTAAGTTGAAAATACAGCTAAATTAAGCCTTTTAAAAGTTATTAAAAGTTATTTTAGAAGTTATTTGCATTCTATACAAAGCTGAGGATTTACTGTACGTTTGAAATATTTAGTGCAAAGTTTGATGCAAAGAGACACAAGCTGTAGACAGACAAAAATAAACTGACAATCTTTTCTTCCATCCTGTATTCAAAAGATAAATTTTAGACTGTATGACATGATAATTAATATGGAAGATTATGATTCTTTCTGCAACTTAAGTATAATTATTAATAAATATTAAGAATGCAAATAAAAATGATTTCTTTATTTTAATTGATTCTTTTTCATTATTTCTTCCAAGAACATGCAGTTTTGTGCAATCTCACTGTATCATTTTGTTGAAAAGAATCAGTTCACAGCAGATCTGAACCATAGGGATCACTATAGGAGCTGAGAGTTACACTAGAGAAGGGAACCTAGACTTATTTTGAAGAGTTATCAAATCCATACAGAAAACAATATAAGCTGCAAAAAGAGTGGAGCTGTGTTCATAAGCTTGCCTCAGGCAAACGCAATGTTCAGTTCACATTTACTCCTTATTTGCCAGAGAAAGGAACTATAAAAGTTAGAAAAGAATTTTGATCATATTTTATTCCTATGGGACCTCACTGTATCTAAAGTAATATGATCTCTAGTATTTGTGACAGGAAGATTTATCTCTGGAAAGCATCAAGCCCATTCAAACCTCCTGAAATGAAATTTTGGAATACAGTATTTGCAATAGAGCTTCATTGGAAATACCAATCCCCTAAGGTACAGCTATGAGTTAGCTATTGCTTTATTTAGGTAGCTGCCTTTAATATACTTCAGCTGCTATTGGAGGAAAGCAAAACATGTTTTTATTAACAGTGAGTCTTCAGAATTGGCATGCCTGATTCTTGGGAGCTAACCCTTAGCAAGAATTTGTTATGTTGACTGAAATACAGAGGAGTTAGGGGAAAAAAACCCAAACAAATGCAGCAACAAAACATAACAACAACAAACTCCCTCTTTTTTACAAGCCTACTCAAAAGCAAGTCACAAAACAACAAAGATGCATGGTTTGAAATATGCAATAAATGGACATAGATCATTTGTGCAGTCAACCTTACTACAATTTTCCCCATCATATTTTCAGTGCAGGCAGGCAGAGAAGCTCAGGTGCACAGTCTGCATTTAACCTCTTCTGCTATCCGTTCTGCTAGTGAGACAGCTGATTATAACAGGCAGCAAATGAAATGGAAAGAGGAGGGAAATGGAAATGGCAGGTGAAGATAAAATTGTCAGAGGTAGCATGACTGCCTAGCTGTTAGATGAAAACATGCCCTGTAAGTTAGAGAAGATTTCGAAAGAATGAAGTGCAATGAAATTGCAGATTGCCATAGACAAAGACTCCTGAAGCCCTGGACCTTCTAGTAATCTTGCATATAATCAAGGCTGTAGCTGGACAGTTCAAAGAATATGCTCAAATTTCACCATGTGGAGCCATGCAGACAGAAGAGTAAATGATAACCAAGTCTGAATAGACAATAGGGCAGCTAGGTGGATTTCTAGTGAGATACTTGCATCTACAGTGAGATCCCTCTAGGAGCTGAGAGAGCTGGGTATATTTATGGGCCTTGCTGGTTTATAGATGATGATAGATAGCAGAGAATCAGTAGAACTGGGGGCCATCTGAAGAACTTTTCTGAGATCAAATTATTCTTCCTGTATTTGAACTCTGTCTACCTCTAATCTTGACAAATGAGCAACTGTATTCTTGGTTCACCAGAAGTTCAAATTGATGCCACATGTTTGCTGGCATAGATGTACAGGGGAGGATTAATAGTCCTGAAGCTAAAGTGTCTCAGTTATCAAAAAGGTTGCATGGTCCAGAGACCAGACATCTGAGGGCTCCATACTGGAGGGACAGAGCAGAGTTCCCAGAAAGACATTGGTGGGGACCCCTGCTTATGTATATACCTTGCAGGATGGTGACATCTGTTAGCAGGCTTTCAACAGCTAGCAACTAAGAGCAGGATGAGGCCATTCACTTTTACGTCAGTGGTGCTTGGTTATGGTGTGCTGTCAGTAAAGTTACTGCTGTTTGCTAATCTACAGGCAGTTAACTGACTATAGAAGATGTATGTGTATATATACATATACATATAACAACACAACAGGCAGGGCAACTTCCTTGGGTCTTGCAGTCCATAGGATTCAGCCAGACCCTAAGGATGTACACAAACACTGTTCTTTGCATCTGCATAATTAGGGCCAGTGAGTCAGAAGTGATGTCAAGATAGATAGCAACAAGTACTGCAATCCACAGAGACAAGGTAGGGAATTTAGATAGCATGACAGTATTTTGAAAGTATTTTAATAGACTAAAAGAGACATAAATTGAAGATAAAAATCTATTTAGAGTTAGTGAAGTATTTCAACAGAGTCTTATATCCCCAGCTGTAGCACTGCAAATGTAATCTTGTGACAAAACACTTTTATTGGATTAATACATAATGCAGTAAATATAATGTTACCATTTTTCACTTACAGTAATCAAATATAGAAGTACATTATGTAGAAATATAATCCAGGAAAACAAATTTTCCTGTGAAAAGTGAGTTCAATTGCTACCATAGCTTTTTATATTTTCAATGTTCTAATAGGATCATGTGTCAAGATTTTCTACAATTATTCTTCAAGTTTTCAAGAGTAGATGTTATTTTAGTCTAGGCTCCCTAGTCATAAATCCTAAGCTAAATATACTAAATGTTTTGCTTTTTTTCTAAGGAAGGCAACATTATACCCTTGCACTAGATGAACTGGGAAACAGAATGCGTTACTATTGGTTGTTCCTGTCCAGCATGATTAGTTCAAACAAATATTGGTTATTTCAGTTTCTGTAGAGATGTTACATGCAGAATGCACTGAACTTTAAGTTCAGTATTCTTTGTATTTCAAGAAGTATCTGAAAAGAAGATAAGATTATCTTAGCAGACAAAACCTATCTGTGAAAAACAATATTTCAAAGTAGTATATTTTAACATTGCATTATTCCTTCTAGAGCACAAAAAAGCTGTCACCACTGGGGTACCTGGATTTATTATTTTTTTTACTGTAGTAATAATAATGCTGAGGTAAAATGGCAGATCTATATGGCCCACTGTCAAATACATATTTACAAATTTGTATTATTTATTGTAAACTACTATTTTTATGTCCAGGAATAGAATGCAATGAAAAACATAATAGTTTTAAAACACAGAAGATTCATAGGTACTGCTATATAATAGTAGGTTAGAAAAAGAAAATAAAAGATATTTTCTTTCAAATTAGATGTTCGAAAACCTGGGAACTGAAACAGATCTTTCTTTAGTTACTAGGCAATGCCCAGCAGAACTCTGCAAATACACTTTTTTCATCACCAGCATCACCTAGCTCATATCAGGAGTCTTTTGTGTAAGATTTATTTCGCCTGCTAGGTTGGTTTCTTGCTTGCTTCTAATGGCATACTTTAACAGCATACTTTATGTTTTGGAGTGACAGGTGTCATAAGATCAGGTTTGCTCAGGAAATGAAGAAAAATCTTGCATTTCAGTTTCATTAAAATTCCCTTCTTTTATACTTTGAAAGGAGGAATGACAATCTTGGAGCAATCTGAGGATTTTTGACATATATCTTATAATATCATAAAGTTGGAAAATACGAGTGTCTGACTGCAATTCAGATGCCATTTACTTCACAGCTCAGTTTTTTAATGACAGAAAGTTAGGTGTTAAATTTCCAAAGCAATCCAAAGGGATTTATTGGCATTATTACTGCATTTGAAGACAAGTCAAAGGCTTAATCTCTCTGTACTCCCCTGTGAAAGAAAAAGAAAAGAAAAAGAAAGAGAAGGAAAGAAAGAAAAAATTCATTTGGATGTTGCCAAATTGTTTCTGTGGTGAAGACAGTCTAATGGTACATATATGGGTTGTTGGCATCAGTGCCAGCAAACAGTTCTGACCATGTTTAACTTACTGAAATTTAAATACTAATTTAGGGAGATGAAATCACCCTGTGGAGGTCTTCAAAGTTATAGATCTCTTTCTCATAATCTCACTATAAATGTATATAAAGAACACAGCTGAAGAATACAATAAAACCAAGTAGAGAGTTGCATAGTAATAAGCAGATTGTAGGTAGAAAAGAGAGGCAAAATTTTACTGGAAGGTCAAAGATGCAGAAGCCAGAAATGGTAGAAAGTTTAGTATAGGACACCTATAATTTTTTTATACTGATGACATAAAAATTGATGAAAAATGTCAAGATCATTGGTTTTGACTATACTAATATTTGAAATTTTATTTTTGCACAAGCTTAAAGTATTTTGCATATGACTTAAATTAATGTAATCTTTTTGTCTGTTTTAGAAGATTTTGTCCTAAGGAATATTAAATTACCTCAGTTCTACTTAAGAAATACCTAATCAAGTATGAATATTCTAATTACATTTTTGATAATATAAAGTGGCAATTACAATCAAACTCAGGTTTTCACCATGCAAGGGAAAGTTACTGGTAGTGTTAAGTAGCAATTCAAACAGAAATAATACTGTCTTAAAGTATTCTACATCATGGACACTTGATTCTCTACCTTTAGAAGGTAATGGAAAATTCAACTATACCTACTTAATAATATATATATAATATAAATTCAACTATACCTATAATTTTCTATATTCTTCATTTTACTTCTTTCTACTGACACTAAAGAGGAAGAAAGGTAATTTTTAAAAGAACTATTATAACAACCTATTACAAAAAAACCCTCCAAAAATCAATGTTTCCCTCCATAAAAGTCATGCAGGCAAACAGAAAACTAGAATACTTTGTGAGTGACTGTACATCAAAGGGCAGAAATCAATAGTTTCCATAAAGAAGGTATCCTCAGGGAAAGAAAGCTTCAAGGTATGAATAGAACAGTAGCTTCAGTGCTTGGCATCTACAGAACTGATAATACAGTTTCTAATCCCTGCCCAAGAGTGGGTAAAAAATACAGTTTCCAAAGTTTTAATGATCCAGGGTGAATACATTATGCTGTCTTTCCTGCTGAGCTTCTTCAGCCCTTCTTTACCTGAGGGATATGTTAAAAGACCAATCAGATAATTCAGAAAAACATGCAGCTTAACCAGCAATATTGGAATAATGTTTATCCTTCCTTCTGTGTCCCCTATTAGCTGCTGAAGCCTCAAATACTTACCTCAGATAGCAGCTTGATTCTTCAGTACAAAGATTACATTGGTACAAAGCTAGAAAAAGATTTTGTACAATTTCTGTAAATCTTTTTTTTTTTTTTTTTTCATTAATCTCTCCTGGAGTTACAAAAAATCAAACTAACATAGGGCCTTCTAGTGTCTGGCATTAAGTCTTGCCACTCCATGGTAGTGTCCTGACTCCACATCTTCATCATCCATTTGTCTTTTCCCAGATTCCAGGTTCCGTGTAAGGGAAAACTGCACATGCAGAGTAATAGTGTGCCCCAGCTGATAATGTCATACTCTGCTGAGAAGTAGGGTGGAATGACTTTAAACACATATTGGTTATCAAGTCACAGGACAATTTCAGCCCAGCATCTACTGCATCCATTTTAGTTTGCTTATGGTGTGTCTTTTGTAGTGAAGTTACTAACTCCAGAAAAAAACAAATCCCAAGAAGGTGACTTTGAGAACATTTTTCACACCAAAAATTATCTTCTAAAATCAGTGAAATCAGTTCAACTTCATGTAGGCTCTTTCCTTTTTTACAGCTTCCTAGAAATACATTAAGAAACCAAACAAACAGACTTGCATAAAGGAACTGCCTTAGGACTTGTAGACAAGTTTTACCTCTAGGGCAATAGTGTTGTGGAGAAAGAAGGGAAGGAAAATCAGAAGGAAGAAGAGGAAGGTTAGAAAGGGACACAGACAGGCAGATGAGGAAAGACAGGAAAGAAAGATGGAAAGAAAAACAGAAGGAAAGAGCAAGAAAGATGGATGGAAATATGAAAGAAAGATGGATGAACAGAAAGGCAGGTAGGGATGGAGTTTATTTCAGACGTTTTTAACTGAAGAGATTATGCCTTGGAGTCCCAGGGATTCTGTGAGGGCTGAGAGGACTCAGAACGACACATTTTGTAGTTTGATCATCCAGCTTTAAAGATTAAACCAGACAAATGTGTCTGGAAACCATTATGCTCTGCCAAACCTTAAGGAGGGGGTGTGACCCCCTGGGTTCAATTCATTTATCAGTACAGCTGTAGCTATAGTGAATATTGCATAGGGATAATTATTAATATCCAGAAATATACAAATTAAGAAAGTCTTCCCTTAGAGATTTATAGATTACCCCTTTTTAACCACAAAAGTAAGGAAGACAGATATGATAGTATTGAGGGGAATAAGTTATCAGTTTTTCAGATGCACTTACCCCACTTTTAAGTAACTTGCACTTCTGCCAAGCCTATTAGATATACAAAGGCAATATTTGTTCAACCTGACTCTTTCATCTTGCGAAAATGAAAAGCACTGAAGAAGTTTCTCACACCTCTGTGAGGCACCCTGCTGATCTGAGAATCCCAAGATGCTGCAGGTGTCAAAACAGCACCGTTAAGAGCTGCAGAGCATTTTAAGTTTCAACTCCTTTTTTTTTTCTTCCAGCACTGCAAGTATTTCATACTATTCCTTTCACTATACTGCTTAGGCAAAAAAAACAACCACATTCATCACATGCATGTAAATATATGCTTGAAGCTATAGACTAACCATATAATATGAAAACTCAGAAAGATGTCAGGCTTGCACCTGAAAGGTTGAATGAATCAGATTTGTCATGTATTTGGCACTTCCCTTTTAGGTATAACTTGTATAAAATTAACTTCTACATCCTAACACAATCATATGATTTAGCATATATGATAAATTCCAGTTCTTATCTGAAGCTCTAGTCATGCTAAAAAATGTACAGAAAAGAATGAGATAAGCAAATATTGATGTACACTTTTCAACCATTCTGACGGCTGTTTTGGGTGCTTCCTTTGTACTGCTTCTGTAGTTGTTATCTAAAAAAAGGCAGGCTGAACTAAAATGTAAAAATGTAAATAAAAAGGCATTATAGTTTTTACATTTGTCAGTTCGAGGTATAGTTTTTCAGCTGGAGAGAAAATCAGGCTATGTTCAAATACTACATTTTCTGCTGTATCTTTCTGAGGCAACTTTTCAGTTTTCTTAACAAAATGCTAAAGTTAGAATAGCAGTTTTGCTTTTTGCAATGTTGAGAATTAATCTCAGAAATTTCAATATTTTCAGACATACATTAAGACAGTTACCAATTAGTCTGAAGATACTTTGAAATCATCCTCCTGTATGGTAAAACCTAAAGATTGGAAAGGTACGAGAAAATACAATGTAGTAAAAAAAGTAGTCTTCTAAACAATTTAACAGAAATTATACATTATAGTGTTTAAGGGAAACAGCATTTATTTATTTATTAGTAGTTGAATAGTTCATAAAAGAAATTTGAGATCTTCTCAGTGTGCCTATGCCATCAGATAATGAACCTACAGTCTACTCCTAGGCACTCATCTCCTAATCAGCTGGAGTATATGCTAATTTACTCCAAGGCTGTCCTTTGGACTGAAACAACACAATATCTTTAAGACACAACCAATCACAGTTCTCAGGAAAATTCACTCCACTCCCATAGAAACAATATGTATAAATTAGCCCCAAGTTATTCCTGCTTTCCTACAGATTAGAAAACTATGTAACCTTAGGAACCACTGCATGTTGCCAAATGTCACTTTAGGACATATAACGTACATTTTTGGAATGAGGCTATTATCCTAGTGAGTTGTGAGATAATCCTCACATTTTTTTTCAGGCACTCAACTGAAAAGGTACTGAAGAAATAATGACTGTTGAGGAGGGTACAGAAAGTCTCTGGGAAAGTTCTTTGCAGCATCTTGATGGACATTAACTGATGAATGCAGACACAAGAAATTCTATCTCGTCTGGCTGGATGACAAAGGGTTTACCTACTATGCCTTTAATTATGATCTGAACTCTTCTGCTGTACTGAGAAGGGTTCATGCATTTCTTATTAATTTTTGGATGTGCTACTGAGTGGCAGCTGTTACTGAATGATTACTTTATATACAGCTTTTCTTTTAAAGATGCTGTTGAACAGTTCCATATTTGTTGTCTCTGCTCAGGGTTGAGAGGTCTGCTCTATTTAATTGTTTTCACAGAAAGAATTTCAAATTTATGGTTATCTTTGCTACTTTTTAAACTTTGTTCATATCTTCTGTAGCCTATTTGAGGTGGAGGATCATTCTGCTGTCTACAATTAACATATAAATATGTTGTTAAATTATTTTTTGCTAATTCAGAAAACATAACAAAGCAAAACAAACACAACAACAGAAAATCTCATCAAAAACCCCAAAACAAACAAACAAACCACCAACACCAACAACAGAAAACCACAACCAGTCACATTTTCTAGTATGATGATAACAGATCAGGGATATATTGGCCATGTCTCCATTTTATAACACTTTTCTTAATCCCACTAGGTTCAACAATACATTTTGTATGTTAGAAATAGTTCTTAACTACTTCACAATTTATACTATGTATAGAAACAGTGTTAAAAAACTAAAAAGAAAATTATTTATGGTTTCTTTGGTTAGATTTTGAACAGTGTTGCTTGGATCTACACTTGAATGTATCTGCTGAAAGTAGCTTTATCTGAGGCAATGGATCCAGGATTTCACAGGAATATATGCTAAGAAGATCAGTGGCAAAAGGTATAAATACAAATGAGGGAATTTCACAGTGGATATAGGGAGAATCTTTTCCGTCATGAGGACAGTCGGACATTGTCACAGGTTGCCCAGACAGATTGTGCAGTATCCAGCCTTGGAGGATTCCTAGGTCTGACTGGATAAAGCCCTGATAAACCTCATTTAAGCTGACCAACGTCTTTCAGTGAGGAGGAAGTTGGACCAGGAACCTTCTGAGACCTCTCTCTGCCTGTGATACTAATTCTAGACTCCTGATATGTAATCCAGATCCATGAAATAGCATAAGAAGAAAATTGCTACATCTGACCATTTATTTTCTGGATTCTCACTTAATTTCGGCTGTTTTCAATATGAAGTTTTACACCTGAATTTATTACCTTACTTGTTTTTAATAGTCAAAATAGCTAAATAACAGTCCTCTGATACTAAAGCATGTAAGATAAATCACATAACATAATGGGTCCTCCTACTCTATAACTCTAAATGAAGCATAGAACCACTGAGTTGTATGTAGAGTATATGCTGAAAATATTTAAGGTCATGAAAGATTGATTCCCATCCAGAAAGATGCAATTTGGTCAGCTGACTTCATGGTTTAGAAGTTATTTATTAAATGAAATGTCCAATGTATTGGACTCAGACTTCAACTGGACTGAATAAACATTGATCTATTGTTTTCAATTGATTTTAAGTTCAGTTTCTGAAAGACTTTTTTTGTTTCAATCAAGGCTGAATCTTTCATGAATATAATATAGTTTGTAGTGTGCTATGAAGAATTTGTGAGAATAAAACTGGATTGCTGCTGTGAAACTTTGATTGCAGGACTTAGAATTATCACTAAATTATAAAAATAGCAAATGCCTATTTCATAGTTTCGTACACTGTGTAAAAGGACAGGCAAAAAGAAAGTTTTACTTTGTAATTCTCATTTAACTAGCTTCTATTATTCTGCTTTTATTCTAGGTATGATTGTCAAATATTATCCTTAACAGTGACTGCTATTGAATACACAGGTGACACAGCATTGTAAATTCTTTACTGCTGAGCCTTGCAGAAAAAATAGATTGATAAAAAAATTGCAGCGAAGAACAAATACCTAAGTGAAAGAATGTGACTTCATGAGAAAAACTAGCATTTCATACAAAAATGATTGGCATCTTCATTGTGAACAAAGCACTCATTGCAAGGAAGATTTCTGGTTAGAAATGAAGAACATAATTTAAGTAACAGAATCATATAATTTAACTAGGGGAAAAGATGTATTATGTCACATGGTTCATCAGTCTGGTGATTCATAATTGCTTCTTGTCATGTTTTCAATAGAGTTTTGCCTGATTTAGTTTTAAATGTTCAAGAGAAATAACACTCTTCATTTCCCGCAGGAGACTTTATTGGCTGCGAGAGCTTATTGCAAGGAAGTTATTATTAAGTTTAGTCTAATACTTGTTTTTTCTATAAATCACTGAAAGGACAAATTTTGTTAATATTATTATCTTAACTTCCACTTTCTTCTTTAACCTACTGACTGGGGAATGAGAGACTGGAAAGCAGCGCTGCAGAAAGAGAGATCTAGGAGTTCAGATCCATAATAAGTTAAATAGGAGCCAGCAGTGTGCACAGGCAGCCAAAAGGGCCAAAAGGGTTGTGGCGAGCATCAAGTGCTGCATTGCTAGCCGACTGAGAGAGGTGACAGTCCCTCTCTACTCTGCAGTGGTGTGGCGTCACCTTGACTATTGTATGTAGTTGTGGTCCCCACAATACAAAAAGATATGAAGTTGTTGGAGAGCACCCAGAGGAGGGCCACAAGGATGGTGAAGGGCTTGTAGGGGAAGTCATATGAGGAACAGCTGAAATCTCTTAGTCTGTTCAGCCTAGAAAAGAGAAGACTGAGAGGAGACCCCATTGCGGTTTATAACTTCCTCACCATAGAGGGAAGGCTAAGTGCTGATCTATTCTCTCTGGTGACCAGCAACAGGACCCAGGGGAATGGCATGAAGCTTTGAAGGGAAAATTCAGGTTGGATGTTATCAAGTGCACTTCTGTATTATGCATTAGAAGGATCAGTTTTGTGTTGAAGTAGCTGTAGCACAACTTAGATTATTCTGCAAGTATGTACTGACATCTGGTGGATACTCAACTGAAAACTCAAATCAAAACTGCTACATGCTTGTATCCTGTTTGTTCAAAGAGCATACTTGCAGTGGTTCACAACAATCTCTTTATTTGACAGAGTGTTCCACGCAATTCTTGTTGACAACCTGGTGAAATAGGATTTGAGAGACATAACATGGTATGAGTGGATGAACTACAAAGCTCAAGCTGATGAGGCCAGGAGCCAGTCTACAGATGCAGACAGTTCTGCAAAACCCTGTCAGGGCCCAGCCCCTCTTCTTGCTACAAGGTTTCCTTCTTAGTTCCTTAGTCCCTGAGATCTCCCGGCAAGTGAACAGCTGTGATGGGTGAAATCCTGGAGCCCCCTGCAGCTCACTCTCAGTTTTATGTGGTGTCTTCAAGCAAAAAGTCTTTTTATTTTATTTTGAATTCTTGCCACACTAGTCCTGAAAAATCACAGATATCTCACTACATGTCGGGGAAAATGAGTTCCCCTGATACTTTCTGCCCGCTGGCAGGCACACAGTGTGAACTGCCTCAGTGGCATGTCTCAGTGCCATAGCATGGCTCAGGTGCCAGGGATGTTGTGACCCATAGCAGGGTTTGTGTCAGACACTTGAAACTAAATATGTTCTTGTTCAAAGTCTTCCCTTACAATCAATGCTTCTGGCAAGGGATATGTATCAGTTCTCAATTGGTGATATCAGAAAAACCTATACTGTGTTTATTAATATTCATAACCATAGAGTCTGGAATCAGGAACTAGATCTTGGGTTTAATTTTGACATGTTTTCCTAAGGCAAGAAAATTCCTGTGTCTATTTCACCTTGATATCCTGCTCCTTATTTTCTTGCTAAATCTTAATAAGTCAGTTTGTTACCATGTTGGTTGTGCTGGTACAGCTATTTTAAGGTTTTCTGCAAAATCAGGCAGCTGGAATTATTTCAGTTTAAACCCCCCAAATGCAAAAAAGTTTTGGAATGCTATTTTTAACCTAGATTGCTTCAGGGACCTACACCTTAGCCTGGCCCCGCAATAATTTGTAGTAGCACAGTTGAGGACAGGCAGCTAGCTGTAATGTAGACAAGGAGTGAGTGGTCAGAGCCTTGAGGTAGAGAGACAAGGGGCAAGAACCTCTTAAGTAAATGTCAGCACTGAATAAATCATATAATGAATCTCCATTTTCCAGCTTCAATGCAGGCCGGGACCTGCTGCCTCCCAAGTGACAGCACCACTTGTCTTGTGGGCTCCTCCCTGTCTAGGAATGTCTCCACACTCACCTCAGTCTACACATAAATGACTCATGCTTTTTCAGGGTTGACAATAAACAAGTATCTTGTAATTCACTTACATATCTGAATTAACTGCTGGGGAAATTATGTGAACACCAAGACTCTGCCTGGGTCCTGCTGGGTGTCTAGGTGTAAAGATAAGACACCTGTGTAGCACACTTGGCATTTATCTACCACATGATGCATTTTCTTAATCTTATTTACATGCACCATCTACCTCACCTGTCCATTCATGACTGCAGATCAAAATGCTTGTGAATATATGTTTAACATTGCTCTCAAAGATGGATGCTTAAATAGCAGATGGAGCTCTAAAATGCCTAATAGTAAGACAAGCCAATAGCATGAAGTCTACTGAGATTTTCTCCCAAGATGAATATGCAGTTCTGACCAACATTATTTGTGTTCAGCTAAAGGAAGAGGGAGGAACTGGAGACATTGTACTGCATCAAATCACTTGGGTTAGGTCAGTAAACAACATTTTTATTCAAGTCAGCAGTTTTACATGAAGACAGTCATCCTTGCAGATTTAGCTGATAAAAATCAACATTAGGCTCAGGAATAAATGTCTTTGTTGTCACATGGCTTATGGTATATTTCAATGATAAGAGGGAGCGTGTTCTTCAGAAGAGGGCTGGTTTTAGACCTTGGACCATTTTTATCTTTAGAATGGAAAAACTGAAATGACACAGGCAATTTTCTGCTCTTTAGGCCATTAAGATATTTCAGGACAAAGAGTTTTTGCTTAAAAAAATGTAAGTCTAGCTGGCATAGTGTTTAAGAGCAAACTGAATTGTTTTCTTAAAATAGGAAACCAATGCATGTTAAATTAAAGGTTCTCAGAAGAAACAAATTCTCTGTGAAAATACACCTTTTTCAAAACTGAACTAGGTTTCCTTTCATTCTTACCAACACCTGCATTGTGAGATCTAGAACTGGCTCATAAAAACATATTTTTCAACCAACAAGGGTTTTTTTTCCATTATTCAAATAATTTACTTTATTTCCCTTGCTTGAGAGAGGTAAGATTGTTCAATAATTTGAAGCATATTGGTCTCAATTATTGTGTCAAAACCAACTATATGTCAATCAAGAAAATGTAAGTGAATTTCTTCTCAGAATTATAAAACAAAAAAATAGCAGCTCATAATTGGGAATGGGGTACAGTTTGCACTGTTAAGATCCAATTCACAGAATATCACATAATCTTTTTTTTATTGGGATAAATATGTGAAAGATAAAGTGTGAGTTTAACTTAATTTAATTTAAGAATCATATACATTCTGACTGTCCAAGGCTATTGCACATGCGGGCCTATTTTCAGCAGCTGAATATGCAGATCCATAATGGTACAAATTGGGATAGGTAAAGAAACAGATCTCACTTTGAGTTAACACTGCCAAATATTACCTGGTATCTGAGATCACCTGATAAGGACAAGTTCTGCCTGCCAAAACTTGGATCAGCCAATGAGCTCAAGCAATTCTGAATTCCCTGATTGGGTCTCTTTGATGTTTTTTTCTGATTCTGTCCTCCATGCAACTAATAATCAGGTATACCTTTCCATGGGATCTTGTTAAACCACAGATGGATTTATTATCAAACTTTGCTAAATCACTGTAATAGAGTGACTGATCTTATAAAATACCTTTGAATTGAAGTAGGATTTGATTTGCTTTAAATTATGCCATAAATGCCTAATTTCTGTTTTTTACTGCAATTCTGCAGTTTCTGGAATTATTAATATAAGCTTCAAAGTTGTTTTCGGTCTCCCGGCCACTTAATACCTGCGCTTCTGCCACAGATTCTTTTGTTGTTAGAAGACTTGGAAGACCATGCAAGATTGTCTGCATGCTTATAGTGTGTCATTTGGATAGCTTTATTGTTTCTTGGAATAGGTATTCCTGGTGAGAGAAGCATAAATTTGGATTAAGTTTCAATATTCAAGATATCTGAAGCAATCTGATCTGATGAATACCAACTTTTCTCATCATTATGGAAGAGTAATAGATGCTACTGAACATGAGTCCTCCCATCCTAAAATAAATATTTGTGTTTGGGAGAATGAACCATACTCTGAATGAGACTCTTTTTCACCCCAGAATAAAAGGAGGCACGGGGTGGTTAATTAAGACTCACATCTGCAGTATAGGCATCAAAAGTCAGATGAAAAAGCTCTCGCCCATAATGTCCTATGCAATGATCAGGTACTCACTGATCAGAGAGAGCAAGAGGCAGGATAAAGCATTTCTGGACAGGCAGCACATTTCTGAACTTTAGAGCATCTGCCTAAACTGTGAAAAACAGGCAGGACTACCCCAACCACCACTGACATGACTTAAAAATCTCAGCATGTTTCACATTCCTGAACTTTCAGCACTCATAGATGCATCTCACCAGGCTGTATGGACTTATGTATGTCCAGTTTGTTTAAATATCTCCCAGGTTGAACCTTCTCCTTCAAAGTAAGTCTCTGTTGCTCCAGACTTTCCTACCGATCTCAATTGCCTGCTGTTCCTGAATCACAGAATCACAGAATCACAGAATATTAGGAGTTGGAAGGGACCTCGAAAGATCATCTAGTCCAACCCCCCTGCCACAGCAGGATTCCCTAGACCAGGTCACACAGAAGCGCGTCCAGACGGGTTTTGAATACCTCCATAGAAGGAGACTCCACAACCTCTCTGGGCAGTCTGTTCCAGTGTTCAAATCTTACGAGTAATGAAGGAGGAAAGAGGGCATTGACTACAACCAAGCAAACCAACTCAAGTGGTAAGAAATTTTAAAATGTGTGACATATATTCACAGAATCACAGAATGTTAGGAGTTGGAAGAGACTTCAAAAGATATCTAGTTCAAAAATTAAACTCCAGTGCAATCTAATAAACACTAATAATTTTTTATTGCACTTTCACAGCACGACCCTACTGCAAAAGGCAATCACACCACTTTCCTTCTATTTTCTCTGCTTTTTACTAAGGATGTAACTTCAAAATTACATAATAATTTCACCACATGAAATGCCTATTCCCACTTCTTATTCCCTGATTTATGGTACAGCTCTAGATGAATCAAAACCACTTGTGGAAATAGAGAAGGTCAGTAAAAAGCTATCAGTATCAGCAGAGGGGCTTGGAGGAACTTTAGGTCACTGCGGACATCAGGATATCACACACAGTATTTCCCCACACCAAGCAGATTCCACACATAGGTACAGTAGAAGAATGATAGATCGGGGCCAGAAGGTGAGGTCTGAGAGCATTGTCCTGTTATGCAATAAATGAAGTCATACCATAGGTAGTATCAAGTGTTGGGCTTCATATTGAATTTGCACAGCCTTGGGACTGAGGCTTGTCAGTCTTATTTTTTTTAAGTTTTAAATCCATAGATGTATAGCCTCTGAAGTCAGTCAAACTACTCATTAGATAAAGCTACTGACAATTTGCTGTTATTGATTGTCAAATCACAATATAATTTGAGAATTGTGACATTAATTTTATTTACATGTTGTTTTATCTATATTGGGAAACTAACAGTAGCTGGGTTTAACTCCATTTGTCTTTTTCTCTCAAACTTAGATAAAGGAATTATTTTAAGCCTAGATTGTAATGACATGTATTTTCAAACTAGTTTGATATGGCTTTAGTGGTTAGTTAAAATATGTAAATCACACCATATATTCCTTCAACACTTTGCTGACCTCAGCTTTTACATCTACTCCATGCACAATCATTTTGTAGACTGCATTTATATTAATAACTTAAACAGAGCCAGGCAGGCAATGCTCTCAGGACTGAAATGCAATTGTCTGTATTTTTAAGCTTTTAGACCATTCTCTGAAATAATTTTGACCTGGAGCAACTAGCAAGTTCTTAACTAATTTATGGGTATGTTTTAGGAAGTCAAATATTCCGTGTCTAAATGTCAGCCATCGGTTTGTATGCAGCTGCTCTTTTTCTGTGGCTAAAAACATTTACTGATAGATATGGGTCATTCCGTTTAACCCCGTGCTCAGGAAGGCTTCTGAGTTCTGTTTCATTTACTACTATTGGCATAGCTTTAGCTTCTGAAATTGAAGATTTTAATTTATTATGTTCTTCTGTGACACCCAAACTACAGTTTGGTGTACTTTGGAAGGACCTTGGCTAATATGAAAGAACAGCTTTTTGGTTTCTAGAGTCAATTGTTGCCCTTTTAAGGAAAATCTGTATTAAATATATGGAAACTTATAAGCATACTAAAATCATGAAAGGGTTTTCAGGTGCTTTAACTTAATTTCTTCAACTTTCATAAAATCATAGAATCATAGAATTATCAGGATTGGAAGGGACCTTAGAGGTCATCTAGTCCAACCCCCTACAGTGAGTAGGCAATCTCCAACTAAACTGTTGATATAGCATGTTTCATTGGAGGATCCCGAAGAACTGTTAAAATATTAATGAATGTATCAGTGAAAACTCTTAACATAGCAGTGAGCTAGGGAAGACTGACAGCTGGATTTATCATTTAATATTTGTGCTACTACATATCAGTACACAGCTCTGTGAAGCAGAAAAACTGTGTCAAACAAAAAACCTGCAGCCTGTCTAAAGAGATTTCATCACCATTTGATGAACGCAGATTAGTAAAGAGTAATTAATCTAATTGTCAAACATTGGTGAGCATAACTCCCATCAGTATTAGCCTCTAGACTGCTGTTTTCTCCCTGTTAAAGAGTGTTAGTTCCCATTATTCATATGTCCAAGTTCTGCATTAAGGATGAGATGTTTAATCCTTGATAGAAATCACTTTGCCTTTTTGGCACCATTTCCCAAAGTTGTATTTCTCTGTACTCTCTCCTGATGAGAAAACTTTACTATTTAAATCCTCTCTGTTCCAGATGGAAAGAGAGAGACAGTCCAGACACCCAGACCACTAAGGGATTCCCAGAAGATCCCTTTTGTGGGAACAAGGCAGTTGTGACCCCGCTGCACCTAGAATGTTTGGGTGTGAATGGGGAAGAAGGTGTGGACGAGACCTTCAGCACAGTTCACTTTAATAAGTACCTGCTATAAGATGACCACTACTATAACCAACATCATAGGCACCACTGCATAACTTAGATCAAGCCCCTTTCTTAGCATTTCTCACCTGCTACAAAAATCTTCTTGTTATGGAGCTATATGGTGGATAGACAGAGGTATATCACTGCACAAAAGGAGTAGAAGTAATTGCATCTTTTCCCTCATCACTTTTAAAGATTTCTCCAGCTTTTTGTGACTACAGCCCCGCCTCCTGTACATACTTTATATCTATTTTGATTATCCTATCTTTGCTTTTGCAGCATAGGGTTCTGACTGTATTTGATTCTTGCTACCTTTCCTAGGTAGCTATCATTTTAAGCCTTGCTATCATATCAAAATATAGGAAACTATTCTCAGTAGTCTTTATGCCTTGCTGAATACCAGGTTTTTTGATGATTTATTCAGATTTATAGTTATATTTTCAATATCTGCTGCATGGCTGGACAAATTTAAATTATTAGTTTTCCTATTACCTTAAATTGCAATATAGAATTCTTTTCAAAAAGGTCCTCAAAATACTTGACGTAGTTACAGTGCAGAAACAGATATTGCCACAAGAGAGAGCTCTCGTAAAATCATAAGGCTGCTTGAGAATTAAGTACATTTTGCTCTTTAACAACGAAAAATAGTTTTACTAATTAGTGTTTACTTTACTTATTGTCTTTCAGGGAATTAAACACTGATGTAAATTAGCACCATATTCCAAATTCCATTTATATTCACCTTTTTATTTGTTTTTAATTAAACACAAGAACTAGTAAATAACTTGTATGTAGCTCCTTTCCTTTTGAAATAATGACCAAGTTTTGTTATGCAACCATACTTTCTCTAACATTCCATCCCTCACTCTTCACTTACACAGTGCAATGACCCTTCGAGATAAAATATGTCAATTTGATTTAAAAATCCATCTTCTGTTCCAATAAAATTGTTTGCTTTATAGAAAAGGGCTTATACTAGATAAACTCTTCTTCATGCCTTTTGTGAGTTAAGTTATATGGGTTTAGGTGCATAAACACAAGCTTACACCTTTGAGACCTTAGAAGGACCTACCACTGCATAATGTCCTATGAGAAGATGCTTTGTAAATTTAGAATAGAGCATGATACAAATAATCATGAAATCCATTGGAATTCTGCAATTTAGCAGTAATTATAGCTTAGTGGGAGATACCCAGCCTTGTTCAAAAACAAACTAAAGTTACACAGAGAGCATAGGAGCTAGATCTTCCTTCTTGATTTGAACTATTTAGACTGATCTTATTGAAGATCAAGTATAATGCTGGCCTAGTGTGTCGGTGACTGAACCATTACAAATGAGTACCTGTCTCTGACACATCTCACACTCAAACTCATTTGAATCTAAAAGGATGAATTACTTTTGCTAACTTTTTCCCAGACAATTTTTTCCTTGACTAGAGGACTTGGCTAGTGGTTATGTTTAGCCTCTTGAAGTCCCATTTGTGTTTATAAAACAGAAAACTGCATCAACTGGAGAATGTGTTCTTTTATTCTTGAACCTTTTCTCACCAATTCTGATGACATACTTTATTTTATTCACATTAAAATCAACAGCAAAGCTCTGTTTATTTTGGTCACTGCTGGATCTGACCATTAATATGTTAATTTCTAATCTTCCCTTCCAAATTTGCTTCCCCCCCACATTTTGAATAAAAAATGTGTTTTGCACAACTATTTTCAGTTACTAATGTTGTTACTTTCCTCATGCATGATTCTCTTCAGCTGAACCTTCCAAATGGTATCCAAGATTCAAGCATCTTTTCTTCAGATTCCTCATTTTAAAGTTGCTATGGCACGATAAATATTGAATTAGAATAACAACCTTTTTCAGGTACCAAAATAGCTCACCCTTCTGATCTCATTATTTTTTCCCATTCTTCCTCTAAACTTAATAGCTTTCTGTCCTCAAATTACAGTGCTTAAAATATCTATGACTCATTAATTGTAAAAAAATTGTCTTTTTATTCATTAGTAGTAGAGCTTTTCATTGAATGTCCCAGCAGTGGCACAAGACAATTTAGATAAAAACCATTATTTCTTCTGTCTAGACATGAATTAATTTGTAGTTTTGCCCTTTTGCACAGCAGTGGTGGAGAATTGTTGTCATTTGATGTAATACAGAAAAGACCTTTGCACTTTTAATCTGCAGATCAGATATTATCAACATTCCCTTTATGACCAAGGTGGCCACAATTCAAGCAAGTATTAAACAGATGTTTTTCCTTAATGATGGAATCTCATGGTAATTATGAATGTATTTAAAGTTGCACTTGTGTTCAGTACATTGACTGAGGGCTTTGTTATTTGAAAGGAAAGGCTTTATTTATATTTTTATTTCTTTAAAAAAAAAAATCACCAGACTTCACTTTCCCTAATAGCTATCACTATTCACACTCTAAGGATCAATGACAAAATTTCCAACTGTAGAAGTAAAACACCTCATGCCATAAGTAATCCTGAATAGCAGATGGAATCACATCAGTAAAGAATATATTCCATCAGAATTATTTGTAGAACACATGTTGAATAAACCCCAAAGTGTACATATGTTGCTGAATACAGTATGAAACACAAAACTCAGACTGCATGATCTACTGACATCAGACTTACAGTGTCTAGACAAGTGCAGAAGATGTTGTCCATCTGAATCCATGTCCAGACAGCTTAAGAACTGTCCTTATTTCAAAGATACTAAGAATTTGCTGTTAACACTAAACCCAAAAGTTACTGGCTAATCAATGTGCCTATCATCAAAATCACACAATGTGCCACAGTATGTTTTTATTGTTCATTGCTGTGGCTTTCTTTTCAGGTATTTTGGCAATATGGACTGTTCTTATGCTCTGAAGCTGTATTATAGGTTTCCTTTCCCTAGTCAGAAATCTTTATGATACTTTCTTACACACAATTAATGTAAAAATATTCTTTTCATTTAAGTTTCAGTTAAGAAAAGAATTCCTTCCTCAGAAATGTGATTACACTTTTGCCTAAAGACTCTTCACATGGGTATAAGCCTTCTATAGATCACACATTGAGTCTTAAAAGTCTTTGAAGCTAGTCAGGATAAACCATAGTAACCACTAAAAAAATTAAGCTCAAAATGATCAGTTACAGGATGGCTAGTTTATTTTTCCAGTCACTTATTTTGTGCCTGATTTCAAGGTACTTTTTCAGGTCTAGCAGCTTTTAGGAACATTGAGCATCAGTCAGATAAACTCCTACATAACTCCAGAATGTGTGCAAATATGCTTGTAGTAATGCTAATAACATCGGTGCATTTTATGTTCATTATTTTCTAGCCGTAACCAGTCTCTGATATTTCCAGTCTCAGTAGGTGTATCTGTGTGTAGTGGTTTTGCCCAGGCCACTTCCCTGGTAGCCAGATTGTAACCAGCTTGTAACCAGGGAAGTGGTCAGAAGGTCCCAGTATTCCATGCAATTCCACGTGACCAACAGTATAAATAAGGAGAGCAGAAGCCTGCTCGCGCTCTCTTCCCTCCGGTGGATTCAGAGACGCAGCTTCTCTGCTGTCGGTCCTGCCCGTGTGGGGGAGTGAGGCCTGGTAGGCCTTGGGAGCAGCGGTTCCTGTACTTCAACAATAGTAGTAGTGAGATTTATTTTCTTTAACTCGCATATCTGTTTCGGTCTCTCTTCTCTGCTTTCTTTTTCCCTTGTCCCTTTTTCCCTTCCCTTCTCCCTTACCCTTTCCCTTCCCCTCCCAGGGGGCCATCTGGGGGTTCTCTTCACTTTGTATATGGTGTTGTTTAGATATACGTATTAATCTCTAATATACTTTAATTATTTTGGACTCTCTAATTGTCCTATAGCATTTTTCATTACTCTGAGAAGGAAGGGGTGGGGGGGGAAGAAAGCTTACACTGTGAGTTTGGGTATTTGGCAGAAAGCCACGTCCAAACCATCACACTGTGTTAAGTTGTTTTCAGGTGTGAATATGCCTTGCATCTGTTGTCTGTACTCCTATAGTTGGTGGCTGAGCACAGCAGCAGTGCATTCAAGCAATTTCCTCCTGGTGGAATCATTATCAAAGTTACTTCTGGGACACATCTAGTCCATACCACCAGCAATTTAAATGCAAGGTTCTCCAGAGCTTAGGTCTTTTAAATGTATCAGTCATTCCTTGGAATGATATAAGTGACATAGACTACACCCCTGCTAAACATCTCAGTAGTGAAGACAAAAAACCCCCAAACAACCAACAGGCCATATACTCTGAACTGAATATTGAGGAAAGATCAATATACAATGAATACTGGATTAACTTCAGTTTACTATAAAAATGACTTTCAAGCAGGTGGTATAGAGACACTGTCTAAAGGAAATTTCTAATCACTGGAATCTAGAATGATTTATTACCTAAGTTTTACTCCAGATGAGTCTGTTAGTCATAGTTCACTCAGGAGGATTTTAGTCCATCTTTGAAGCTGTGTAAACACTGATACCCTCTGTGAGCACTGCATCAAGATTATCTTAATTTTTGCTCCAATCCAACACTGAGGAATCTATCATGCATGCTATTGAGTACCCTTTTTATCTTCCTGTTCTGTCCTCAAACAGTAGATTATACTTGTAGAGAGAATGGATGTCCTGGGTCTGTTGCATATTTTTCTCATCAACCTACCTCTCATTGTGCAAGAGAACTGTACTTCTAAAATTGTTTTCTCTTTCACGGGATATCTTAAAAGAAGTATTTTACCCTATGGGCAGCCTTAGAATAAAGTAAATTAAAAAAACCTGGTTTTTATCTCAAGAAATATGAACTACATGTGACTAAACATTTTTCTTCCCCCCCCCCTTTTTGGTTTTACTTTAATGTGTTTTTACACAGCTTTCCTCACTCAGAGATGTTGTTAATATTATGCTTCAGGTAAAGTCACCAGCAAGCAGAAATCCAGTGAAAGATACACCAGTCTATTTTCCATCTTCATAAAATTCTGCCTAAGTTCTAAGAGCACACCTTTAATTCATGTCTATGTCTACAAACTCCTGGCTACATTGAGCAGAAGCATATCCAATGTCTGTAAGTGCAAGGGAGAAGCAGAAAACTGTTTCTCTGGCTTAGAGCACTTTTGAAGATGTACTACTATTCAATCAAGATATGTATATTCCCAAGTACAAAGATTTTTTTATATTAGATTTATATATTGAGACTCTTCATTCCATTGACTTGCAATATTTTGACCATTTTAATAAGCATCAAAACCTTATTTTAAGAGCTAACTCTGCCTTCCGGAGCTCCTGTCTACTCTATACTTCCTTTTGTATTATATTTAATATTCTATATCAATGCCAAGAGGAGGTTTGAGTAAGATACCTACATAGTTGAAAAAATTCCCTAGAGCAACTCAAAATGTACTATTTTCGAAGGTTAGAAATTTTTTCCACACAATTAAGGTAAAACCATATTTTCATAGATTTGCCTTAAGCTGGAACAAACTTTCTTAAAAGACTCCTTTGTAAGAGCCAAATGTAGAACTAAACACATTTCTGCTATGGTAACTTCAACTTTCCGCAACTTCTACAAGAATAGGAGGCCTCTTCTGCAGTATAATGAAAGGCATATAATTTTTACGCAGAAGAAAATGTTTCTTCTTACTAGCTGATATTTGTACCAGACACTTCTAACATTTACTTCAAGTCTCAGATTTTTACTTTTAAATTCACTACTATATGGCAAACTTGACAGACCTGAGTTCATCCATAGCAGATACCGTACTGAGGATTCTAGTTGCTTCTGCTGTTGCAATCAAGAGGGTATTGACACTAAGTAGCATAAGGCTAAGACTCACTAATTTACATAGGTATGGCTTCTAGGTAGACTCCTACTGAGACAGATTTCCTCCTTAAAACCTCATCTCCTGCATCATCTTAGTGATGTACTTTTCCTGTAAACTTTTTGCAACACATCTACAAGTCCTCTATTCAATGCTGTGCTTTCATCTTCTTTGGCATGTTTGTTACTTCAGTAAAATCCCAGGGATGTGCCTTCATCTCTCCACATTTTTGTGTGATTATGTTAGCAGCAATACTCTTTCCTGGGAACTGAGCCCTCTTATTTTCCTCTTGCATCTCAAAGACTGCTTCAACATGTATAAAGCTTTTATAGTGTTTGGACTTTGGTCTACTGTTTCTCTCATTATATGCATATATATGTTCCTCCCATCTTGTTCACAACACAATCCTCAAATCTGAAGGTTTTGGTGCTACAGAAATGTTCCTCATCTAGAAGTATTCTCTGAAGATTTATTTCATTGTATAAATTAATCCAAAATACAAACACAGCTGTTTGTTTATAATAAGGTTTTCACCTCTACCTCCAATGTTAACATTTGATGCTGACCCTCTTGTGCTCTATACCCACAGTATGTCTCTCTGTTTTATGTGCCTGTAGTTTCCACAGCTAGCATCCTCTTTTACACAGGTAATGCAATATGTAACCAAGATATATCCCTCCTGTGTGTTAGAAGCATCTACACAGATGACTCCAAATGGTCACAATCACATACTCATGAGCCATTTACATGCACATTAAAAGCTTAGGGAGATCAGAGGGAAAGAAGTTGAGCAAGACATTGAACTTAACCTCCCTGAAAAGGAAAATTGCAATATTGTTATAACTCTGTAGTTACTTTCCCTGTAACTGCTCTTTTCTGTCATTGTGGCAACGGAAATATGTAATCTATTTTGATTACCTTCAGGTTTGGAGGCTTCCCATATTTTAAAAGCACCTATTATAAGGCAGATCCAATTTATGCTAGGTACCCTATTTTAGACTATTAATCATTTTTTTAATTTGAAGTGTTGCAATTTAGTCAGATCCCATTTGGTTAGAGAAATGCTAAGGGCTCAGTGGAAATGACCTTAAGAAAAAGTGGGTTTGGATTTTTTCTTAACCTTCACCTTAACAGAATTATGGTTATGATGATCCTTATATAATAGTAATAATATCTGTATACTACATTCTTTTCTTTAAATATATTGTCCATACTTCACTGTAAATATTGTCTAATGTTCCAGAGACTCTTTTGCTTGTCTTCTTAGAGAAAATTTAAATAAACCCTACAGAAGGAAAAGAAACCTTGATGTAAGGTTAGAAGAGGTAAGTACTTAGTATTCACCAGTGGACTTGTTGTTTGATATGGTAAGTCAAAGTATCATAGAATGCCTGAGGTTGGAAGGTACCTTTGGAAATTGTCTCATCCAACTCCCTGCTCAAAGAAGGATTGGCTAGGGTAGATTGTCCAAGAAAACATCCAGTCATATTTTGAATATCTCCAAGAATGGAGATACCACAGTTTATTGGACAACCTATTCCACAGTTGGAAAATCCCCAATAGTTTTTATTACTTATATTTAACTGGAATTTCCTGCATTTTAATTCTGTCCATTGCCTCTTGTGTTTTTACTGGATAACACAGAAAAGTCTGGATCCAAATTCTTTACTGCTGTCCTAACTGCCTTCAGGTCAGGTATTTATGTGCATGCATAGGATCCCCCTGAACCTTCTCTTCACCAGGCAGAACAATCTCATCTCTTTCAGTCTCTCCTTTCATATGAGATTTGCTAGCAGCCCTTTGCTGGACTCTCTCCAGGAAATCCATGTCTCTCTTGTACTGAGGTGCCTAGAGCTAAATGTAAAACATTAGTTGTGGCCTTATCCATGCTGAGGGGAAGAATAACCTTCCCTGAACTGCTGGCAACACTTTTCCTAGGGCAGTGCAGGATATCCTTGGCCCTCTATGCTGCCGGGACACACTGCCATCAACAGTTAACTTGATGTCTACTAGTGCCACCAGATCTTTTTCTACAAAGTTGCTTTCCACGTTGTTAGCAACAAGCATTTACTGATGATAGACAAGGTTATTTCTCTACAGCAATTTCCTTGAGGAAAAGTGCATTTAATTTTGCTGAACTTTACTAAATTCCTGTCTGCTGATCTCCAGCCTGTTCCTCTGAATGGCAGCACACCAACTGGGTAGATCAGCTACTCCTCCTGGTTTTATGTAATCTGCAAACTTGATGAGAGTGCATGTCATTCTGTTCTCTGGGTCATTAATGAAGATGTTAAACTCTGTCAGCCCTAATATAGACCCCTGGCACATACTACTTGTGACTAGCCTTCAACAGGACTTCATTCTGCTGATCAAAACCCAGGATATTCAGCACCACACAATAGTCAGTTTGTGGCTGCTTATATACATTTGGTTGAATTGTTACCACTCCTAATGCCACAATGATGTTTACTTTTGCACAAAAAATAAACAGACAATTTAGAATACTTTGAAACACTGTTAATCATACTTCAAGTATCTGATTACAGAGAATTATTTAAAAATATTTTAAACACAATGTATTTATGAAATAATCAGTTTGTGTGTAAGCATATGAAATCATATTAATGTTATAGAGACAAATTATTAATTATCTATTAGTTGTTGATGTTCATTTTTGAAGACTGGCTAATATTGAAAAATACTCTCTCTGTAAACTTTTTACTCCTCCTTCTAAATTTCCCTAAGCATCTGATTCTTCACTTATATTACTTTATTCTTTGCCTATTCGATTCATGGAGGACTTTGAACTCTTCTTGGAGAGCTTTCTCCTGACTTTGTAGGGACTTTGTCATCTTGAAAGGCTCTGTTCTGCTCTTAGAGGGATTTATATTTTTTTCCTCACAACGAGCTTTATTCTCTTTCTGAATGGCTTTATTGTCCTTTTGGAGCACCTTAAGATGCTCCTTGAAGGTCTTGTTTTCCTCTCAAAGCTAAAATCTTTTGCTGAAGAGCTTTTTCTTCCATTGCAAATGCTCTTTCTTGTCCATTGAGCACCCTAATCTCTTCTCTGAGGGCTTTATTTTGTTGTTGGAGGATTTTTTTGCTGTTTCTCAAGATATTTTGTTGTCTCTGAAGAGTCCCTATGCTTATCTTAAAGGGGTTTATTCTCTTCCAAAAGGATTTGTTCTTTCTTTGGATACTTCAATTCTCTTGGTGAAAGGTTTTGTTCTCCATACAAAGAACTCTGTTCTTTTGCAGAAGGTTTTGACTCTCTTCTAGAAGGACCCAATTCTCCTTCCAGAACTTTTGGTTAAATTGTACCATGTGATATGAGATGGCAGATGGGGACAGCAGAAGTAAAACGAAAAAAGAATCTTTGAGTCAGAAATTTTGTCACTTATCTGCACCACTCAAGGACAGTGCTATGGTCCAGAAGGGTGATTCCATCTTTCATATTCAGTAGTCATGGAACTGAGAACAGAGCTTAAGCATCCTTTAGATCTTACTCAGCACAACATTAAAAACACTAAGTAAATACAGCACTAAATGTGAAATTAAGATAATGGTAAAACAATACTGATTATTGACATGTATTGTGTATTTTTGCATGTACTCAAGTATACACAACAAATTAAATGTCATTAGCCTGAGTTAATTACATTGAATAAAAAAAAGGGATATTTCCTTTTAAAGTCTTAAAACTTTGGCAATCTTCATGGACATATAACAAGTTATGCATTCACAGAGGAATCCAGATTGTTAATATATATCTTTAATTGTAATTTTCTTTTCACCTTATTTACACTTAAATTTGCTGTTAAGACTATTTCTATTATTACTATCTTGATCCAGAGTAGGGATGGCCTTGAATTTGAGCTTATCTTATCTTACAGAGAAATAAAGACCAATAAAACATATATAAAAATCTATAACCCTTTCAGAGCTGTAGAACTCCTCTCTTCAGACTCAATTATATACTGAGATAAGGTGGAATTAAATATTTTCTATTGTTGCTTACTTATTCTACTCTGCTGGAACAAGGTTATATTGTTTAGAATGGAATAAAAGTATAGGCTAAGTAGGATTTTTAGAAGCTTAATTTCTATGCATAGGACAATATTGTAATATCAGGCATGTCTTGGTGTTTATGTGTGGTATTTGCGAGGAATCACTGAGAAATTAACCACTATATCTGTATATATGAATTATATAATTGGCAAATACTTCTAGATATATATGTATATAACAAAGAAAGTCCCAGATGTTCAGAGAAACTATATTATATTTGGGGAGAATCCAGCAGGAAAATTATGATAAATTAAGGATATCATATAGTCCTTACTGTTGTGTTATCCTTGAATCAGTTTGCCATCTGGCAGCTCAAGGCAGAGCTGTCAGGTAGGGCTATCTTCAATGATGTAATTTCAGAATGCATAACATCAGTGGCAAAAATGAATGGCACTGGTGATCATGAAAGTTGTAACCATCTGAAGGCAGGCATAAGTATTGCTAAGATGAGGATTCTCTAGAAAGACAGTCTTCATATTTATCTTTTTCATATTTCTTCATCCATTGTATTTGTTCAAAATACAATGGATCTTGCCACTGCTATCGATGGTTGCCATGAAATATTTTCTTACATAGAGTCTTCTACTCCTATCTACCTCAGCACAAATCTGGGGCAACTGTATTTTAAGTTATTTCTAAATTACAGAAATTCCATCGATGAAACAATATATAGTCTCCACATTGTTAAAAAAAATATAGACTAGGATTAGTTTTCAGAATTACAAATATTTGAGTAAATTTAGCAAATCTACTTGGAAAGTGAGAATGAAATAATAATAGCATGGTAGGCTGCCTGCAAATTTCATTGTCCCACAGGCAGTACTCTTGCTTTCCAATTCAAAGCCCATTTACTATATGACAACAATTTTGTTTTGTTTGAATAAAAGGATAACTTACTACAGACACAGGCACATCTTAGATTACACCAGTAACTTGTCTACTCTTTATGATTTCTTTGGGGCAGAGGAATACTGTATTTCAACTGAAGTGTAAATCTGTTTCCAATATTTGTTATCTGGTCAAAGCAATCAATAGAGTTTGTTGTTTGGTTTGTTTGTTTTAATCATACACTATGTGCTCAGGAACGTACATGAGATGGGGCAGTTTCATTTAAATCACTCCACACATTGCACCAGCACTTTATGCTGTCTCTCACTGTGTTCTATATGTTAATTAGGTAGGGAACTGAAATATGGAGTGTAAAATGCTCAGTTATCCCAGGAGATGAATATACACAACTCCTACTGAAAATTTTGCACGATGAGTAGCCCTCTGTAGCCCTTCTTTTCTCTAGAATATTTGATTCCCCTGCCTGCTCACACAAATTAAATAGGCAAAGCAGATGAGTAATACTGAGACTTACCTTAACTCAGATAAGATCAGCATCTTTGGTTCAGGTTTCTTTCCCAGTCCATTATTGACTTTAGTCCCACCAGAACAATTTAAATCCACACTTATCACTAACATAAGCATGAACATTATAGCTCAGTTAATACTCTCTTCTGCTCCCTTAAAAATGTCACTGTGAGCATGTTAAGCAAAAATAGTCAGGATAAGTCAGTACCTGTTGTAGGTATTTTCATGTTAAAATACAAAATTTTAAGTAACAGTGGTTATTTTGACATGTAGACCACTTCCTTTTATAATTTAGAATATAAGTAGTAGGAAAAAGCTGCCAGTTTCAACAAGTGGCAGAATAAGGCAATATTTCCTCCTCAAGGAAATTTCTGATTTCTCTGGACCCTGCATAGGAAAAGAAAGTATAATCTGAACATGGAAAAGAGAAAATTTTATGAATCCAGTCCATAGGTGGAGTAAAACAGTGTATCTATAATTACACCAGTAATTACTTACTCCACTAGAGATTCTTAACACTATTTCCTGTTAATGAAACAAAATGACTAAAATATTAGGCATACCAAGAAAAATATCAGAAAATATAGAAATGCAAGCTAGCTCTCAATATTTTAAGAAGTTAAATATAAAGTGGTTTTAAAACCTTTTTGAAGATTTCCCTTGAACGTTCTTGTATGATACCTGTAAGATCACATTGTTGTTTGTTAATCTTTGAGGATGTGAAATATAGCAGAATTCTAAGATAATTACAGAAAAAATATTAAACCCAGTTGTTATAATCTTTCATGTACTATATTTTGCTGTGGTAAGTAATTCTTGTAGTGCCTACTATGAGTGAAGGCAATGGGACTATGTCACTGCAATGTAATATGCAGATGCTGATTTCCAGGGGAAAATGTATGTAAAACCTAGTATAATAGTGAAAATAATGGCCTATGAAAACTATGATTTCAATTTACCAGCTCCAACCAAAAAGTAAAAACTGTGGTTTTCAAAATCAAGGCTTAGTCTAGAAATTTTATGTCACAGTGAAATAAAACAATCCAGGATTTTTTTGTGAGAACCACTCTGGGTGGATGTATAGCACAATGGCTCATATGGCATCCACAAAAGATACAGAAAAAAAATATTTGAGTTCCTGCTGTAAGCCAGAGAAATCTCAAATACAAACCAGTTTCACTTATATCCTTTGAGAACTCCCACCACCCCCCTGTGGAAATGAGTAGCACAGCAGACATATTCTTAAGTTTTCAGGTGGCATAAGTAACAATTCTAATCAATCTCAGACCACTACCTTAGAATAGCAAGGCGTGCAAAGCAGCCAAGTGTGTGCAGAGAAAAACAGCATGATTCAAAAAATAAGCTTGCAAAATCAAAATCACACCCATTTCATAGTGTTTGTTACACGTGCCTGTTGATGTTGGATAAAACTAAAAACTCAGACTGAAACCTAAAAGCCTCACTTGCATCATTGGCCCATCTGGCACTTTTACTATTCTGACAATATTATGCTGATGTGGCTTGGTTTTTTGGTTATTCAAAAGTATGATTTTCTCTCCCAAGTGGATACAAAATTTATGTTGTTGCTTCCAGGAGACTGAAAACCTGGACTAAGACAAATCTTTGCTTTACCTGCCAGAGATTAGCAGAGCACCGCAGAGAGCAGAAGTTGATGGTGCTGTACATCTGTGCATTCAACATTAGGTGGCTCTAAGCCACTAGCCTCTTTTCTGCATGACCAGCTGACTAATTACTGTACTTGGCCTTTTTGAGTCCCTTCAATTAATGCAATGTGCACTTGCACACAGTGATGGAGTCACCCATACAGAACAGAATTAGGGCCAGAATTAGGCTCTAAGTCCCAGAAGCACCTGTTACAAATACAAAGTGTCCAGATGGTCCAGTCTTTGTGGGAAAGTGTCAAGAATTGACTTATCTGTCTTTCTTGCTTTTGGTTTAAGGTCACAAACATGATTCCTTCTAAATAGAAATTCCTTCTAAATAGAAAGCCAATCACATTTAGGGGAAAAAGGGAAGGAAGAGAAGGGAAGGAAGGGAGGGAAGCAAATCCACTCCATTTGTAGATCTTAATAACCCAATGAATTTCATTGTTATCACATTCCAGGCAAGCAAATGGAATTAGTTTGTAATTACAATGCAGCCTTCAATAGAATTAGATAGATTTACTTAAACACAGCTGTAAAGCATAAAAATGTGAAATACTTAGTGACTGTAAATTCCATAGTTTATAAATTCAAACTTAAATTTCCAATCAGCTCTTTTGTTTTGGTTTTGTTTAGAAACACTACAAAATATTGGTCTTCCTTCACTTAGTTAAGGATATGTTTCTCCATAACTCTATTTTGAAAACAAACAAAACCCCAGATCCTATTTACTCTATTATAAGGGACTTATATTTTACGTATTTCTTTGTCTGTACTGATATTTTTTCAAGTCTGCAACTGTAAAAAAATCAGATAGCCATCTGAGTCATGTAACAGCTAAACTGTCACCTTTATTCTCCTAAATTCTTTATATTTTTTCTAGTATCTTTTTACTGCTGCTGAAGAGAAGCAAGTGTTGTGCTCTAGAGCACCTCTTTAGTCGTCCTAATGTGTCAAGGGCTGTAGGCATCAAACAAATCATCTACTTCTGCACAAACAGGACACCTTTAACATAATAACAAACATCTGAGAAAGGCTTTAGGTCATTTCAGAAAATATTTTTAAGTGGCTAATTATAACACTGATACAATTCTCAATCCGTAGTTTTTACCAGAAATTTTAGAAACATACGGACACTGTATAAGAAAACGTTCTGAAGTGTGAGGATATTCTTCTAGCTTGGTTTCCAGAAGAATCATTTAGATTGTGTCTTAAAGGTTGAGAACAAGTGGTCTGAACGCATTGTGAGTCCTGACAGTCATTTCTGTTTGTCTGGGGATGTGATTCGTCTCTAGGAGGAAGTATAATGCAGTAATTACATAGGTGAAGAGGAAAAGACTGAAAATTCTGCTTCTGTTTCCACCCCTGTGTCAGGCCCAGCAGTGTGTTGAAGGATCAGGTAATATATCATATAACATCCTGAGTGCCACATCCATGAGCACACTGCTGTGTATACTGCAGCTGAAGGAACTGATGTTTAAAACTTTGTTGGGTACAGCCTTCAAGGTGTTGGCATTCAGGAGCTGCAAAGGCAGTCTCTATGGGAGAAAGGTCAGGGCTGCCTTGTGCCAGCATATGATATCTACTGTACTTTCACTGTCTTTTTCACTGGAGACGTAGTTGAGACTAATTTTGACTGTGAAACAAGGTTTTCTGCAACAGGGTGGGGCTGCAGTGTGAGAGAGAGTGCAAGGCTCATCCTGGATCTCCACAAGAGATTGGGAAAGGCCCAACAACAAATGTCTTAAAATATCCACTTTCATAAGGTAGAAGAAAAAGAGGAATGAACATAGCAAGTAAACCTTACCTAGACAGTAAGTAAATTTTATGTCCCATCAGATGCCAGGAACCCTGAGTTCGTACAGCTTCAGACAGACCCCAGATGGATTCACCTGCAGCATGCTGAGCAGGTCCCATCTATCAAGAGAAGTTCCTCCTTGCTGGTATGTTGAGTTGCTTTAAGATTTTCTTACAATAAAACAACTCTACTTAGGATTCCTGTTGTCAAATAGAGAGAATGTTTGCATGAGAACTTCTTGCTGGACTTTTAGACAAAGACAAGTCCTTGCAGATGACATAATCGCTGGCACAATGCAGTGCAGCACACACCTGGACTTTCAGGTTAGCCACTACGCAGATCACCAACCACTTGACAGACAATGGTCTTGTAATTAGGATCACTACACCTGGTATCTATGCTTATGCATGCTGAATGCTAGGTAAAGTAAGATCAATTGTTACAAGGTGAGAAAGGACTGAAACATTCATCATGTTGAATTCCAGAACAGGATTCACTGTTATAGGAGTTCAGACTATGCTTACAATTACCTGATATCAAAATTTAAAGCACTGAAATTTAGTATTTTAGTAAATAAAATATTTCTGTACTCATGAATTAAGCAGTGACAGAGAATGTTCTCAGCCACTGACATATGCTAATCTATCCTGCTGTGCTCTTATAAGGGTCATTGACCATGGGCATAATTCAGAAGTAGACATTGGCCATGGAGCAACTTCATTAGTTCTTATTTTGGAAATTCAGAGAGTTTAAGACTACTGACATATGCTGTTCTATGCTACTATGTCTTGGTATTAGCTTAGTTTGTTAACATAGATGCAGCCCACACACTTTCCATGAGTATTTGCTCATATTCATTTGAGGATGTGTGTTAAAAAAATTCTTTGTTTTATTTCAGTTTCAAACTCATTAAAATATTTCCTTGTATTTTACAGGGATCTCAAGTGAACAACCCAGGTTTGTAAATTCAACTCCGAGCCAAAGTCTTTTTGTAAATACAAAAAACAGCTAAGCAGAAGTTAAGATTTGACAAGGAATAATATAATATTCTAGTGAAAAACTGTTTTCTTTACTCTTTCAGTCTGAAGTCCTACTGCTAAAGATGTTTTCCTTACAATTTACTAAATGAGAACTGTGATCATTTTGAGATTAGTCCTAGCTAAGTTTAGAGAAAATAATGCACCTCCAGAAGAATAAAATCATTAACTCATCTAGGTTAGCTAGAAAACATCTTGGTAAACTTCTAACTTTCTTTGTGTTCTTTTTGTTATTCTAAACTTTTCAGTCAAATTCAATCTTCAAAGGCATTACTCTAATTCTTCTGGGAAAACTAGTGTTTTAAAAAGGAGAGATCAAATTGATGACATTAGTAGCTGGTGCAGAATAGATTGCATCTGATTATCAAGATTGAATGATAACATTATCTAGATGACATAAAATGCTTGGATCCAAAAATAGATCTATTGCCAGTTGAAAATGTTATACATTTTGTTGTTATTACCTTTTTTCTGAAAGGACATTTATCATCAGACTGACACAACATATAACTAATTAGGTATTTGGGATCATATTTTTTCTTATTATACATAACCTGCTCAATATGGTTTTGAACATGAAAAATTGTTTGTTTAGTAAAAAATTCATTACCCCCTTTGCTAAAGACAGTACATGGGAATGCATGCAGAGTCTTGCTGAAATCTTGAACCATGTGCAATTTGTTGAGAAATATTTAACTCAGAAAACAGAGGAAAAGAAATTGCAACAGAACTACTGCTTTTACACAGTTCATTAGGCCTGTTTCTTTCTTCTTCTGCCAGTGGCTTCAATTTGTGTGACCTTAATAACTTCAGTTATTACTTCACCCCTAAATTACAGGGCAATGCCATAAGTCGTGTCACCATCAGTCTTTCTGCCAGTCTGAAAGATTGCTTTACAGGTTTTAGAGTTGAAGTCCAAACAGCTCTCTAAAGAGGGATCTTCTTCCTCTGAGGTCCTTGCAGACAGTAAACAAACACCCTGCCTGGACACAACTTACAGTCTTAGTACTATACTGCAGCACACTTATCTTCTGGCCCTGCTTGTGCACACAGAGTGCAAATCCAAAGCTGTCCTAGCACAGTCACTGTCTACGTGGATTAAAAAAATCAAATCTTGAGAGAGATTTTGGCAAGTAACTGCACCTAACATCTGTTGCCTATTTGAAAGTAAGTTGCCTACAAAAAAAGAATGTAAGTTACCCACTAAAAGTGAGGTAAAGTGTGCAATTCTAGTGTCTGATCATGGTGACTTTGTGTACTACATATTAACACACATGATCGACACCTGCTACCCACAGTCTGCCCAATCTTCTGCTGATCCTGTGTCATTTCTGCTGGATCCCCAGTTGTGTTAAGTATATTTCAGTAATATCAGTGGTGCTACATGACTACATGACATCATCCAAATTGTTCCCTTGCTTGCCATGTGAAATAACCTTGAGTTGCAGACATGGAATCAACATAAAGAAGTTTAAAAATCTACAGGAAGAAGAGCATTCAAGCAGTGACAGGTAATATTCTGAAGTTTCACAAGCTCCTTTTGGTTTGGAAAAGCCTGTCAAAGTTTGACTATGTTAACAAATGTTATCTCAACTCTGTAAGGCAGAAAAGCAGGTTGGAAATCTCAGTGGCGGTCTCCTCTAAAATGGCTTAACATATCAAACTTAGCCTGACAACCACCAGTATGGTTTTATTTATTTATTTGTTTACTAAAAACACTGTACTTACTGACAGTCTCACATTCCTCTGTCTACTTTTATCAGAAGCGAAAGCTTTTATCTTCCTCCATTCCTTTTTTGTCTTCCCAAAGGGCCAGAAGCTGTCTTTTATCAACTGTTTCCTGTACATGATCTCTCTTTTGGATTCTATTTTTTTTTCTTCCTCTTTTATATATATAATATATAGCCCTAGATGGGCTACAGAAGAGTAGAAATACCAAATATTTGCAACTATACTAGCTTTAGATCATAATAGCTAGTTTGTGGTCTAAATATACATAAGCAGAGGCTTCCTATGTATCATAAATAACTTTATGGTTAAATTGGAAGAGGTTGTCACCAAGCAGTGATAGCTACTTTGAAATTACTGGGATTTTGAGCCTTGAAATAGATACTTTGCCTGTACACAAGGCTTTCTTCTGTGGCATTCAAGGCACTCTAGAGCTAATGAGACTCATCAACACGGAAATGACAAGGAGAACTCTTCAGAGTTCTTCAGAGAGGCTCTTCAGAGACCCTTGCCTTACTGGTACTGCGGAATGCCACTGGAAGACTACAAGGAAACCTCAAATAACATAAGACACTGGTGTATGGGCAGTTGAATTGAGATCCTGCTGGCTGTTCAGCTGAAAAGATAGCTAGATACCTCTGGGACTGTAGGCAATAGTGTCACAGTGGGACTCAATTGAAGGGTGTGGAACCTGAAAAGACATAGCAGTATCCTACAGGGCATTTCCACCTAAAAGTATGGTAAAAAATAATCCAAATTAGAATCACAGAATCTGGGGCCTGAACCTCTGTCCTTTTTCTCAGGCAGTGGGTCCACCATTCAACCTCTCTCTCACACTCCCTGATACTCCTCAGCCACTGATTACTCACCCTACGTTCTGTAGGCAGCAACTGGCTTCCCAAAGGCTTCTTATAGCCTGATCAAGGGTGGGTGGTGCTGGCTCTGCTCAGGCTATCTCAGCAGCCTGCCTACCAACTGACAGCCCCCAGCACAAGCTCAGGGCTTATCCTGGCTTCAAAAAGTCCCCCAAAGAGCTTTTCATCACCCCTTTTGCTACAGATCCCTTCCCCAATGCAGTCTTACCTGCCCTGAGGCTGATCTCTACAGCAATGACATTCATGTTACATTTATGCCAAATGTTATATTTATACCAAAGATAAATCAAAATATCTGTTTGTATATTTGAAACCTGCATTTTTAATAAAAATTGAACCAATCACATGGCAATAGGATTCTTTAAAGTGCATTGATTAAATCTCATTTAATGCCTTACCAATATTTAATATCACAGACAGTATTTAAATGGTACTAATTGGGATGTCCTGTCACTCCACATTTTAATAACCTCACTACTTAACTTAATAACTTAATTCAACCTACATGGGAGGTAGATATAAACCACAAAATTACAAGAATAATTGTGTTTATTCAGAGCATGTATCTGTGACTTGAAAAAGGTGTAAGGAAATGGAAAATTATTTTGAAGGTCAAATTATTCCGCAGAATAACTCCACTGATACCAGTGGAATTATTATGAGTATGCATTTGCTTTCCTGTCATAAGCACTATGAGGTAAAGAAAGAAACAATTTTATGGAGCTTCTAAATTAGCTCCGTCTCATCTCTCCCATCTATTCTGTCCCAAATTAATTCACCCTGTCTTCCTTTGCTGCAAAGTGCAAGAAATGAAAAACAACCCAAACTACCATCGCCCTTCCTGAAACACATTTGTCAGTGGCAATTTTGAATGGAACATTTCCTACCTAAAGAGGAAGTTGATTAATTTGTTCATGTTTAAACAAGAACTCAAGAGGCAGAACCAAAATACATCTTTGTTCTTCAGATTGCACAGCCAGGAATAGACAGAGTCAGAGTCTAACTAAGAAGGGTCAATAGACATGCAGCCTCACCTGTATCATATGACATTGGCATGCATGCCAGAAGAGCCATGGAGGACAGAAAGAGGGTCGAAGAACTCTTGATCATTGTTTTTCCCTGTGTTGTCTTAAGGCAGATTACGAGAGCTACATCTACATTTATCCAAGGTTTCTCTGTTAAATTAAAATATTAAAGTAGTGTAATCAGAAGCACTCACTAGACAGTGGAGAACTTTTGTTAAAGACCAACTCTGAAGAGCTAAGTCTAGTCTATCAGCTCTGTAAATGCTCACACATTGTGGCTAGGCACTGGACACTGCAAAATACAAAGTCTGGTACACTTTAGCACATTCATCCTGCTAAGCTGTTTTGTTTGTTGGTCTCAGTACCTGGCACTTCTTAAAACTGCTTTTCCCAGCTCATTCAGGGCACTTGGACTAAAACTACTTATGGTACAGAAGAGCCCATGCTGCTCCAGTGATGATACCTGTATTTTTTCCAAATTATTTAATATGAAATGTTTTCTAGTTTCTGTTGTTCCTATGAGTTTGCATACGTATTCTGATAGAAGCAAAATATATATTCTGACAAAAAATACAGATTTTTGGACCAGTTTTGGACCTATCTATCAATTTTGAAAGTCTACCTAGATGTACTGATTTTGTGAGGCTGTGAGAGTACTACTGGTGAAAATAAACATACATAAAGGTGTTTATTAAATTCTTCCCTGGTAGTATCTTTTTTTCTTAACTGGGAAGAACATTGCTGTCATATTAGAACTGAAAATAAATAATAAATCAAAATACACAGAAACAAAACCTGAAGGAATAATAATTTTCTCAGAGAAGAGAAATGCTATAAGATGTGAGCTATTATTTAAAAATAAATCTGTGAACCACAATGCAAGACAAAGTCAAGTTGTATATGCAATTACTTTATACATGCAATAGAACTAATTTTACAGGTTCATTGACAATTGTCTGTTCAATTAGGCTTGTAGTAGTGCACACTCAAATACCCTTTGTCTAATACTCACTTGGACTAATACTTGAAATTGTTCCTGAGATAGTATTTCCATGTGTTTGCATTTATGCAATTGCACATTAGTGTGGCTTAAAATTCATGCTTTAAATGGAGTATAGCATAGCCACAAGATAGTCTTCAGTCAAGAGGACAAAACAGTCAGCTTGTTTTCTGCTAAGGAAGAGGAAAGATAATCCAGAAGAAAATACAGGAACAGATAGGAAGAATTCTGTAAAGATACGGAAACTGAAACACCATAACAGCCAGCTGTCTGACAGTCATTGATGATGGGGTTTTGTTTTCATTTTCATTGGAAAATTTTAACATTTTAGGAATAAATTTCTTATTGAAGAGTTTTGATTGAAAAGTCAATAGATTTATCATGAAATAAATGATGCCACAATGTCTTACAGATTGTTAACTCGAAAATTTTATGTTGTCGTTATTCACTAATGAATGTGACTCATAAAGTATAGAAAGAAAAGCAATTACAGCATGCATTTTCTTTTTCACAGAATTCACAAAAAAAGAAAAAGAAAAGCAAACCCCCCAACAACAACAAAACCCGTACCAATAAAAATATAAATTTTTCAATATACAGCAATCTTTGTAGTTTTTAACAAATCTCAATAACCAAAGTGTCTCCTGAAAAAGCTTCCTGAAAGAAGATATATAATTTCTCTATTTTCTCACATTTAAGACATTCATCTTCTGAAACAAAATAGATTTTAAATAGATTTGAATTTGTGTTTTGATTGAAGGTCTTTCAGTTGAAAAATAAATTTTCAACTGAAGATAATTTTTATACTGTGAAAATATATTTTCAAATGAACTTTATGGCAAAAGAAAAAAATCACTTAAAGTGATCACATGAGCAAGGCAGCTGTTAGTTTAATCTGATGGGTGTGGTGGGGGAGTTGCTCTGTACATGAGAGAGCAACTGGAATGTATTGATTTCTGTCCAGGGGTGAATGAGGGGAGAGTTGAGAGTTTATGGGTGCAAATTAAGGAGCAGGCTGGCATGGGGGATACTGTTGTGCGTGTTTATTACAGGTCACCTGATCAGGATGAGGAAGCTGATGAGGCTTTCTCCAGGCAGCTGACAGTGGCCTTGCAATCACAGGTCCTGGTTCCTATGGGGGATTTTAACTACCCAGATATTTGTCTGGCTGATTGGGTAGCGAGGTGGTTTGTGAACTGGTTGAAGGACAAGTCAGAGTGGTCAATGGGATGGAGTCTAGTTGGAGGCCTGTGTCTAGTTGAGTCCCTCAGGGGTCAGTACTGGGACCGGTACTTTTCAATCTATTCATTAACGACCTGGATGAGGGAACAGTGTGTGCTCTCAGCAAGTTTGCTGATGANTGGAATCTTGTGTCCAGCTCTGGGCCCCTCAGTTTAAGAAGGATAGGGAACTGCTGGAAAGAGTCCAGCACATAGCCACAAAGATGATGAAGGGGCTGGAACATCTTCCTTATGAAGAAAGGCTGAGGGAGCTGGGTCTCTTTAGCTTGGAGAAGAGGAGGCTAAGGGGTGACCTCATCTATGCTTTTAAATATGTGAAGGGTGTGCTTTGGGAGGATGGGGTCAGGCTCTTCTCAGTGAAGCCCAGTGACAGGACAAGAGGCAATGGCTGTAAGCTGAAGCATAGGATATTCCATGTGAATACATGTAGAAATTTTTTTCCCAGTTCAGGTGCCAGAGCACTGGCACAGACTGCCCAGAGAGGTTGTGGAGTCTGCTTCTATGGAGGTATTCAAAACCTGTCTAGATGCACTTCTGTGTGACCTCGTCTAGGGAATCGTGCTGTGGCAGGGCGGTTGGACTAGATGATCTTTTGAGGTCCCTTCCAACTCCTAATATTCCGTGTGATTCTGTGATTAAGCTCACCTGAAGTTTAGCTACTAAATATTCATATAGTTGACCTACACTAACTATTGAGAAAGACAGTGAGAAAAAAGTAACTAGTGGTTAACTTTCTGCAGTTGAATATTTTCCTAGACATTGACTAGTGAGTACCTTCCTTTCTCCCATATAGGTACTTGTACTTTAGAACTAAAATTATGTGTTTGTGATTTGGAGCTGAAACCTACTTAAAATTCCTAGTGTTCAACTTTTAGAATTCAGTTGAGTTGGCTTCTGATTAATATATTATTCTTATCTGACAATATTAAAAATGTTAGCATAGAAGCAAACTTTCCATCTGTGGAGGCACCCTGTGTGAAAAAGATGTTTTGTTTACTTATAGTTTATACTGGTTCCTTGATTTTCTGCAATTAGAATACTTAAATTTAATGACTGTCATTAACCACAGCTGCTGCAGTAGTTAACCCTATACTCAAGTTGAACATATATCTAAGAGTTATACTGAAAGAGTAATAGTCTAGTCCTTAGGCTCCCAGGCTGTACACAAGGAATTTTTATTAGAAGCCAGATGTATACATCTGTATTTCACCAGTTAAATTACAAAATATTTTATCAGTGATATAAACACTGTCTATGCACAGACACACACACACAGACATTCTCACACCCCAAATTCAAACAGAGATCAGACATGTAATCTTGTATTTTGAGAGAAATAAATTCAAAAAGCTGTTGACAGCTGTCTAACGAAGAGAGAATCACACTCTTCCATTGTGATTTTGTTTAAATTGGGGACAGCCAGCAGTATAATTTTTGATAGAGGCTATGCTATTTAAGTGTTTGTTGGTTTGCTTGGTTTGTTTTGATTTGTTTGGGTTTATTTTTTTTAAATCAATCTACGACATTTCTTCTCCCTGTCCCATACACTCTCCTATCTATTTTCTTCTTTTTATACTCATGATGACATATACTGGATCATCTTCTAGTATGAAAATTGGAACAAATAACCTCTGATGACAGAGCCATAGCATATGTGAAAGTGTTTTTCTAATCTTTTACACTATTTTTCACATTTTACATTTCTGTCATGACAGCTTTATTTAAACCTTATACAAGCTTAGGGGAAAATAGAAAGAGGTTATATTTATTTTTAAATAATGTGACAGGACTAAAATCAAGGAAATGCATTCTCTGAGTACAAAATCGTTATTTTCAAGAAAACTTTTTTACTACAGTAGTATCAGATATATGCAAAAAGTTTGAGATGTTATTTCAATTAGATAAATGAAAAATTAAATGTAAGACATTCCTTAGCTGTCAATATTTACTTGAAGTTCAAGCTTTCCATGCAGCTTGTCTGTACATTCAACAGTTACAGAACATACAGAGTGGTTACAATATTTTTGAATCCTGTGAATGAGCAAAGATACATTAAAAAATAACATTTTACTGATGGGAATTATAGAAAATATAACAAGATAACAACCCTCACACACTCTCCACATTAATGAATTTCACAGTGTATATTGGAATATGTAACCTGCCATGCTTAGGATCATATACAAAGAAGATAATTCTCCACTAACATGTTTCCAAGGGGAAAAAAATGGTACAGGTTCATTTCATCCAATTTAAGTTTCATAGTGTTCTTGGAAACTAGCGTAAATTCTATGTGGAATATTGCTGACAAGTTAAAATTTGGAATTTAAATAAATTTGAACCTATTCAGTATGAGCTATTATATCTGTGGTATTTCATTAGTAAGTGGAAATGTGCTAATATCTGGTAAGGGAGAACAGTGAATGTCTTCTGCATTATGAATCAGGTGTCTTCCTATGTGGTAGAATTTCATCTTGATTAATAAATCAGTCTGGGTTTAATTTGTTTACATGCAGTTTTATTGGGAAAAACATTTATAGAACTGAGCAAATTCATCAGAAAATAGCATAATAGCATGGTTTGGATGATACTTACTGTAAATATATTTTTCCCCCCTCTCTAATGTTAAAAAGAAATTCTAACCCTTACCCCACACTGCTTGAACACTATATTTTGTGACAGCTTAGTCTCTACAATTGTAAGGGAAAAGGAGGAAATAAAATTAAGTATTTTAAAGGAAAAATCGTACTCTAAGATAAATAATAATAAATGCTGATTAGAGGCTATTGCAAGAAAGAAAAAAATATTCATTTTTTCAACTGCTAGTAATCCATTCAGTTCTCCCTCCAGACTTACATTTTCCAAACCTGTCAGTGACATCCTATTTTAAATTTGGCTATCTCCAATAAAGGCAATTGCTTTATTCTAGAATTACTCAGTTGCAGGAAGAAAAGACATATTACAGACTTCTCAGGCAAGACTCTAATTTGGCCCTGAAATGATACTATGTCAAAGCAGAAACATACAAAACAATTGCATTCCAAATTATGTATTTTGCCTGTCTCTACCTTGTCAAATTGGAACAAAAAGGTGTGCTATCAGCAGGTATAAGACTACATTTTATGTTACCTGCACAAGACATGACCAAATTGTTTCAAATACAATAATATATAGATTCTGGTTGCAAACTGTAATGGGATTTGTCATAGCCCTCTTGGAGACACTTGACTAGAAACTCATTAGATTCCTGTCTTGAGATTCACTGTTCTGAGATAGAAAATAATAATTTGCTGAATTCAAGCAGGCTTTTTAGGTCTCTGCTCAGATCAGAGGTCAGTTTCCTATAGTTTTATGGAAGTGGTTCCAATGGCCATGTTTATACTGCTAAATAAACAACCAACCAAGAACTGAGCTTTATCACTTCGTTTGCTCTTTGGCTCTGATTTTGACAGCACTAACCACTTTTTTGTACAAATTTTGCCCAGGACCAAGTAGTCCAAAGCAGTCTGGATGTGAGTGTCAAGGGAGACACAGAAAAAAATGACAAACTATAGTGTAACTGGATACTGAGGTTTATTTAAAAAACAATGAAAGCCACAGAGCATACAGGAGACATAATCAAATAGCAAACACAACTAGTATGATAATCACAGTCATTAGTGACAATGGATATACTATTATTTTTGTAGATTTTTTCATTCATGTATATTTTATGATTTGGGAATAATGTAAAACTAGAACACTACAGAAATGAAAATTGCAAAAACAAAGCAATATTCTTCTCTGTCAAATTTTATATTTATGGTTTCCCATTAAAATTGCTTATACTGGTTTTGAAGAAAACATTTTTATTAAAAACCAAGGTTGTTTCCAGGGCGAAGGTGGTAGTGGTAGTGAAGAGCTTCTCTTCCTTGTGACTGAGGAAGAGAAAGTAGTATTAATAGATATGGCCTGTAGGTCTATATTTTCATGATATTTAGAATACATACATACCTATATATCTTATTCATATAAATATTTTTTTAAAAATACATATACATAAACACATATACATGTCTTCCTTAATTCCTAGCTTCTAGAATGATTTAGTTATAGAAGCATCTCTGCTATCATAAAAGATGAGCACGGTTTCTAGTGCTTAGGCTAGAAGAAATAAACCTTTGAGAATGCAAACCCTGAAGGCTCAAAACCATTACAAAAACACAGACTTGAAAATGTACTTTTAAAATGCATGTTGTTGACAATTCTGATTCTTATAGTCATATGACCCACATGTCCAGCAGGGCTTTTGTACAGAACCCCATAAAAAATATTCACCTCTTGGGAGAGAAAAGAGCTTTTAAGGCCTTAGGACAGCACTAACTCTAATTTGCAAGAGAACCTTAAGGTATATTCCTCTTCTATCTTTCCTGCATAAAATATATTGCTAGCTCTCTAGAAGTAATAAACTTACCTAAACCACACAGTAAGAGCAACAGGTGTATTATTTAGCCTGAATTGCATTTATGCTGAAAAGTGTGGCTATGCAGCTTTTTATAACTAAAAGTTAAATTGTTTAACTTCTGGGACCAACAGGGTTGCATAGCCTGGGCTTTATGCTGTGCAAACTACCTACTCTGTGAATTTCTACACTATAAAAACACAGTTAACCACTGAGAAAATTACTTCTTAAATAGACAAATAAATGTGTGTATATGTACACACAGAATTAGAGTGTGAATATGCATATATAAACATATTATTCCATATTTTTCTTAAACACTGATTTCCCTAATACTCGTACAAATACTGTTTTACAAATGCTTACCCTACAGACTCTTTCAGAAAGTTTTTTATTCTGCCCTCTCATGTTGTCACATGTAACTTAGAGAACCACTAAGTAACCATTAACATTAAAAAAATATTAATTTTTTGTTGCATAAGGTCCAGGAGAACATCAGTTTTTCTACTGAATGTAGAAGATGGTGGGGAAGTACATTGCTGCAATATGTACCAAACTGTAGTTTTATCCTTTCAACGTATTAACTGTTCAGACTTGTGAGCTGGCTGTTGGTGGAGAGTGGAGCTAGTTTCAAGATAGATAGCTGCTTGATCTCTCAATCTCTGGAAACATTTCTGGTTTCAATAGCAGAAAATGATACAGTGGTTTTGGGATTCTTTGACAAAAAATTCTAACAAAGAACTTATTGTAAGTAAGAGTTTTGTGATTAATGCACACGTCAGAATAGTGTTCAGCCAATTCTTTTTCAGCAGTGGTAAATTCTAGTAAAAATCCAAACGATGCTATTTGTATTCAGATCAGGAGATAGCGCAGTGCATAGTCAATATCAAGAACCAAAGGCAGAGGAGACATACAGAAAGGTAGATAATAATTAATCCAACATGATGAACAAAGATACCTCACTTTTTAAATAGACCCCTTGCACAGGTATGTTCAGAAGTTTTCTGGGTCTTTTTGAGACAAAAGAAGAGATGCAGCAGGAAATTCAGACCACTGAATGTAACCAGGCAGAAAGCAGCGGCAGAGTACCACAGTCAGGGCTAACCCAGCAGTAAGATAAGGTCTCAGCATGTCCTATGTTGGCAGGAACAGAAACTTGAGCCAGCATCTGATAGCCCAGCAGTTCACTGAGGGGAATCAGTACAGCAGCAGATGTGTGTTAGGAGAGGCCTGGCAGACTACAAGATTCAAAAACTGGCAGGAAGGTTCACTGAACAGAGCCAGGACTTTGCCTGGGAAAACAGTGAAAAGATAAAGAGGAAAGAGGTTATATTCAGATTCTATAGTCAGATTTGAACTGTTTAGCTTCGTTTTACTCTGTTTACATTGAACATAATGACTGCAAACAGTGAAAGAGAATTCTCCAGCACAGAACCGAGAGTCTCGGGCTCTCTTCATTTTGGAAATAAAAGAGGTATGGTGTAGATCTAGACATACACATTTTTAATGCATGGTAGAATTTCTTACTTACCAAAGGTATTTCTCACTGTTATGGGGGAAATGTTTGCTTCCTATACCTTTAGTGCATGTCATACTAGAAATAAAACCAGCTTTTGTGAAGAGCAAACACCACCAAACAAACAATAGCACTTCTTCCCCCTTCTTGTCCTACAACATCATTGTTTCTCTTTCTTGATTGTTTTCCCTTCTAGGTTCTGTATATATCAGATAGTTATTGTCATAGTGACTCAGCTTTATTTCCCAGAAACTTGTAAAGATGTCAGATTCATAATATTTGTTAAAGAGCTCAGAACATGCAAGCCATGCAGAAAGAATGTGTTTAAAAACTGTTTCAGGAAGATTTTATTGGCATCCTGCCCCCCCAAGCAAACCCATAGACCAAGATTTTTATTTTAATATTTTTTTTACCTCAAAGACTTAACTGATCTTCCTGTAGTTTATATTGTCCAAAAGGAGTACATAAGTTGAAATCATCTATCACACAAATATTGATTTTAACATAAATAAAAAAATGTGTTCTCCAGACAGATTAATTATACATAGTACCTTAATGTTTCCGTTGCTTTATCTCGAGGTCAAGATTTAGCTTTTCTATATGAGAGGATTATTCTTTGCTATTATCCTGTCACAATATAAAATATAAATATAAATCTATAAAATACAAACCATATTTTGTAAACAGAAAGCATTCATTCAGTTTCCTATTGAGGTCCTATTAACTTTTTTCCGTCTGTCCATCAGAAATAATTTCAGGTTTGCCTGGAGTGAGCTGCTTGTCATTCAGAAACTGACTATTTCCATCTTGGTAATATGTTCAGTTAACTCATTGGGAAGATATTCTAATTTACAGTTTTCAGAAGTAGTCATAGTGATATCTTAGACACCCTCAGGTATCCAGTTTTGCCTCTAACTGCTGCTAGAGAAGCAGTGTGAATCATTTGTAGCCTCCATGTCATACCTACCAACAGCAGGGAAATGTCTTGAATACCCTCAGGTGTCTCTGGTAGCATTAGCTTTAAGCAGATAAATGAGTTCCTCTGTGTCTGCCAAAGGATAACTTGATTACTGCATAAGGTATTATGGTCAGGGGAGGGGGGAAAAGAAAAAAAAAGAAAAAAAAAAGAAATCTTTCTTTTCTTCTAAGGTTTATGAAATATTCCCTCTGCAAACCTTCTGCAAACTTAGATCATTTAGGGAAGACCAACTGTAGTTTAAGAGACTGTTTTTTCAGTTTTCACAAAGATAATTAATATGTGTTGGTAAAAGAGGAAGAAGTTTTTGTATTATTTTATTTTCAATAGTCATTTTATGAAATGTGGGGTTTCCTACTTATTCCTCTTTTCTCTCACCACAGGAAAAAGAGGAAAACTACATGATTTTCTTGTGCCTTATAGACATTTTCTTCAGGAGCATTTGTGAAGAGTTTGGGGAAGCAGAATCTTGGAAACAGATTGTTTTCAGTCTGAAACACTCACATATACCTTTTCCTTATTGACCAGATATTAATTATTTATTCCTTTGTTAAGTCTATTTGATATTGTTATTTTTTAGTCTTTCATACATAGAACCTTCCTTCTCCTGTTAAACAGCTTAGCCAAAAGACTCATGTTCAGAAGCAACATAGATGCTATGCAAAGAGTCTGCATCAACTAATTCTGCCAGAATTAAGTTAGCCACATGCAACTTCTCTCCTGTACTCTGTGCCAAACTTCTTTATTTCCAGGCCTCTTCCCTGGTAACCTAAATAGAGTTGTATGGAAGTAAGACATTAACTTTTCATGAAACTTGTGTTTTCTCAGAGGTCTATATTATTTTCATGCAGTATTTGTTTACATACATTACTAAAACCAGAGATCTTGGTTAGATTTGTGATCTTTAAAACCTTATTTGACTGCTTAGATCAAGTTGCCTAAAAGTGTGTAGCTAGTGCACTCTGATTCATCCCAGAGGACAGAAAGTCATTCAGGTGGAATAATGGATATGACACAGGACCCATGGCTAATATCCTATTGAAGCAGCAGGTAGAAGCCAGGGAAAATACCTTGCACCATCCAAGACATTACTAGAGAGCCCTTTGTGGGCATTTGAATAGAGAAACAGCTGATTTTAAGGGTGAGCTGAAGCTCTAAGCTATACTATCTACAATGAATGTATGAAAATCGACATGTAAAAGTAGCTGAACCACTTTTTTGGTGACAGCCTGATTTACCCTTATACAATAAAGTTAAAAGGATCAGTTTTTCTAAAGATTTTTCAATATATTGAACAGTAATAGATATTTTTATCTTAAATATGTTAAATAACAAAAATTTTGAGCAAACCTGCTTAACTTGTTTACTATATCTGAGTGACAGAGGCCTCATGTCAATGACTATTCTGTAAATACATATGTGAAAGAAAAATATTGTCCCTATCACTGATTACATTATGACTTTGGAGTACGAAATTATATCTTCAGCGTTAGAAAATGATAATGGTAAGTATTTTTAGTTCCAAAAGCTGCACACATTTATTCTAAAATCTATGCAGTAGGTTTGTATATTAAAAAAGAAAAAGAAAAAGAAAAAGAAAAAGAAAAAAAGAAAAAGAAAAAGATAAAAAAGAAAAAGAAAAAGAAAAAAGGTGTTAGCGTTGTCTGCATATCTGGGGCTGAACTGTAGCAATTGTTCCATCACCCAGAGAACCCTCCCAGCCAGGAAGGGGGACTGGGAAAAAGAGATGAGACCTGTGGGTTCAAATGAAAATGTATTCAATTAAATATCAAAACTAATATTAATACTAATGCAAATATAAAGCATGCAAAGTTATATCCAGCCCAGTGAATGCACAGTTGTCACATAAACAGGAAAGCAGTCCTTAGGACTGGAACAGTAAGTCCCTCCAAGGATGGAGAGAAGCAGGAATAAGAGAAGGAAGAGGAAGAAGAGAAGCAGACCAAGCTCCAACCTTCAACAATCTTCCTCCATTATAGTGAGCATGAGATTTATGGTATGGGATGCACTTGTTAACCCACTTGGTTCAGCTGCCCTGGATTTTGCCCCCTCAGCTTAAGCTCCTGGCTGAATCAGAACTGCCAATGACCTGCAGACAATGGCTGGCCTGTGATTCTATCCCAGGGAAATAAGGACAGTCATATAATTTTTGTAAAACTACACAAGGTCAGTTGTACATCTTTCCTTCCATTGAGGAAGTAATTTATTTTATGCTATGGAATATATTGTTGGGAAAGCAGCTTTGATTCACATAGCTTTTCAATATTTCCTTTATTACAACCCTTGCACTGAGTTTTCTGTCCATCAGGTCTTCACATTGTATTCAACAGCTTCTGATCACCAGCCTCAAGATTCTTTTATTCTCCTGCTCCTAATAGTAACTTTGATACCAAGAAGATCAAGTCTGGCTTTTCCTCTGGCTAAATTCTTTACCACCTCATCTACTACAGTAATACAGCATTCAATTTCATAATTCCTTTTGGCTGCATTTATTTCTGAGTGGGTCAGAATTTAAAGTATACATGCAGCTAAGATTAAAAAATAATGCCTGAAGGATTTTTGAGCAATAGGAAGATATGTCTGAATATCACATACATATTTTGGAGTGTAAATAATTTAAACAACTTCAGCATCCACTCTTTCACTTTTATTTTTTGTAAGCTTTACCATATGATCAATGTAATTTCTTCACTATTTTCTCAAATTCCAATTCCATTGGCATTTTAAAACTTTAGACATAAGTGTTTGCCCTAATCTCTAACTTTTCTATTTTTATCAATTATGTATGGCTCTTGCCCTGATGATCAAGTGATATAAAACATCAAACTAAGTTTTTGTTGTGATAATGAGAGAACTATGACATCTAATGACTTCTATGTCTCCTTGAATTGTTCTCTATCTCACTTCATGAACAGATAATTTAACTGATTGATAATCATTTTTCATTATTTTTGCATTACAAAACCCCTTCTCTCCTTTTGTCTATAAGTTGATCATTGAATTTAGTGAAGGTCTCTCCTTTCTTCTTTTTTAATATACATTGAGCAATGTATTAATAAACTCAACTAATTTTGAATTTTTGAATGGCCTGACTACCATTCAAATTCTGCATCAAACTTGTTAGCATTGTACTACTGATGCCAGTGCTCAGTGTCAATTGTATTTAATCACAAATAATAAAAATATTTGGAAAAGATAGTAAAACTGAAGGATCATTTTCTGTGTCACTTACACATTGCAATTAATCTCAAATGAGCCAAGAGCACAACCTGAGGCTTTTAATCTTGAGTGGTATGCTTTATTTTGGTCAAATACATGGTAAATATTATGTTGGAAAAGAATAGCATCTGCTGAAAGGTAAAGATGAAAGGATGACAGGCTTGAAATAGGCAGAATAGGAAAGATCAGCCAAGATGCCAAAATTATTCTAGTCAGAAATAACATCATAGCAGTAAGTTGAGGTTCATCTCATTCAACCTTTACTATACAATGACTGAAGTTCAAATTAACTAATTAGGTCTTTTTTAATACAGAGAAATTAGTAATTACAGAGGCATTTCACAAAACTGCGTTAAGAAGGAAAGAATAGAGCTTCCAAAGTCCTTGGCTCCCTTCATTGGCTGAAACAAGAGCCCAGACAAATGGATATCTTTAGATAACCAATGGTAGCCTTAGGTTAGATAAGACAGAAAACCTAAGGAAAAAAAAAGAAGTATGAGAAGCACAGGCAAAAGAACAGGGAAGTTGTCAATTTTTGATTTAAAAAAAAATAAATAAAAAAGGAAAAAAGAAAGAAAAAGGGAAAAAAATCCACCCCAGAAAAAACACCCAAACAAAACATTTCCAAACCTATTGGCAAGAACCCTGAATTTCATGTATGTTAAGAAAGTATAAGCTGATAAAATAAGAAGATTCTAAGAAATTAGAAAAGAAGTAGCAATGATACTGTCAGTATTTTATTCTCTGACATCTTCATCCTGCCAAAGAGCACAACTTCCCCCAAATGGAATAGGAAAATAAAAATGAGCCATGCCCTTTTGGAACAAATTCTGCAGAAGGAATGCTGCCAAGTGTCATCCAGTTTATCATTATTTGCATTAACATGACAGTGATTATTCTTCAGTACAATCTTTTGCTCTTCTTATCAAATCATTCTGAGAATTGTTTCTTAGGAAGCTTTATAGCTGTTAATGAAGGGGAACAGTTTGATTAAGAGTTTTTTTAAGTGTAGGATTTTCTGAATTATATGAATTTATTGGTATCAATTCAACTTTACAAACTATGAGGAATAAATCATTAATTTTATGTAATCACAATTAAAATTGGTTTTGATTTGTCTCAATGTATATTTTTTATAAGTAAACATTCTTTTTTTTAAAAAATGTTAAAATTACTTATTTAAAATTCCTTACAACTAAAATCTTTATTCAGCCCAAAATAAATGTCTTGAGGGCCACTGGATTTTTTGAGAGCTTTGACCAGGAAACAAGGGAAGCTGCTCCAGTACACAGTTAAACTACTACTTAATAACATTTCTCCACTTGCACCAGAATCTTTATAAATTGGCAAGAACATTAATTACACAGAGACTGCAGGGTAAAAAGCTCTTCCAAGATGCAAGAAGTGTTGATTTAGGTTCAAAAAAACCAAAACCAAAACCAAAACCAAACACAAAAAAACCCCAAGAAAACAAAAAGAAAGGAAAGAATTTTTAACAACAAAAAGTTCATTTTTTCAAGGATTTAGTGTTATTCGGGAAGGATATGTTTTGCTAAAAATGGATGCATCTCTGGCCATTATTATTCAGGTTTTCTGTAGATTTGTGTTTGCTTTTTTACGTGATCCAAAGATGGGAGAAGGAATTTTATTCCCATTCCATTTATTTTTACATAGCATAGTGATTGCAAAGTTTGTGAAGAAATTCCCTCTCCCCAAATCATCATTACATTGGCAATGACTTCAATAATTTTTTTGTTCACTACAGTCTGTGAGAATTTTGAAGACTCTGGGGCCATATCTTGTCTAAATAATTCCTTGCCATTGCACATTCTGTAAATGTCTGTGGCAGCTTGAGGTACTGGTTACAAAGGCACATAGCCTTCAGCCTCTTGAGAACTGCAGAAGTTTGATTTCTTCACTGGCTTAGCATGAAAAATTAGAAATAAATTAGTATCTTCCTTATGGGTTTAACTCTAAAACTGAGATTGACAATGTTCAAAGAAGGAAAAGGTACGGTCAGGAAAACGTGGAAAGTCATTCAGTGATCACAAGGTTCCCATCTCCACAGGAAACTGATTCCGTGTGGGTATTCCAGACTGTCTACTGAAGGACAGCTCTTCTTTAACCATTACTGTAAATTATATCATATAGCTGTCATTTTATGTTATAACTATAGAATACAAATGGTTGATTAGAAGTTCAACACAATTGAGCAATATATGCTTAAAGCCCAGACAGCGTGACAAACAGGTTGAGCAAGTTGTTTCTCCCTGTCTACTCACTCCTTGAACTACCTAAAGGGGCCTACAAGAAAGTGGGAAAGGAAATTTTTACAAGGGCATGTAGTGATAGAACAAGGAATAATAGCTTTAAACTAAAAGAAGATAGATTTACAGTACATATAAGAAAGAAGTTCTTCACTATGAGGGTGGTGAGGTGCTGCAGAAGTTGTTGATATCTCAACTCTGGAAGTGTTCAAAGCCAGGTTGGATGGGGCTTTGAGCAGCCTGATCTGGTGGAAGATCTCCCTGCCTATGGCAGTGGCATTGGAACTAGAAGATCTTCAAGGTCCCTTCCAACCCAACCCATTCCATGATTCTATGATATTGTTAATCTTGCTGTTGCTATTTTTGAAATCCAGCTCATGTAAGGAAAATGCAGCTTGTTATACAAAATGCTTAAGTTTCTAATTAGGAAAAACGAATTGCAGTTATACTATGTCCCTGGATACTATTAATATTTCATTTCTTAACTTCCTACATCAAGGATTAATCAGAGGAAAACTTGTTCTGAATACTAATAAGTAAAAAATAGGAAATATTTCAAAGGTATTTCTACATTACTTGTAAGGGTTATATTGCCATGCAAAACCCCTGAAGAAAAGTGTATCACATCTGCCTCTAAAATAAATATTTCTAATTTTCATCTCTCTGAACTTCACTGATAAAAAAGATTTTTGCACTGTGGCAATCCAGATTTCAGTTACACATACAAAGTTTCTGATTAATTCTTTGTCATGTAGTTGTCATGGTCAACTATGACAGGAATATCTTCACTTTTATTTCTTTGTAATCTACACTGGCAACAATCATGGGGTAGCAAAATTTCCCTTATTATGGTTTCAACAGGGGAGACAGTCATAGGAATTTTCCAATTTACACAGTTCAAGTACTCCATTGGGAATATTTGATTTTGATCAGTAGAAAATATAGTCTGTGAAGATGCCTCTCAGAAAGCTTTCTCACTGCCACCTCACCTGTCTCTCTTAGCAGTCATCCTAGAAGACTGGTTAGGCTGAGATGAGCTTCTCGCTGTAACAAGTTCATTATGCTGCTTCTGTGTTTCAGAGTAGTTGGGGTAATATATTTCTTTGTTGCTCAGGAAATATAAAGAGCTATATTCTACTTGTAATTAACTAACTCAGAATTCCTTCATGTAAAATTCATGTCAAGTTGACATTCTCTAATGAATCTTCATTCACTAGGAGGATGTGGGAGAAAAGCATAGCCAGGTGATGTAATTTATAGGTGCTTTAATTTAAACCAGTGGCAGCATATCTGTCATCTCCCCATGGTTTCTTTCAGCCTAAGACATGAACTTTAAAAGAAGTTTAAAGATTTTATTTTCTTAATAAAATAAATGGTCTAGGTTAAATTATTTGTGTCTTTTCCTTCAGTTTTCATCACCGTAAGAACATAATTTCAGCTTTTGTAATGTATTCCCTGCATAGTCAGAAAGAATATTTGAAGAAAATACTATACAAAAAGGTTTGGCACTGCAGAAATGGAGAAAAATATATGTATTTTTTTATCCTGGAAATGTACTAAACAACTGCTGCTCAGTTGTTGAACATCCGTTTCTAAGTGTCCTAAACTTTAAAGCTCATTTTATTTGTCTACTAATTTAAATTAAACAAGCATTATATCCAGTTCAGACGTGACTTACAAAAGGCTAGACAAACAATGTCAGAACAGAAGAACTGGGGAGGAACACATTTTGCCAGATTAATTTAATGAAATACCAGTAGTAAAAATTAAGTCAGCCTATGGATTATTCAGTCTCCAGATAAGAAAATAACACGGAAGTGTAATATTTTATAAACCACCAAACCCCAAATAATAGCTCCAGCAGTACTAAGTTTAGAAACAAAAGAAAGGTAGAGACAGTTAACACATAAATATTTTTTTTAATCTTTAACCATGAGTATTTTGCTTCAGAAAACAGAAACATTGTAGAACTAAGGCTTTTGCAAAGCTAAGACTATTATGATGTGCACAACAAATGACAAAACAATTTTCTGCGATGTTTTAAACAAAATACTTGTAACATAATTAAATTCCTTTTAACACACTGGTGCATCACAACCTGAGAAGTAATGGAATTATATTTTTAACTTCTAAGGAAAGATACTGCTTATAAAGGGAAAAGTGAGTGGCATGTCCTCAAACTTACTGTAAGGATCTGTGGTTTTATGGTTGAAAAATGGCTGTTTTCAATGCCCAACAACCTGTCATAAAATAACAGGTGACACATCTGAAAGATAATTAGTTCATAAATTCCCTAATGAGATCAAGATCTCTTTTGAAGCAACATATATGTTTTGAGGTGAGTTCATGCATATTTTACAGAAATAATTCTGCTTATCTTGACCATAAGTTGCACACAGCACATCACAGGCTTTCTTCATTTAGTCCTGACACAAATCATGGAAAAAGGACATTTAACTAAAAAAAGTAATCCAATATTATTTGTATTGCTTTTATAAACATGACAGTTTTGGAGAGGAGAAAGTTACCTTTTACAGAGTAGTTCTAATACTGTCTATATATCTGTATATATCTATATATATCTAGAGATATATATATCTATATATATAAAATACCTTTATTTCTTTTTTTGTTTTACAACAATAAGTTTTGCCTGAATAAATTTCAGCAGATTTTAGAAGTTATTTAGAGGTTGATAAATATAGTTATCTTTGCATTTTTTGTAACAGATTTTGAGCCATTGTGTTTTCGGAGTTTAACACACTTTTTTGTCTTTCCATGAACAGAGCTACAAAGACTCAGCATTTTCCCATGTATCAAGGTACAGTTGTCTAACTATACAGAATTTAGCCTTCAAAAATAGATATAAATGTGCAAAAGATAGGGAAAGACAAGGCCCTGGAGTGTGTTCTTTTAGTTCTTGGAGGATTTATTTCATATAAATGGCTGAGTTGGACAGAAAAAATTACCATCATATGGTTTATTGGTTAACTCTTCACAGTTTCATATATTTTAAGGCCAGAAGTTCCATTAGATTGTCTAGTTTGACCTCCTATATCACAAGAATTCTATCCACTTATTCCCACATTGAGCTCAACAAATTTTTTCATGAAACCTATATTTCAGAAGGGCATTTTTCTTTGTTAAAAAATGTGAATAGTTTATTACTTTCCATATTAATCTTTCACAAGCATTACTACTAATGATGTGTTGGTTTTGGCTGGGATAGAGTTAATGTTTTTCATAGTAACTGGCATGGGGATATATTTTGGATTTGTGCTGTTGGTCATACAGAGATGTTTTTGTTATTGCTGAGCAGAGCTAACAGAGTCAAGGCATTTTCTGCTTCTCACCCCACCTCATCAGTTAGTAGATTTGGGATGCTCAAGAAACTGGGAGAAGGTACAGCTAGGAGAGCTGATCCCAACTATCCAAAGGTATATTCCATACCATATGGTGTCATGCTCAGCATATAAAACTGAGAGAGCACTTCCTGTGACAAACTTAAAATCCTTACAGCTGTTTGATTCTGTGCATGTGTAAAGATTCAAAATTCATCTTAATGACAACTCTGCCTATTTTTACCTGTGGGATGTTAAAAAAAAAAACCTTTTTGGATTGTAAATACCTAATTAGCCAGGTGGTTTTTTTTTAAAAAAAAGACAGTAGATCCATTCACTATTACTTAGGAATGTTTTCTGTCTTTGGTCTAATTTTGTTTGACATCCAGGTAAGTCAGTGTCAAACTGCGAAAGTCAAGTTTATAAAAAACAATGTAATCTGACATGTGGACAGTAGGTTAGTTGTAGCTAAAGGGTCTTGCTTGTCCATTACCATTTTGTAGCTTGCCTTTTAAATATACAATGTTGTCTTACCAAATTTGTTTCTCATACTTATGTCACAGTGAATGTTTAGAGGTGATACGTTGGCAGTATTCTAGAATTGAAAATAACTTTAAAATGTCATGCTATTTGGGATTTTTTTTAATCTTGGACCTATAAAAATGTAGAGCCAATTAAAATTCATGTATCAAGGACAGGATATTCAAAATCTTTTAACAGTAGTCTAGCAGCTTTCAGTGAAATTGCTGCCAAGGCTGGTGTTTCAGTTGAAGTTATTAACACAATTTTAACACAAGGTTCATGATATTGTTATTTTTAATGGTCCAGTACTATCACAACATTGGCTTCTTTTAAAAAATAAACTGTGACAGATTATCTGGGGTTTTTTTCATCATCACCTGTTTGTTTTGTCTAGAAAATCTCCCTGAACTTCATTATAAGTGTCTGAGGAGTTTTGCAAACCAAATAAGTGCATAAACTGAAGGAAAAAAAAATCTTAGATAAAATCTATGCAAAGACATGAATAATTAGTGTTCTGGGAATTTACTAGTGAAACTCTGTATGTATGATTGCTGAGTACATACTTTAAATTTTAGGTGAAGGACTACATAGACAACATCAATATCAACATTTTTAGAAAACATGGAGATTGATATGATTTTGTTTGAGACAATATTGGAGAAAGGATATGCTAGGTCACAATATGACCTTCAGAATTGTATTCTGGTTTGATGAAATTCAGTTGGTCAATAAACTCTAAGACAGACCTTGTTTAGTTGGAAACAGATCTAATGCTGGATGGTCTAGTTGTTGAAAGGCAATTGTGAATAAAACCCCATAAAACTGAAGAAACTTATAGAAAAGATATATGAGACCAAGCAAGGCTCTGGAATAGGCACTAGGAGAATAAACAGAAAGAAAACCAAACCAAAACAGCCAACCAAATAACCAAAACAAACAAACAAAAATGAAGAAAAAACCACCACCACCACCAAAACCCCAACTCTGTAAGGAAAGGGGATTCCAAAAACAGTAATATTGAGATTGCTGAAAAGAACACCCAGGTGATATTAGACTATAAGAAGTTTTGGGCAAAGAGCTGGTCTGACAACAAGAGATGGAATTTCAAATTGAAAAATAGCATCCAGAGCAAAACAAGAATTGTTAATACTGTTAGTAACTCAAGCAAATTAGAGGGCTTATCATTTAGGGAGAGGCGAATGGTTTTAATGCATGTACAGATAATATGATCACCTTGAACAAGCGCTATGTGTAGCTAAATCTTAATCTGACCAAAATACTTTTAGAAACTTTTAAATTTGTTTTTCATCTTGATTCTGAGCTGAGAAGGAAGAAATATCTACAAAAGTTACAAGACCATATTTTAAAGTTCCTTGGAGGAAGATGTGCAGCATGCTGTTGATTAGCTGAATGGAAAATAGGGTCTGGTCAAAGAGGGAATCCCTCTGGGACAAAAGGTCTAAAAGGGCAGACTGATTGTTGACAACAGAAAGTAGAGAGCTTGGAAGGATGACAAATAGGTATATTTAATCTGGGAAGGTAAGAGCACAGAAAAAGGAGAATTTCATTTTGGAGGCTTTTAAGTGCACAAAGAATGAGTGAGATACAGGACAAATGATTATTGGTTTTGGTAGCAATAATACAAAAAATGACATGAAAAATGAAGGCCTGGGACCAAAAAAAACCCCCCAAACAACAACAACAAAAAAGCAGACAGAAAAATCCCATCTAAAGTACAGTAGATGAGATTTGATTTTATTGGGTTCCCAGGCAAGAAGGGAGGATGGTGTTTTACACACCACTTTCCCAAAGCCTCACTCCCAGACAATGCAAAGCCTTAACATGTGTTTTAAACATGTGATTTATGAAAAGGTCTTCTTCTGTAAGGCAAGGATAATCGTGCTATCACTGGGTCTGTGATTCTTCTAAATCCGTAGAGAATATGGGTTTCTTTATTATGAGTGGAATTAAAATTAACTGTATTCCATCATCTTTATTAGAAATAGAAATAACTCGACCAGAATATTTTTATCAGACTTAGTGGAAATTATGTGTGTATTTGGAAAAATGAATAGTTGGTCCAAATTATTTTTCTTGAAAAAATATACCCAATGTTATGGAGACTTCATGTTTGTAGGGTGGGTATGGGGGTGTGTGTCTTCCTTAGAGTAACTTACAGTTTTATATTCTAATAATCAGTCACCTGCTCCTCTTGCAGAAGAAGCTGAACAGAGAAGAGGATTCTGTTTGAAGTTTCAGAACACAATGGGAAGTAACAATATTATTTTATTTCATATTTGTCAAAGCTTATCAAGATAAAGGATTAAAACAGTAAAGCAAGAGAACATTGGTCCTTTTCTGTTAGGAGAACTTTATTGTTCTGATTACTTTAACCCTTAGGGATTGTACAATTCCCTATAAACCTGAAAGTCTAAACTCTGATTATTAGATTCACACCCTCTAGGTCCTTGTACAGAAAAGAGATTGTACAAGGACTACTAACTTCAAAACTAGCATAGACAAATGAAAAAAGAAATACAGGGCAAACAGGCAAGTAAACATCATTAATCTTTAACTAATATTTCTTGTGAGCAAAGAATTAAACTGAAACGCGGGTGTAAGAAACATAATTTCCAGAAGATGGCACTCTTATACTGTGTAGTTTTGAGCATAAGTTTGGTCACTATTCGTGACTGTATATGCACTTCCCCAGTTGTCTAAGTTATTTATCTCTTCAAAAAAGTCGAGTAAAATGTAAAATATAGTCATCTTCATGCAGCTTTTTCTCTTATTATTATTACTTATTTTGCCAACAGGAAGTATCATTATTGGAAATGAATCGTTGCTGTTAGCTTAAAGTTATACATGGACCTATATGTTTTTCTTGTTAGTGCTTGTTTGGCTTTTGGTTTTGGGTGGTTTATCTTTTTGGTGGTTTGGGTATTTGGGGGATTTTTTTCTTCTAAAGAAATAAAAGAAAAAAGGAAAGAAATGTAAATAAGAAGCTCTTACTGTCACTTCTAGACTGATACATATGCTATTTCTCTCCCAGAGGTGATGCATAAAAGTAGAGAAAGATATTGAGTGTTGGAATGCTACAGCAGCAGCTGTAGTCTTTGAAGAGTTAAAAATGAAGAATCATAGAGGAAAGATTGTTGTAACTATGCCATAAGAGTCCTGAGTGTGATGAACCATGAAGTTTCATTCCTTCTTCATTAATATGAATTTGATTTCTCAGTTTAAACTTGCATCGTAAAACCCCTATATTTATTTTCAGCTATAAGAAGTTTTCTATTGTATTTTCCAATGTGATGTGTATTTTCAGAATTAAAAGTTGGATAACTCTATTATTTTGTCTTTGTCTGAAATACAGCCATTTTTTACAAAATATATGTCAGACATACTTCTTATGGTGTTTATTTTAAAGCTATTTTTTTCTTTATGTATTAGATTCTGTGATCTTATAACCAATGCACTTGAAAGAAATTAAAGATGGTAGTGCTATGCATATGGAGGCAGACATTGAGTACAGAAATTAATATAAAGCCAGAAAAAATTACAATTTTCCAAATACATATTTAGTAGAATAGGCAACACATTTGTCTAGTTAATTACTGTATTCCTATGTAAATTAGGAATATATTTGCAAAAAGTATTTAAAAATTATCTGCAACAAAGCAGTCCTGTATAAACTGAATTGGAAGCTGTCTAACCTGAATTTATCTAGGATGTTGTTTAGATGAATAACACCTGTCTCTGCAGTCTATTTGAGATCTGTTAGGTATTTTGTCATGCAACGTTGCAAAATAACCAATTAATGCTAGGTGCATGTAGCTCATTTACAGTTTCCTCCATTTTTGGATATTGCAAGCTGTTTAGCTGTATAAATGATTTTGGAGTGTTTGCATAGTAATTATTGGTGCAGAATCCCAGCTGATTTTCTTTTGCTGTTGCTATTGAGCTCACGTTCATAAGGACATTTTTCTTTGTTCAGTTAAAACTCTCTGATCTGGAAATATGGCTGTGGAGCACAGATCTCATCAGTATTTGTTGAACCATGTTTCTAAGCAGTAGAATTGTAATAGATCAGGCTCCTATTGTACTACTTCCTTATTAATATTTCCAAGAGTCTAGGATATGAAACCTTAAAAGAAATAAGCAAATATGTAAGCTTAAAATTCTATGAATTGTGTTATTATTGGAAGTAATGGGGTCCAATAGAAAGTGTAGTACTTTGACACCTGTGAAACTATCAGAGTTTTGTTCTGTAGGATACAAGAATACATCTTGTCATGTTCTGTATGGTAACAAAGAATGAAAGCACGTTGCAGACCTTATCCCCCCAAGAGGTGGATGTGAGCTGATTCAGGCTTGAAAACTATGTAGCCATGTCATTTTTGTTGTGCTAGTACAAATGTAATTATAAATGCTGTTGGAACCACATAGATAATTGCACAGGAGACTGTATTATTTTACATGACTCACTGGTTTAGACAGCACTTGTTCTGGGATGCGTGCATATTTCTGCTTGTTCAGTAAAAACAATTTTATGAGGCTACACAATTCATGTCGCTCCTCTGAATCTCTTTTAAATCTCCCTATACAAAGATCATAAATGCAGGAAGTTCAAGGTTAACAACATCAGAGAGAAAGTTAAGGCCTACAGGGAAAAGAACGAACGATCCGATATCTTCTATGTGAAGTAAGAAGAGTAATCTTCTTTAAGAGTTCTTTAACTTCTTAGATCTAATTTATCAATATAATTTGAATCTGACACTGTTTCAGTCTGGTTTATACTGATTTAAGCTTTGAAATATGACAAATATTTCCAAATTTCTATGATAACAGAGGTAGATAATTATTTTTTGTAAAAATATATAGCTTTTCTTGATCCATGATTTTCTTTTTGCTTTGATAATTTCTGTTGCTCATGAATTCTGCAATGAAATTCTCTGTTTCATTTTTTAAATTGGTGTAACTGAACTTTACTTTGCAGTGATTTAATCTGAATCTTTAATCCTGAATAACCTGCACTGTGGACTTTTACTGTACTTTCTGTGTTTCAAATAATGAATAAAATTTTTTTATATAATTCAAAATGCAAACATAAGACACATTTGTAGGTACAGAACCCTTAAATATTTATAAATATTATTCATCTATATTAGAGATATATAGCTGTATAGAAACTTCATATATATACTTAAAATATCATAGATTTATGAAATTGATACAGGTTCATAGCATAAACCTACCACATATTTTTATATAAAATACAGATTTCTATGTACATATTATGCACATCGCCATATATGTAGCTATCGTAAAAGTATTAATATCTATGAGTGTGTTAAAACATACAAAAATTTCATTTAAAAATAAAGGTTCATCTGAAAATATCTAAGCTAAAAACTGTAGATGAAAATACACTAAAAATCTTGGGAATTTTCCTAATCTTACAATTGATGACATGCATAACTATTCAGAGTCAAATGGATTTGCCTGTATCACTTTAACCACTTTTAAGACCTAAGGACTCCTTTTCTGGTAGAATACTGCAAGCACTCGGGTCACTCTGTTCACAGTCTTTAGTTATTTTATGCAGGGTACAGAAACTCCAGGAAATAACAACAACCATAACAACAACCTGAAGCCCAAAACCTCCTTTTTTTTTTTTTTTTCCTTTTTTGTGTGGGAATACATACATTTAGGAGCCTAGTATTTAACTCTTTCTTTGAGGCTGTGTTTGTTATAGATTGAAACTCCTTTAAATGGAATGAGGTATGGCATATCCTATATGAATACTCTCTTTACTGATACATGTACCCTTAGGGAGCAGAAATGTATCCTACATCAGCTTTGTTTAAATGAAAGGGGTGGCCATGCACTGCCTTTTATAGCAGCCGATTAGTTTCTATCTTCATGAGAGGCATCCATCTGAAATTGGTCATAGCCAGCATGGGTTCATGAAAGGAAAGTCATGCTTAACAAACTTGATTTCCTTTTATAACAAGATTACCCACCTAGTCAGCCAAGGAAGACCAGTAGATATTATCTTTTTGGACTTTAGTAAGGGTTTTGATTCTGTCCCCCACAGTATCTTTCTGGAAAAATTGTTGAGTTGATAAACACCTTGATAAATTCATCATGAGATGGGTACACAACTGGCTGAGTGGTGGAGCTTAAATGGTTATAGTAAATGGGGTTACACTGGGCTGGCAACCAGTGAGTAGTGGGGTTCCACAGGGATACATCTTAGGGCCAGTACTCTTCAATATTTTTGTAAATTACTTGGATGCAGGACTTGAAGGTTTAATAAGAAAGTTTGCTGATGATACTAAGCTGGGAGGAGTGGTTGATTTCTGTGAAGGCAGAGAGATCTGAATAGATTGCAGCACTGGGCAGTCACAAGCAACATGAGGTTTAACAAGGGCAAGTGACTGATTCTGCATGTGGGAAGGGGCAACCCTGGGTGTACCTACAGGCTGGGGAATGAGAGACTGGAAAGCAGCCTTGCTGAGAGGGATCTATGAATTTTGGTTGATGGAAAGTAAAATATGGGTCAGTAGTGTGCCCTGACAGTCAAAAGCACCAACCATGTCCTGGGGTGCAACAAGCATTCCATTGCTAGCCAATTTAGAGAGGTAATAGTCCCATTCTATCTGGTGCTGATGTAGCCTCACTTTGAGTATTGGGGGGGGGGGGGGTGTTATTTTTTTTATTTGAGTATTTTGATTTTGGGGCACCACAATACAAGAAAGGTATTAAGTCTTTAGAGAGCATCCAGAAGAGGGCCACAAAGATGGTGAAGGGTCTGGAGAGGAAGTCATATGAGGAACGGCTGAAACCTCTTGGTCTGTTCATCCTGGAGAAAAGGAGACTGAGGGGAGACTTCATTGCAGTTTATAACTTCCTCACCTGAGATGAAGGAGGGGCAGGTGCTGATCTATTCTCTATGGTGACAAGCAACAAGATCCAGGGAAGTGGCATGAAGCTGTGTCAGGGTAGGTTTAGGTTAGATATTAGGAAAAGATTCTTCACCCAGAGAGTGGTAGAACTTTGGAACAGCTTCCCCAGAGATACAGCCATGGTACCAACTCTCTTGGAATTCAAAAAACCTTTGACAATGCTCTTAGATATATGGTGTGACTTTGGGGTTATCCAGTGCATAGACATGAGTTGGACCCGAAGATCCTTTTGGGTCCCTTAAAGCTCTGGATATTCTATGATTCTGTGATCCATCTGTGAAAGCTACATGGGTCACAGTTGCCTAAATAACACAGGTGCTTAATAGAGAAAAAGCAGAGAAAGCAGAGGAAAACATCACAGTTACTCTGTCCATGTTGTTTAATGTTAATCATCTCCCAGTTGATCATACAGACTACTGTAGATCACAATATAATGAACTTTTTTTTCCATTGTAAGTCAGCCAACACAGCAGTGAGCATCTTGAAATCTAATGCTTCTGTCAGAGATTGGGAATTTCAATGTGAAACATTAATTAACAGCAGAAAAAAAGTCAGCATTTATTCACTGTGTATATTTCTTTTGTCCCCTAAAGACTAAATGCCAAGATTAGTTTCATGTTATTGTTACTGCAGAGCAGTTACTATATCCACATTTAAAAGCAGATTATTAATTTATTCCTTCAGTCTTTCTCTTGGAAATCAATATTGCCCATCACATCTTGTGAGTCAAATACACTTCTCTTCTTCAATTACTTGGTGGGATGTTTGGGGATATACCAGAAGAATTTTGCTTGATGTTATTCTAAATTCTTCATATTTACACACAAACCTTTAGAATAAAATGGACAACCGTTTTTATCAGTTCTACTACCAGTGTGGGGTAATACTTTCCAATACATTTCAATTACTTCAAAATGGAAGTTGGAATAATTTGGGAGTACCTTAAGGCTAAGAACTAGTCATCTTTCAAAATTCATCTTAGATTTTCCCTGTTAATTAGAAAATCAAAATGTGTCCACAGCAAAAATATTAAAATTTCATGCTTAATTTTTATATATTTGGCAAAGAAAGGCAGAAGCCTAAATTAAATATCTAGGATCTATGGGTTAAAATCTCACATCTGGCTAACCAGCCTGAACTCTGAAGAAGGGCCTTTCTAGAATGTTATACTTTGAAAGCTAAGAATATAATTTGGCCCAAAACCATTATTCTGGAGTTACAGGAAGTTGTCTTTGGAAATGTTAGTTCCCAGACCTTGAATAGTCTCTTAAAAGGTAATTCTGAGCACCTTTAAAAAAAAGAGTATTTTCTTCTTAAAAATGGGGGGGGGGAGAAGAGAAAGCTAAAGCAAACTAAAAGTGTTAGGCAAGTGGGATAATGAAAAAGTATCTAATATTCTGCTGGTTAGAGAACTTGCCAATGAAAGGAGAACCATATGTTATTTCTTCGTTTATCAGTATCCATATCTGACTTCCTCTACTACTCCCAGTGGAATATCTTAAATACTATTGTGCAAGATATTCCAGGTGAAAATACCTGACACCCTTCTTAGTGGTGTGTGACTATGCAGAACTTAAATCAGGAAACTGTGAGCTAAGATGTTCATTATTACCTTACTCTCTTCACTCCATTTGCTGCTTTATCTCCCTGATGCATTTTTACTGGTATCTAGATTGGGAACTATTTAGAGGTTTTCTTTTTTAAGAAGCTTTCTTTTTGATTACTTATCTTTAGAGTGCCCAGCACAATAGAGCTCTGATCTTTGATTGAGGTACACATAAAAGAAAAATCAGAACTAGATAATGGTCCTGTAAAGTAATCCTCCTGGACTAGCATTCTCTAAAATCGCCTAACTCCACTGAAATCTGTGGATGTAACTGTACTTAATGTCCTAAGCATGAGTATGAGTGCCAAGATCTTTCCTTAAGTTGGATGAAGGGTTAGCTTTCAGGAAACTCTAATTAGTCTTTTAGCCCACTGACAGATGTAGTCAAATATTTAGAACTGATTTCCTGATTGAACACCAGAACTAATGTCTTACAGCATTGTGTTCCACATTTTGAATGAAATGATGAATTGGACAATATGCTTTTTGGCACATAATCTTTGTTTAGCATTCCGTCATGAGAAATTGCTTATCAGTTTATCAACTTTAATTGTAATGTTTTGTAAAAAAATAAGTACACTGAAAAAGAACTTGAAACAAACAGTATGGGTTTTTTAGTACCTAGCCCTGAAGTGACTCTATGTGAATTCTTCCAATAAAAAAAAATCCAACCCTAATATTAACACTCTGGTTTGATGTTCTGAAAATACAAAGTAAACATCTATTCAATAATTCTCAGAACACCTCTCTGAAGCACTGAAGTGTTAGGATAACAAATTTACAGATGAATAAACTGAGCACGAGTGAAATAACTGATGCAAATTTACATACTGAGTGAGGGATAAAACTAAGAATAAAGCAATGAATCTTTGAAAAAAGATTGGAGTACTTCCATTGCCATAGGAAAGTACCCATTTCATTCAAAACATGTGGGGACACTGACAGGTGAGATATGCTTTTTATTTTTTTTTTCTCTCCATATAACAGTGGTATGACCAAAAAAAAAAAAAGAAAAGTTTTGGCTATTTTTGCTGACCCATAAATTACATCACATCAATCAAGTAATGGCAGCTGAAGTATTTCTATTATACTTGCAATTATCAAGGAACAGCAACAATAATTTTGTGTTAAAGATTCTTTGTCACTTGCTTCCTTGTAAGTGGCAAGGAAACCACTTGCTCTTACTGTCATCACAAATTTTCCTAGAAGATGCCAGTGTAGTTCTATGAGAGACAACACTGCAATGTCAAATCCTCTGTTAATTAGCATGTGAAGATGCTAAGGGGATGGGTATGCTATCAAGACAAAATAAGATGATGTCAGTAAGACCTGACATTTTCATGTCAAAAAAAATGGAAATTATATATAAGTTACTTCTCTGCTAATAAGGAAGACCATATAAGATATTGACAGTTGTGGTGTGTTTTACTGGGGGTTTATTTCTAAAATATTAAAAGAACTAGTAAGTGGTCTGTTCAGAAAACCTCAAGGACACAAATGTGTTGGAAGTCAGAAAAATTAGAAGACTACTTGCAATTTGCATCCCATTAAAATGGAAAAAGAATCTTTTAGAAAAAACATCCAGATATAAGCAGGTGGATAACTACTTTAAAAGTGCTTAAAAAATAAGCAGAAATTGTACCAAGATGAGACAGCTGTATGCAGTTAAGAGATAAAGGAAGAATTACAAAAAATGATGAGCTGGCTTTCATGAGGAAGTTAATAATCAATTTTTTCATTTAAACCATTAACCCATTTAAACCAATCAAAAAAACCAAACTGACACTGCTATAGAGGAAATAGAGTATTTAGATTAAAGATTATCTAGTTATAGAGCAAGATTAGATGAATACTTATACTCAGCTTTCAAAATGATAAAGTTGCTAAGCATGAGGTCAGGGAAAAGAAAATACAACCCAGGTATGAAAATATGAGTCACAGGAACTGATACAGATGATCTCCTTGTGTTCAAATTCTGGAACCATAATATTAACTGGACTAGCACATGAATTTACAAGTTTGATAGTAAGGCTCTGTGATGTATCTTTTACAATTAGTGGAGATTTGTGATTAGATACCAACAAATAAGGTCTTCCTTTTTTTGTGTGATTTTTTGTGACCACACTTTTTTTATAATGACAATCCTACTTCTTGACAAGATCATTTAGTCAAAATCTGCTAAAATAGTGCTAACTTAAGATTGCTTAGGGCCTTTCAATCAGTGGAGTATGGAACCTGTCAGTATAGAAATTCCACTGTCTCACTGGGAATTGTGTTCCACTGCTTAACCACTCTTATTGTGAACATTTTTTTCCTTATATTGAGTTGTAATTTCACTGTGTGCAATTTGTGATAACTGCTTCATGTGAGAAAAAGAAGTAGCCCTCCTTTGATCCTGTTTCAATTTGTCAACATCTCTGTTGTACTGAGAGACCCTAAACCAGATACATTATTCTCAATGCAGTTTTACAGGTGCCTAGTAGAGGAGAATAATCACTTCCCTCAATCTGAGGGGATTATGTTTTTACTAGTGCACCCAACATGTGATTACTTTTCAATGCTGCAAGAATGTACTGATGACTTATGTTCAGTTCCTTGTCCACCAGGATCTCTCTCTCTTTTTGTAAAGCTGATCCTAGTTAGTCTACATCCTGCCCTACTGCATGGGGTTTTGGGGATAAAGTATAACCACCTTCTAGTTCTAAATTGATGCCACTAGCCATTAAGACAAAACAAACTTCTTTTACCTTACTACACCAAATGTTTGTGTTTGTGTTTAGCTGTGCTATACACAAACTAAAGAGTACTAAACAGTCTAAACTACCATACTTAACATTGCAGCTGAATCACAGAATCACAGAATATTAGGAGTTGGAAGGGACCTCGAAAGATCGTCTAGTCCAATCCCCCTGCCACAACAGGATTTGTGTGAGACATGATGCTTTCTGTGTACGTTTCATAATATTCACCAACCCTCTCCTGCCCCAATCCAAGCAACCAAACCCACATCTTTGTGGCTAACATTTTACTTCACAAATTGCAGCTAATTCCTTCTAAGCAAAGCAACATGGTCTAATCCCATAGTTCTCATTTAGACAAAATCCTATTTAAACACTTGATCTTTCTGTGTATTGATTATTTGTGAACACTTTAACATAGTCAAATGAAATAGAAGGTAATTTGCAAGACTAAGTATTTGCATCTTATTCAGCCTTATAGATCTACTGGTTAGTCTATGGTTGCTTCAAGAATTTCCTGATTCTCCTACTCCTCATGGCTGTATTAGAAATATGAACCATGTGTATAGTTTCTGGGGATACTGAATTCAGTTTGCAGGAAAGAAACAATGCAGAACTGTGGAAAGGGTGTTCTCTGGTGTGCAGAATTAACATATTAGTTTCTTATTGAGCTACCTGTGTTTTTGCTAACTGCATGCATGTTCAGTGCAGTAGTAACATAAAAGTACTTGTCAATACCTAGTTCTTGGTAAGTATATTTCAGAAACCTTTCTCATAGGTTCTTGGCAGGAAATACATATTCTAGCAGAGAATCTATTCAATTTACTTAGTTATTGTATGCATAACAAGATAACACTTTAAAATAGCTTTATTCATTCCATTTATTAGAGTTCAAGTTTTCGTGGAGGATTCTAAAATTTTAAAACATTTGTAACACCTAGCTTCATAGATATTATTGCTGAATTCTTATACTGTGTGTAACACAGAGACCCTCAAAAGATAGTAATAACAGGCTACCTTTAAGGTGTTTATTTGAAATTATGCTGGGAAAAATACCCAACAATCTTCTTGATTTAACCTTCAAAATCTTTTTAAAGAACTGCCGAAACACCAGAACTTTTAAAGAGTTTCTAATCTGTTCACTATTTAAGTGCTTGGTGAGCACATTAAACATCACTGCTTGTGTCACCTTGCACCCCCCTTGTTAACTATCCTTTTTTCAGGGTAATTCTGTAACAGAACTGTTTGGGATTTTTTTTCCATACAATAAAGTCCTCTTCAATATAGCCACTTCTATGCACTGAATGTATAACAAATATGTTTGAGCACATTGTGTCAGCTTTGTGCAATCTAAATAAATGAAATCACAGTCTATCCTTCACAATTACTTTTTCTCTACATGGTTCAATGTATGCAAATGACTTGCAGGGGATGCTCTGGGTATGTAGGCTGTAATATAGACAACTAAACTTTAAATCCTAATCACATGGACTATTTTAAGATGTTCATACCTTGCCAACACATTCATACACATTTCATTGCAGAGTTCTGCTTTTACACATACTTTAGTATCATAATACTAATCCCATTTCTTCTGAGGTATTTTATGGGATAAATGATAAAAGAAGCAGCAAAGTATTACAGCTAGATAAAAACAGTCATGCACTTTGCAGATGGGGTTATAAAAGGTTTTCAAAGGATCTTGACTCGACACCATCTGTTTTTACTGAAGCTTAATATGAAATTATTATACAGTCACTTCACAAATAAAACAAGACATCTTGCAAGTTTTCAACATTAAACGAAATCAGCCAGCACAGTTCATCTGTACTTAAAATTCACCAAGTAGTCAATATCTCTAAACTTGCAAATCATTTAGAAGCCACATTTTAAAGCATATTTTTGAAATTACATGGGAAACTTATCCAGATCACTGCAGTCATAAATGGTGTGAGTTATTATGATGGAAAATAAGCCCAAGGTTTGATTGGGTTGGATAAAATAAAGTATGAACACTCTATGTTTTAACAATGTTGTTGCTCTGTCTGTAATCAGCTACTGTAGCTCAATTCCACTGCCTGCCCTATTACATCATTCATTAAGCAACAGTTGCTACTATCCAAAGATGTTGTCTAGAGAAAGGCAATTTTTTCAGAAAACATCTATAATCCTCTCCCTTTTCTCAATGTAATGCTAGCATTGAAAAGTATTTTCAGATACTTATTTTAGTCTTCTCGTTTATCTACAGGCAATACCTTCTTTCTCTGTCCTGGTTTGAGCTAGAACAGAATCAATTCTTCTAGGACACAGCTCCCCAACTTTATTTCATCTTTATCCATATAGACAACAGCTCCTATATTTTATTTTAATTCCCTGTCCCTCTGTCTTTGTACTATATGGCCATCCAGCAGCCCCGGGGGAGGGAGAGCAGAAAGCAGAGGAACATTTCTTGTAATGCTGGTGTTAACCATGTTGTGCCCCATTGAGATAAAAAAGATGAAGACATTACAAAAAGTTGTGGCCATGTATTCTTTCCATAAGTCACCAGTTCATGCTCTTACTGCTTCTCATCTTTCCAAATTTCCTGGCTGTAAACAGGTTAAGTGTAGAATAAATTCTTTCCTGAAGTAGTGAAGAAAAACAAGCAAACAAACAAAACCAAAACCAAAAAAGATACTACATGCACAACTTATGTTTTCACTTTGAATTTGAAATCTCCAAGGAGCCTTTCTTATTCTAGGAACAATCCTGAGATGTTATATTTACTTCATCATACTTTTTACATATCACACTGGAAGAAATTATACCCTAAAAATATGTATATGTAGACATATATGTTCTTTCTTACCCCTGCTGCTAATATAGATGAGAAGGATGTTGCATGTTAACTGTTTTCTTTGATGACTGCAATAACTCAATAAGTTGTATTAGGTTTTTCCTGAACAGGCATATTTTAGATGTGTTTCTTCAGGGGATGATTTAGGGGTAAGAGTAGTGTAGGGCTATCGGTTGGACTAGATGATCTTGAGGGTCCTTTCCAATCGTAATGATTCTGTGATTCTGTGATTTAGTAGAGATTTTTTGACCAATCCTTATGTGAATGTGTTAGCTTTAACTGTATTCCAGTTTTAACTGTTAGCTTTAACTTTAATTCCAGCTTTAACTGCAGTATGTATCCTCATGTATGCATTTCAGTCAGATTGTCTGTCTGAAAGCCACACTGATGGATACAAAATTTGGGTTTACCACATCAGAGTATGGTAATTCAGTAAAGCATAAGAGCACAGATAACTAGGATATTCTCAAGAAAATACAGGCCCTCTGGTACAGAAAATAGCTTACAGAGTGTGAAAGTAATAGTATAGTACTGTCCAGAACAATCTATATACAAGAGGCAGAATCCCAGTTATTTTGTTTTGTTAGACAACTTAATGAAACTATAATTTTCATAATCTTGTATCTGTGAAGATGAATGGAAGTGGATGTTTTGAGTTTATCTTTTACCTTTTTTTTTTCTCAGTTATGAGAAACTTTGGTCTCACAGCTGGAAGAAGAAGCCACACTTTCACAACAAAAATAAAAATAAAACTAAAAAAAATTGTGTCCTTCCCACTTGGCTTTTAATGCCACATTTCATCCCTTCATTCCTCAGGAAGAAAAAAAAAACACAGAAAAACAAAAAAGCCAAACACCCAAACACAAAAAAACTCCATGCACCTCTTAATACAGAGCAATGTCTAACTTTAGAAGCTAAGTCACGGTAACTTAAGTGAATGTCATTATCTAGATAGCAATTCAAGCTGAAACTGTCCTTGGCAGCACTGTACAGGGCAATCTTTCCATATGAATAAACAATTCTCAAACAATTTCTCCAATCTATAAGGCACAAACATATTTTTTGTCAGCATGAGGCGTGCATATTTCCCTTCCAATTATTTTTGTTCCTTACACAAATGTGTATAAATGTTTATCAAGGACAAATCTGAAGAAATCTCCTTTTGTGTCTATATAGGGTGCTCTCCTCTCTTGCCTTTACGTGTTCAGGAATTTTCCCCTACAATGTAGTTTTCATCCCATGCACCTTGCATGAGACACAGAATCACACAGAACAGTTATGGTTACCTGCCATAGGAGGATCTCTTGGGTGTTCAGGCCAAACACTGAGATATATATATAAAGCTTCCATTAAGAATGCAGTGTGATTTCTGGTTACTTTTAGCTTGATCTTTTCTTGTGTGGTGTGACTTGGTTCCTTCCCCTATTGCTAGAGTGCACCTCAGCTCCTGTTGGGACTGGGAACCTTCTTTTCCTGTAAATGGCAACCAGGATGTACAGGAACAATGTCCACCTCAGTGTTCATCCTAGAATAGGCAAGGCATAGGAAAAAAATTGAATGTGTAGGTATTCTAGATGTGTTTTAAATATGTACAAACAGAAAAGACAATCAACTGTTTAAACTACCTACAAAAAAGAAATACTATGAACTGATTAGAATAAGCCTGACAACGGAAGTGAGACAAAATCAAAAAGCTTTCTAACAATTTGCATTCCATTACTAAGAAATAATTTTAAAGGCCAAGATGCTCTCAGGATATATGCATTAAATACCTTATTGGAAAATACGTGACAAAACATTATTTTCTGTATATTTCATTGAAATAGGGACTAGCCAACTGCAGTTGCAAAATAAACTAAGTGTCAAATAACCATAAAATACAAATATGAAATGTTTTCTATTCAAAAATGGATTTTAAAGATCTTTATACTCCTTTAAACTGTTTGAATTTTCACACCATAAGTAATTCAGACCAGGTTAAGACCAGTCACAAGTACTGGTGTAATACAAAGACAAATAAGAGATAAAAGGAATACTAATATATTGTTTTCTTACCTCATAATAAAGAAGTTTTATACAAATAAATTCAGATATTCAAATAATGATAGAGATATGGAAAAGAAAAATTAAAATGACATTGTTAATTGTTGCTTGAATTGATGGTGTGAATAAGAGCATACAGACATAACAATAAAAGGCAGAAAACACAAAAGAGCCTTTCTTCTACATCTTTTTGCTCATCATGAGGTAAAGACAACTGTTTTAAATGAAGTATAACTTAAACAGAATTGGGGAGATTAAATAAAGGACATTTCAGTAAAAAACCAGCAGATTTTGAATTCTTTCTTCAGATTTCTTTAATGAGACCCAGGTTAACTCCTTATCCAACTTGAGCTTTAACAGAGTGAATCATCTTCATGTGGTTAAAGAGCCAAATCAAAATTACTGTTTGCTGTCTTTAGCCTCTGCTCCCTTCACTATGTAATCTGCAATACATTTCCACTTCATGAGCAGCTGTTTTTGAAAATCAAAATTGCTTTTTACACATGGCAAAATCTGTGACACTACACTGAGCAAAAAAGGTTTAAGTCTTGCCCTTTCATGCATCTGTCAGAATGGCAAATTTTAAGAAGTATTTATTTTCAATATATATTTTATTTGCAGATGCATAGACACACACGCACACACTGAAATAAAGGAAAAAATGCTCATAGAACAGAATATTGCAAACCTAAGCACTGATATTTATGAAATAAAATTAAGAAAGTTGCTTATGTAGTTTTCATTTAATGTACTTGTGCTACTTGTTATATTTTGTCTTTATTTCTGCAATCTACTTTGTTATATTTATTCACTTTTAGCATAAAGGAAATAGCTCTCAGTCACTGAACAACTGCTCAAAATGTTTGCTTTGCAATCCATGTTCTTTTCTGGCTATAAGATTTTTAAGCTAACCCACCATAAAACTTATGCATAAAGCAGAATTTCCCTTATCTGCCAGTAAAAATGCCAGACCACTTTATTATTTGATGAGAAAAGATAGACATATTTATATAATATGGAAGAATAAAGCTATTCAGGGGAGCAATATTGAAAAGAAAACATTTCTAGAGCAGACAGCTTGTGCTGTTAAAACAATAAAATGTAATAGAAATACAGGAACATTTAACAGTATGTCAGGGGATAAGATCTGTTTCTAGTGTATTTTAATTTGTATCTGTAATAATTACACAACTGGTGTTTAACACACAGAACTCCAGCAGAACAGAAATGCTGAAATTAAAACCTGTGAAGAACACCATAAAAAACAGACAAGAAAAAAGATAACCCCCTCCAAAATAATGGAAGACTTTTCAGAAAAGGATAACTCTTCCTTTTAAAATTTTATTCTTTCTATTTTTCCAAAGTTCATAATTTGCTTATTCAATTTATATGTTTGATTGTTTATTGGGTAATGGAGAAATATAAAGACTTTCATGTACTCTCAAATGCACAAACTAAAAATGCTTGTTAAATCTCTAGAACAGACTGAAGAGCCTCTATAATGTTGCACTGTTCAAGGTGGGAGATTTCTAAGGAATAAGAAACCAAGTTAAAGAAAACTTCCAATTCAGTTTATTTACTCTAATCTTTCTTGTAAGGCCAATCAGTAATTAATATAGACAATTGCACTGTATTCATTTCTGGAGGTTCTAGAGCAAAATCCTTCAGCATTTGAATTTCTTCAGGGGAGGAAGATGAGTAAAATTAACCATATGTGGACTTCCCTGACCAGATCAAGGGAAGGATTTCCATAAAAACTAAACCTGACAAAGAGAAATGATGTTCCTGAGTTTATACTGAACAAAGACAGAAGTTTCTGGCTCCCCTACTTGCATGTGATTCATTGTGGGCTACACTCCATATTTCTGCTCCTCCTGATTAGAAAGACAGTCTGCTAGGTCCCAATCTTCTTCGCATGGAGAAAGTAGAGAACGATGATGGTGACAAAGTACTATAAATGACACACAGTGGGAAAAGTAGTTCATTTTACTCTTACAAAAGACAGAAGGATAACTGAAAGAACTGTGGAAAGATCACCACCACTCAGAGACAAAACAGGGTTTATATGACCACCATTATGAAATCTCAGTCTCTGGACTGGGCAAGGTTTCCCCAGTGGCCACAAATAGGTATGTGTGAACTCTGTTAAAGTATGTTACTTCCATGTGAACTTGCAAGAATAGTTTAGTATTTCAGGGAGATGTAATTCATGAGACAGAAATGCATTTTCCTTTTGAAAATGCGGATGAAGATACATCAGCAATAGAGTTAAAGAATTTCTACTGCCAAAATATTGTGGAAAAAACTTTTTTGGTAGCCATATAAAGAGATTTTGTGTGTGATTATTTCCCCAGTTGATGCTGTATCTACTTAAAAACATCTTCTATACCCTCTTGTATTAACAATCTTTATTTCTTCATCTATTTAATTAGATAAGATTCACTGATTGGAGAACATATTTTTAAGAACCTAAAAAATATTTAAGATAAGTCTGAACCTGAAAGACTCAGATAAGTAAACTTTAGGATGCTTTTTACCTTATGAAGTAAGATATATCTTTAAGTAAGATGTAAATCAATGTCCTGGTTCAAGGCAGAACAGAACTAATTCTATTCAGTGACTTTTCAGCTAAGTGTCTTCTAAGCAACTGCACTTTCTAAATTAATGGCATATTTTTGCAGACAGTGTCTGTTTCCAGCAGTGACAAGACCTAATGCTTAGTGTTAATACCAAGAACTAGTATGCAGACCAAGGTCACTGCTAAATCTTGTGTACTATGTTGGGGTTGCATATTAAGAGGCTGTGCTTGCAAGGAGAAGCAGACAGGATAGGTGACCCTAAACTGAACAACAATGTATTTAACTCCATATATGTCATAACCAGTATAAAGCTGAGGCATTACAAAGGCCAAGCTTCTCTTCTTCTATAGCCAGCACCTGATAAGGTTTCTGTCCATTCTGCCTTTGATCATGATCTAGTTCATTAATCCAGTTCCAGAATCCAGCTCCTGAATCCAGTTCC